>MU405286.1:0-188362 GCA_022836615.1 Annulohypoxylon bovei var. microspora
GAAATACAGTGCGTATACAGTGTAAGCCACAAAATACACTGTAAATCAATTGAATTGGCGGTTTGGCGGTTTCTTGCACTTGGACCGGGGTAGGTGAGCTACTCCACACATAAGCTCGCCATCACGTGTGAGGCTTCCTATCCAGGGTCTTTTTGAAACATCGATTCATGTTAGGAAGTCGAGTATGTATGTAGGTGCTCAATGACTTCATCCCTTTGCCTAAGGTTACCTTAATCTTGGATACAAGCCCGATTGAGCGGGAGCCGCATTGTAAATCTCATATCTTTGTAAGGGTCTGATCTTAGGGGGCTTTAAATGTCTTATGTGCATTTATTCAGGGGTATATTCAAATATCGTGATTGTCGCGCATCAATATTCAATTATCGGGCGCATTGCTTTTTTACAGCTAAACGCCCGCGAACATTCACAGTTCTTACATACAACCAAAGCTCTTGGTCTTACATTCAGCGCCGAGACATATGCGAAACCTATCACTTTGTATTCTTGGCTGCCTAGTAAGGTGAAGCATATGGTTTAGTATCAAGGGATCGGCAGAATCCTCACAAGGGCGTATGTGGCTTACCTTGACTTGGCAGCTTGGTTGTGTTATTACATCATTCAGAGGATCAGCATCGCCGGCGTCCGCCCTCATTCACGTTCGCTCCTAATTATTAGATTGAACGAGGCTGTTTATTTACGACTATAGACGCAACCGTCGGCTTCTTTTTCAACATGGCAGCAATAGCTTGATCTTCAATGCCCTGTAGCTTACGACAAGAACCCACGAAAGATGTTAGGGCAAAAAGACTACCGATATACAATGGCAATCCTTTATCCGAAACTTGTCCTACACTCATTTCCTTACGGGCAATGGTGACTAGCGTTTGAACTTCAAAATCGACATGTCACGTACAATCACATCTAGGGATCCCGCCACTATTCTCCAGGTTGCGCACATGTCCCATGGTGGTCAGCAAGCACTTTGAGCTATGCATCGTATATAGTGCAGTTGATCAAGATGAGAACGCGATGATGCACCAGTACTGGTTGCCGCAGGTCCTTAAGGAGATTACTAACCTCCCTCCCAAAATCCAAGCCTCACGCCTTAACGTCAAGCACGCTGCTTCACTTATGCTATGATTTTAGAGTCGTTCTAATATCTAAGGCTGACTCATCATCTAACACCGACCCCTTCAGCCATTATTGGACAGGCACAATGTCACTCCGTAGATAGTTTATAGCCGTTCCGCTTCGATATCGGCTCCGACGCGGCTGACTATGCCAAATCTAGAATTGGTCTTGATTATCAATGGACGATTGCCCGCGAAGACTTAAATCTAGGACTACTACGGGTATGTAGCGAAGTTGCGCCCTGGCCTTAGAACACTTCAACGTCCACCCTCATATTATAAACAGTCTGGAATAAATGAGGTATCAGATCTAATATCAGACATGTTAAAGTCTCTATTAGAATAGACAAAACATAAGAAGCTTCAAGTGGTGCGAATCATCCAACAGCTCTGTGGCAATAGCCTTTTCGCATTATATTGGTCGGTAAGTCAGAAATACCCCACTACGCTCACCTTGATCCAAATGGCGTAGGAGTTAAGGGTACGTTACAGTTGGTAAGGGTATAAATAATCGCGCTATACTGCCGGCGGCTCAACCACCTAAAGACGGCAGTTGAAATGCTAGTTACAGGTGCTTAGGGTTCCATCATACCCAATGATCTCCTAGCTAAAGTTACAGTATTGGCGGACTTTGTCGCTAATCTCCGCCTACCGAATTTCTTTTAAATTATCCCGAATCCTTAGATATTCTAAGGCAACGGAATAGAGGGGTTAGGCATGGAGTTGAGGACTTTAGCAATTGGGGGAAAATTAAATAAATATCTAAATACTGAGTTCTTTTCCCCTAGTTTCTCTGTGGTGTATTTACGTCAGAGTTATCTCGTTAGCCCTATAAGCATTGATTTAACCCGTCTCATCTATTCTCGCCTGTCCTCCTAGGAGGAGTTAGTGATTCCGTCTTTCGGATATAACACCACCTGCATACATCCGATATGCCTTCAAACAGCAGCATCAAGGCGGGGCTATCGCTAATCGAGAACGATAAGTCCAAGATCTTGGGCTTGGCTGTCGGCAAGCTTGCCGACGTCCAACCCGGGCAGTACATCCCAAAAGCCGGTAAGCACCGAGAAAGGAAGAAAAGAGTTCAAGAGGATGCCAAAACCCTCAACTAACCCGAATCCTTCGATCTTCCTTAGATGCACAATCCGCGCCGGAACTGAGCTTCGCGTCCCTGTCGCCCGAGAAGACCTACATGGTAGTGGGACTGGACCTCGACGCGCCGTTCCCGTCCTTCGGCGTGCTTGGGCCGATCCTCCATTGGATCCAACCCGGCCTCAAGGCGGAACCTAACGAGAGCGGTGGGTTCAGCCTCAAATCTACCGAGCCGTTTGTAGCCAACTACATCGGGCCTGCTCCTCCCGGGATTAGTGCGCCGCACCGATACAGTTTCTTCTTATACGAGCAGCCCGAGGGTCTTGACGGGAAGAAGTATGCGCCGCCCGGCGGCAAGGAAATGGGTGTCAAGGGGCGTATCCGGTACAATTTGGACGCATGGGGGAAGGAGATAAAGCTCGGCCCGGTGTTAGCTTTCAATTACTTTAATAGCAATTAGTCTTATGACTATATTATGATCATGAGTTAGAGGGTGGATAATACCTAGTCAACTAGGTAGTTAGTCAATTAACTACCTGGCTGTGTTAATGTGGCGGTCAAAGATACGACCATGCCATTAGGGCAATGATATTCCCTTCGTATCCGCATTTTGTTCACGAACTGAATTACCAAATACAAATATGAAATCGGAATAAGCGGTCGTGATTCTAATTAAGTGTTGGGCTTCGTTAACGGCGTTCCCTAGATTCGTGCTGTCAAGAAATTACCTTATGCGACCCATCATCACATCATGCTTTGCATGCTCCTTTCTCGATATCCTACTAAACCCCGCGTTTTGAAGAGGTTATGTTTTGGGTCCTGTGTATTGATCCGTCAAAGTTAGTTGTTCTACAACTCAAGATTGGTTACTCGCGTCCAGAACTGAGATCTCATCCCACATACCACGCAGGTCGCCGATGACCTCGTTGACATACAGAAAATCTAACTACTTCGACGGGCCGCTCCCGAAGTGGCGGACATCACGTTGTCACTCCATCCAGTACTTGGGGGAAGATTGGTTGAGGTTGTGGAGTACCGTCACCATGCATATATACCCGAACCCATTAGAATGAGTTACCAGAGAAAGACCAATAAGTGTTGTTGGGGATTGCGCCTAACTTCAGCTGTTCGCCCACCCAACTCAGCACCACGTCATTTGTTTTCCAGTTGTCGTGGGTCCTATTAAATCAGAATTTCGGTTCTGTGCTGTAGTGCGTTCCAGCACAACGGTGCTGGCTGAGGCGGATAGCCCACTCCGGGGGTCGAAGTAAGATCAATGATTGATTCCCAACATTCACGTCTACCTATTGCAGTTGCGCACGTGCAGGAATTCATCTGTAAATATCGGGGGCTGTAAATATTTATAGCCTTATATAGTAACACAAAGTTAATAACATTCGTGGATGGACGACACGCAAGAGAATGGGGAACCTGTAGTCACGTTTGAAGCCTGATGTCTGAGTCTTTGGGCAACTAGTTGCTTAGACTAAAGCCATCCGTACGGAGATTTTTAGATGGAATTTTTTGCAACACGTGTAGCGACTGGATACATACCTGACCGCCCTCTGCTTCGACCTCTGCTTTAGCCTTTGGGTCAGGTTGGAGTCAGTTACGAATATGCCCTTAACCCAATTTTACGTGTAGCATGGATACCCCTTAAGACTCGATCTGGATCGACGTGTCTCGACCTGTCGATGTGACGCTACTTGGCGGTTATTGATTAATTCGTTGAAGTAGCCCATCGTTACTCAATCGAATTGACACTATACGAGCCAGAAACTAGATATGTTAAAGCGTGTCTCGTCCTTGTTGGGAGACAAATTGAGTACGTATAACTTCCAACCCCAAGTCGAATCCAGAGCGTCTAAGGCGGTTTATATATCCTATAAATCCCGTCAACCTCAAATCCATAACATATAACCTTGCCCTAACTCACGAGAAGTAAAACCAATGGTTCCGAAGATGGCAAAGAAGAAGAAGAGGGGACAATTGCGCCAACCCCCGGACACGAACCAAGTTAATCAAGTCAATCCATCTCCTTCAGTCAACACCGTCGAGCCTGTGAAGCCGGTTGAACCTGTCAAGCCGGTCGATATAGTTAAGCCAGTTGACCCAGTCAGTTCGGTGAAATCGCCTAGTCCGGTACCCAGCGTGGTCAAGCCGCCTAGTCCAGCCAGCTCAGTCAGCCCATTCAATCAATTCAAATTCGAAGAACGACAGTCAAGTCCACCAGTCGAGGTTCCGGAAGATTGGTCAAAGGTAGATCAGACTCGTAACGACCTACGTCAAGATGCGTCTAACTGAAGAATGTCTTAGGTTCAAGAGGATAGCAATGTCGACAATGTCGCAGAAGAAGTTAGCAAAGCCTGGGTATGTTTAGCTCTAGAACTCTTAAATTTCGATGTGATCTTCAGATAACTCACACACTATAGCCTTATGGCACTGATGACAAAGAAAGTCAAGTCCCTTTTTTCGATTCGAGCTTCACGCGGTTATCTTTCGAAGACAGCGAGCGTAACACATCCGAGGTACTAGCTGCCGATTTCAACGCTGGGTCGACACAATCAGCTGATGAGGGCTATGAACATGTCAGTCCCGAAGAGCAAGCCCCAGACTTTTCACAATATGATCAACTACCTCGGATCCCACCCCCCGACGAACCCCTAACACCGGGAGGCCGATTTGATGTCGAGAAAGTCATTGGCGCCATTCAAAATGGTTATTCGGCAACAGAATTGCGAGATTACCTAGGTTACTACCATAAGGCGGAGACGAGCCTTTTGAAAGATAACCTTAATGCGGAGATCGGAGGATTCCCTGCAACATTCTATGTCGCCGAGACCAACGACGCGGAGCTCATCCGTTACTGGATCAAGTATGGCGGTGATCCGAATGCCACTCACGGACCTCTTCGTCTTCCATTACTAGCCTTCGCAATTATACGCGGCACCCATTCACGATCGCAAGCGACAAAAACCACAGAGACGCTACTTAGGCTTGGCGCTTCGCCCCACGCCATCCCGACAGCATACTACAAGCAGTTCGACCGTGACCTCCCAGACTCTGGGCCTGAGGATGGGGACTTATATGTTATTGCGGATGGTGACAAACTCTGGCACACGCCCGAAGTTCGACCGCGGCTCGTTTCTGCGTTGAGCCTAACTCAACGTTATCGACTTTGGCAAGCATCCGAAGCGGGAACAGCATCCGGCCGTGAACGAACTCTGGCTATCCGTAAGGATGCCGTAGAAATACTCGGGTTGCATCAAACCATTATCGGACAGAAGCTGGCGGCGTGGACTTTAAGAAAAAGCTTTCTTGTGTAAGTGCTAATTCACGAATTTGGTTCCTTGGTCTAATCTTGGATAGACACCTCGCAATGCCACGCAAGAAGCCGCTGGTCCTCCTTTTTGCGGGGCCCAGTGGACATGGCAAGCATACACTTGCGAGCAGATTAGAGGACCTTCTATCATTAGAACTCGAAGAAATCGACTGTACCAGTCTCAAACCCGACGAAGAATACGACTTAGGCTCACCCTTGCACAACTTCCTCGCGAGAAAAACTAAGCAACGAAGTATTGTATACATGGACGAGTTCGGGAAGACAACCGAGGAGATTCATAAAGCGCTTTTGCCTCCTTTCGATCAAGGTATGTTGACCTGTAAGTTAGAGTAGGCGTGAGCCGCAACTGATGTTAATAGGGGAGTATACGGACCGTCGGAGTGGCCAGAAGGTTGACTGTTCCCAAACGATTTGGATTCTAGCGACAAACAAGTTCGATGACGCCATCTCGGAGTTTTGCCAAACGAACAGCAAGCTCCTACGCGAGTCTGATCTGCGGTCGGAGCAGTACACACTCAGGAGGCAACTTCACCGTCGTCTTCGTGACGAGTGCATAAGCAGTTTCGGTGCCCCTTTGGCTAGCCGGATTACCGAAGTCATCCCGTTCCTAACATTCGACTTGGAAGAGCAAGCTCTCATCGCCGACAAGTATATCATGGAGCTTGAAACAGAGATTGCGGGCCCGGTCACCCAGTCGGCAGATCCGGATGAGGATAAGCTGGTCGGCAATGTTCAACTGCAAATCAAGAACAACGCCAACGTCTGTTCTATAATTGCACGGGAAAGTTATCTGCCCGAGCTTGGAGCGAAGAGTATATCTCACGGGGTTGATGCGACCATCGCGAATCAAGTAATCAGTCGGTATCTGGAGGAAGGCGATGACTTCAGCGAAGATCAAGCAGAAACCAAGTTCAAAGTCGGGATGAACGAGGATAATGAGGTGGAGGTATCGGCCATAGGCGAGGGTAGCAACGGACACGTACTAGGACCGAGATATCCTTGGTGATGGGGGTGATGGGGGATGGGGTACTTAATTGTATGAGTGGATGATGGATGGATTCGATTCAATCTTGTAGTTTTTTATTTTTCCTTCACGTGTCTCCGTATGGAGACTTGACACCTTTTAGGCTTTTAGGATACGATGTATGATGTACATACCTTACATGTCTAGCATGGCATGTCACACAAAAGGAGGATGATGACGATGGAGAATAAGATAAGATTTACCTAATGCAGGCACAAGATAAATGGTCCGTGCATACCCGGGCTGAGGTGCGTTCCCTTCACATGCCAGATGAGAGCTTCTGTCGTGCCTTCGATGCTGTCAAACTGCATTGTATGACGTAATAGACAAGGTTACTGAATTGAAGACAGTGAAGCTTACCTTATTGTATAGACATTCCATTCCATAAACAACATTCTGTAAACAATTCCAATTGATCCAAATTCTTCATTATAAAGAGCAGACTTTCTGTCGTCCAGGCCAAACTTGAATTTAAGTTCGATTGATATCGTTGTGCTGAATTGAACTAGTATATGAATATACGACATCATGTCGCCTCAAGATATAGTGTCTGATGCTTTATTCCAACTTCGAGCCGGATTGTATAATGGAATCAAGAGCCTGGATAATCCTGTTCGCCATCCAATTCGGTTCATATCTGAGATATTTCAGTGGCAGTTTCTGTTTCTCTTTGAGGTGTTCCAATGGTTCGCCGATAAGTTATTCTCTCCAACACCACCCGGGCCTAGTACCCGGTTAAGGAGACCAAAAGTTGCCATCATCGGGGCCGGTATTACGGGCGTGACATCGGCAGCCCACTGCATTGGTCACGGATTTGACGTTGTCATCTTCGAGGGTGGGGATAAAAACAGTTTAGGAGGCATATGGAGCGTACGCAGCCTACCCCTATACCGAGTACCCGTCAATCCTAAACACTAACGGTGTCGCAAATAACAGAAGGTGAACAACACTTCAAGTCTACAGATTCATTCTTTCATGTATAGGTTCCACCCGTCGGTCAAATGGCAGCGTGGTTACCCGGACAGACAGCAGATCATAAGCCAAGTTAGGCAGCTATGGAAGCGATACGGTCTGGATACAAAGACAAAATTCAACGTAAACGTCGACAAGGTGTACCAGGACGAGAAGGGCCGCTGGATCATTAATAGTCCGAACAATGGTAGATTTGAAGGTGTGATTGCCGCCGTAGGAACTTGCGGAGACCCAAAGATGCCTCGAATGGACGGCATGGACAAATTCAATGGAGAAATCTATCATTCAAGCAAATTAACCGGGTATACATCAAATCCCTCCGATGGTGTGTATTGCTGCTAATGAAAGCGTAGTGTCGATGCCAAGGATAAAACGATGATTATTATTGGCGGTGGGGCGTCCGCCGTTGAGGCTTTGGAGTATGCTTCTGTACGTATATTTCTCGCGATTTCCCTAGATATATCTACCGTGGTGAGTGCTGACTGGATGCTGTAGGAAGAAGGAGCTTCGAAGATATATATCCTTTCGCGTAGTGACAAGTGGATCATCCCCCGCAACTGGCTGGTTGATATCCTTCTTTCTCTGAATATTTGGGGGCAGGAGACCTTGCTATCTGTAATCCCAGAGACACTGCTCAAGAAATTCTTTTACCGAGATTTGCAAGACCTGGCGCCCGATGACAAGGGCATCTTTATGGATACGCCTATGGTTAATTCGGACGTCATGGACAAGCTCCGCTCTGGCAAAGCCGAATGGATTCGATGTGATATTGAGAACTTCACCGAAACAGGCGTTCTTGTCAACAAGAGGGACAAGGGAGTACCAAAAGGAGGTCCCGGTCGAAAGACGAACATTAAGGGCGATATGGTGGTTATGGCAACCGGATATAAGAGACCATCATTGGATTTCCTCCCCGACGAATGTTTCACCAAATCGTATGGACCACCGAATTGGTATCTTCAAACTTTCCCTCCACAGCACCCTTCTATTTCTGCCATTAACTGCACCTATTTATCGGCCATCGGCACAGTAGGCAATTGGCATATCGGCATCTATACGCGAATCCTTCTCATGTTCCTCGTTGATCCTTTGACACGACCTTCTACCTTTTGGATGGAACGATGGATCGACATGACCAAGTTCCTC
Organism: Annulohypoxylon bovei var. microspora; assembly: GCA_022836615.1. Classification (NCBI taxonomy): domain Eukaryota; kingdom Fungi; phylum Ascomycota; class Sordariomycetes; order Xylariales; family Hypoxylaceae; genus Annulohypoxylon; species Annulohypoxylon bovei. Next base: position 8,708 of record MU405286.1, read on the forward strand.
AAAGCTACGGCTCCAACCGGCGCCTTCGATTTCTTCACTTATCTTGAGCTTCTTTGGTGGTTCTTCTTTTGCGTCACCATCAACCCATTTCGATGGAAGTGGGCTACTTTCGTGTTCTTCGGCTTAGGATTCGCACTACCTAAGCGGGTAGTAGCCGCCGAAGATCAGATTCGTAACGGCATGGGATTCACAGAGGCTGACGAGGAAAGTAGAGACGTTGGTAGAAGTTTCTAGGGGAGCTTTAGCCAAAAGCGCCTTTCACAACGACGAGAATCACCCTCGCCATCGGTGACTTTAGAAGATGCTCCTGCCTCTGGTAAGGAGAAAGGCGAGAAGGATGAGGAAACGTTCTGGATGGATTTCGCCGAATGGTGCCATAAAGCTCCTGAGCCTGCAATATTGGGTCTCGGTAGCCCCTCAACTATGTCCCCTCAGGATCTAAGCTTCAATGATGATCTTCTTCTCACGGATCCAGAGCAAAAAGTCCGCGAGAAGCTCATGCGAGAGCAAAATAATTCGCCGGATGACCCCAATAACAGTCCTAGCCAGAACAAGTTGATCAAAACTCGCGTGCGACACGCTAATCGCGATAATTTACAGCGACGTACTATCAAGATTTGAGTTAGGCGGAAACTTGATTCACAGCGTAATACATTTCATTTATTCGGTTAAAATTATTGGCTGGTGTGATACACGGATGGACGGATATGAAGGATACAACATATTTATGATTGCGCAAAGAGATGGGGCTAATATCTGTTGAATAGCAGCAGTCAGTGGTAATATTTCTACTAAGTCTTTCTGTAGCACTTACGACTTAACCATGGAGCCCCCCAGTATAGCCATAGACGATTTCAAGTCTGGATACATACTTGGATAGTTGATGGATCCGTTTCATAATATTTTAACGTTTGCCTCGATCTCTGCGCCCGCCTTCCATAACCTTGAGACGCTTGTTGAATCGATCCCCTATTTCCTTAGTGCCGGCGCTAAACCCGCTTCCTCGATTGCTATCACCTGTCTCCCTAGTTCTCTTCCTACTTTTTTCTAGCAATGCCTTAGTACCTCTGCCGCCCTCCTTTTGCCTGGTCAACCGATTGATTCGGTCTACACCCTCGCCGAGATCTCGCCATTCTTCGCCACCGAATTGCATCCTTGAACTGCGGCCCTCGGTCTGGTTACGCTTAGTGCGCTCCTTCTTGCTCTCCTTCGGTAATCGTGTGAAGTTGGACTCTTCGTATTCCCGCTTGCGGTCCTCCTCCTGCCGCTGAGAAGCGGTCTTCATCTTCCTGCCACCGGACATGATGGTGGTTCCGACGCTAGGCTCTGCGACCGGGACCGTTGACAACTCGTTCGAGATATACTCGTCCATGGTGGCGGACTTCATCGGCCGGCGCTCGCTCCGCTCTCTCCGCTCGGCGGTGGGCATGACGGTGGGCGTTATCTTAGGGGGACGGTATGCGCCTGTCTTGTCTTGCGTGGTGGCGGCTGCGGCCATGCCGACGGGGTTTGATGGTGGCGCGAAGTTGCTGAAACTAGGGGCGAATCGTTTGGCTGAGATGTCATGCGCGGGCCTGGTCGGGCCTCCGTTCCCAGAAGCATCTTCTTCGTCGCTATTTTCCGACCCTTCTTCTGAGTCGGATTCAGATTCTAATTCGGCAGCGTTGGCGACTTGAGAGGCAATTCGATCCGCATCCTCAACGGCGCGCAGGATCTTGTCGAGCTGGAATTGCAATTTATCTTCGAGGGGTCTGACTCCCTTATCCAGGTATAGTCGCAATTCGACTAGTTTGTTTACTACTGTATCCGAGAGGTCGGTCTTATCCTCCTCTTCTGAGCTTTCTGAACTAGCATTCTTGGCATTTCGAATCTTGATTAGGATTAGGAAGACGAGGTTCTGTAGGTATGAGAGGAGGAGTTCGTTTTTGACGTCTAGGAGGGACACGCCATCTTTAGTTGGTTCAATGCCGGAAATCTTGGGCGTTGCTTCAAATGCAGAAGTCAATGAATTTGTTAATGAGTCCAGCAAGACCGGCAATGATGCTGGAGCTGCCATGGTTATGACAGGTAAGTTAAAATCTTGTCGGTGATGCTGTATTATTTCTTAGGTATGCGAAACGTAGAGTTCTCCAATTCAGTTTTTTTCATGAGAAGCGAATAAGAAAAAAAAAAGTTTGGGGTCTGGTGATAAAGATAAGGGATCCTTGTTCATGCAGGCAATTTGATAGGCTGAAATTGCTGCACCTTGCTGTGTACGTAGGTACGTACAGGCACCCAGGCACCGAAGCTTTTGTATCCACTTTTAATGACTAAGACAATTTCTTGGGGACAGCTGGCTTGCGAGTACCCACATCATAATCTCATATGTAATGAGCTCCTAAATTTTATGAATCGTGCAGCAACGTCCATTAATCTTGGAACGTACCTACATAATATTAAATATTTTAGAGCTACTGCCTTACCACGTAAAACTTGAAACCATCGTCGAAACCTTCTCTATCGAGCCGCTGTCGCGCTAACCGTCATTTGACATGATACTGTATTTGTATTTGTCTTTATAATTCTTCATTGCTTGTATGCTTCCATCGAACCTCAACAGTTCCGAGTTGAGTCTCCTTATACTATCCAGCCAATCGAGCCTTTGTGCTCCGTGATTGGTCTCGAATCCTACTTTTTCTTACGGCGCTCGGTAATACGTAAGTTTACAACACCGAACTTGTTTCCTGCCCATTCACTCATTACATCACTACCACCAATTTCTTTCGACGGATCTTTAACCGTGAGAATATCTATTGACTCTTAATCAAGGCTCGATGTCATAAAAAGTCCCACGATGAAGTCGAGAACGTTTGCGCCATCTTGGGCGTTCTGCTCTGCGCTGTTGGCCCTTCCTCAACTCGCGACCTCTTTCTACCTCCCTGGCGTCGCGCCAACATCATACAAGCAGGGCGACAAGGTCCCTCTCTATGTTAACAGCATCAAACCTGTGGCCGCTCAAGATGCGCTTCTTCACTCCGTCATGTCGTACGATTACTACAATGAGAGGTTTCAGTTTTGCCAACCCGAAGGAGGACCGTCCTACGTATCCGAAAGCCTCGGAAGTATTTTATTTGGCGATCGAATAATGACTTCGCCCTTCGAGTTGAATATGATGAAGAACGAGACTTGCAAGAAGCTGTGTGCCGCTAAGTATGACATGCCGTCTGCACATTTCGTCAACAAACGAATAATGCAGGGTTACGCCTTGAACTGGTTGGTGGATGGTTTACCAGCAGGCCAACATCTCCTTGACGATCTCACCGGAACAACATTCTATAGTCCGGGCTTCGCTATGGGCACCATCTCGACGACTGATCCCGACGGTCCGACATTCTTCAATAATCACTATGATATCGTTGTCGAATACCATAAAGTTAATGGGAAGGAGGACCAGTTGAGAGTGGTCGGTGTCATTGTTCAACCTGCATCGAAGGCGTACAAGGGCGATAACCTGGAGTGCAACGATAACCAAACACCACCGGTGGTCCTTGTGGAGGACGCCGGTTCCGAGACCCCGGTTACATTTACCTACAGCGTCTACTGGACTGAGTCGCCAACAGCATGGGCTACGCGGTGGGATAAATATCTACACGTGTTTGACCCGAAGATTCATTGGTTCTCTCTGGTTAACTCGGCAGTCGTGGTTATCTTCCTAACTGTCACCGTTACTTCTGTTCTATTCAGAGCCCTGAAAAAGGATATCGCGAGGTATAACCGATTAGATCAGATCAACCTGGAAGATCTCTCAGGGACCTCGGCTCTCGAAGATGGCGTCCAGGAGGACTCTGGCTGGAAGTTGGTCCACGGAGATGTTTTCCGATCCCCCTCGCATCCTCTTCTCCTCTCCGTCTTCCTCGGCAATGGTGCTCAGCTGTTTGTTATGACCGGCTTCACCATCTGCTTCGCTTTACTGGGTTTCTTGTCACCATCGAACCGCGGTTCTCTTGGGACGATCATGATTATCCTATATACTCTCCTCAGCTTTGTTGGTGGTTACGTCTCCGCAAGAGTCTATAAGTCATTGAACGGTGAGAAGTGGAAGCTGAACATCGGATTGACCCCTCTTCTTGTACCCGGAATCGTCTTTTCCACATTCTTCTTCCTAAACCTTTTCCTCTGGGCCAACGGGGCTGCTGGTGCTGTCCCGTTCACCACTATGCTAGTCATCATCGGCATTTGGTTCGTCATCTCCATCCCCCTTTCAGTTAGCGGTTCATGGCTCGGATTCCGCGCAGCAGTAGTCGAGCCTCCTGTCCGAACCAACCAAATCCCACGACAGATCCCTCCCGCTACGACTTACCTGAAGCCCCTCCCTAGCATGTTGCTTGTGGGTATTCTACCTTTTGGCGCCATCTTTGTCGAGCTCTACTTCATCATGAGCTCGATCTGGTTTAGCAAGATCTACTACATGTTCGGGTTCCTCTTCCTATGCTACGGTCTCATGATAATCACCTGCGCCGCGGTCACTGTTCTTATGGTTTATTTCTTGCTATGCGCCGAGAACTACCATTGGCAATGGAGATCCTTCCTAGCAGCTGGCATGAGCGCGGGCTACATCTTCGCAAACGCCTTGATATACTTGATCAGCAAGTTATCTTTAGGCGGCTTATCTGGTACAGTTCTGTATATCGGATATAGCGCCCTCCTTTCCTTCCTGTTCTTCATCCTAACAGGTATGTATCCGCATTTTCAATATCATTGTTTAGTATACTGACATTATATCGTAGGATCTATTGGGTTCTTTTCGAGTTGGTGGTTTGTACAGAAAATTTACGCATCCATTAAAATCGACTAAATAATGGGCAACGCGAGAGGAAGCTTCATTGTTCGAGGCAAGTGACCCGGGGACGTACTCGAACACTGTACTATATACATGTACAACCAGCGTCTTTTGTTCGTACGCTGTCTTTGCGGCATGCCAACATGGGGTGAGACGAGATTTGACGAGTTGCATAAGTGGTCTGCGGGTACCAAGAGATCCCGGCGTTTCTAGGAGGCGTTCTTCCAGGTTTAGGAGGGCTCTCACATGTCATGAATAGAACGGAAGGAAAATTCCGGCCCCGGTGGAGCTGGGGCGGGCATTGACCTGGTTATCCTACGTGCTCGGGAAAAATCAATAAACTTCATAATTTTGCCGGATTTATTGTTAGTGTGCTTTAGCTACGCTGTTGATCGTGATCCCGACTACTTTGTGAATTCGAAGGATTAATAGCTCTGACGTTTTAACGTCGCCACTTAATTACAACGAGATATTTCCAACCATTAAATCTCGGCAGCGGCCAGAGATCCCGGGATTTATAGGTGGGGCCGACCGCGCTCCGAAAATCGAAATCAACTCCGGCTCTCCGACTCGCCTACTAGAAGGACTTTACTAACACCGCCTGTCCATAACATCTTACTTAGTTTATAACGTTCACCCATGAAGTACTTGTAGAGTAGGTTTGTCAAGCTTAGTAAACCCTTCCAAATCATATACAATTTTGGGATTAGGTTGTATTTCTTGATCCACGACCACCTATGGCAGATGAACAATGGGCTCTATTCAAATGCCGACAGGTTAAGACATATGCCGGCCACACCCTACTCCCCCCATCAGAACTAGTAGTTATAATCCCTCCTACACGGTAGATAACGAACAACCAGCAGCCAACCTACTCGTCATCATCCTCGTCATCATCAGCCATAAACTGAAACTGCTTCTTCTCGCCGACGGGCGAACTCGCCATCTGGCCGGCGACCCCAGCCCCGGCGCCTCCGGAGATGCTCGCGCGCCGCCACGCCTCGCGCTGCTCCCTCTCGCGCTCAGCCCTCGCGCGTGCCTGCTCCTCGCGCGCGCGCCGCTCCCGGTCCTCGCGCTCCTGGCGCTCGCGCTCCTGCGCCTGCTTCGCCTCCTCCTCCTCCTGCTTCTTGCGCGCCTTCTCCCGCTCCGGGTCGTAGTCCTCCGCGTCGATGCCCTGCTCCGCAAGGAAGGCGAGCGACACCAGCGCCCCCGTGCGCACCTGCTCCTCGCGCGGCCACGGGCTGAACTCGAACCCGCTGTACGGGTTCATGTGCCACTGCAGGTCCTCCGGCAGCGCCGTCGCGTGGTCGCCGGCGTGCGGCTGGGAGGCGGGGTCCGGCGCGGGCACGCCGTTGGCTTGGGGCGGCGGGGCGCCGTTGGGGGTTGCGGGCGTCTCGGCGCCCGAGTTCGCCGGCGGGGTGTCGGCGGACATGGCGCCGGCGGGCGGCATGGTGGTCTTGCTGATGCGGCGGGCGTAGGCCAGCAGCTCGTCGTAGTTGATGTCGTAGCTGGGGACGTCGGACGGGAACACGGTGGCGGGCGCGCCGACGAGCTCCTTCCGCGTGTTGGCTAGCAGCCGCAGGGTGTCCTTGATCTGGGCGTCGAAGCTGGCGGTCGCGGCTCGCAGGTCTTGGATGCGGCGGTAGTTGGATTGGTGGGTTTGCACTGAGGTTCAATTGTGATTAGCATTTCGTGTAGAATCTAGGTAGGTAGGGTAGGGCAGAGGATGTCCGTAAAGAAAGTGGGAAAAGCATACAGTCTTCCAGGCCCTTGTTCAGCTCGATGTCAGCGAGGCCTAGGTCGTTTACTTGATTCACGGATGGATGGTATTTAGAGATCGAGTCGACGAGCGTGCTCAACGCTTTCTCGACGCGGTCGAAGCAGATATCGAGCTGCTTGTCCATTTTGCAGGCGGAGGACACGGTACACTGAAATTGGGCGTGTAGAGAAGGTTGTGGTGAGCTTTCAAAGTTGTGTTTGTTCGCGAGTAGCTTCAACAAGACAAGTTCATTGTTCTAACTTCAATTAATGAATGGTGCATGTGAAGTATGTTTTACTGCATACCTATGCACCTATAGGGTTCCTGCGTTTATATTTGTGGCGTTTGTGGCTTTGCAAGTTGCCGGGTTCCTCCGACGTCAAAGAATGTCGCGCAAGCTCCAATGAGATCCAACCCATTGAAATCCGGAATTGAAGCTGTCACCAAAACTCTCCATAAACGCTTGACGTTTGCCTGCCATTGAATCGCCTTTCCCTCATACCCTTCGACCATAACCCAAAATGGTGTTCCAGGTACGGATATTGCCGTCATATAACTGCGCTTCCTCAATCCTCAAGCTTGGATCAGGATTGTGCGAGAAGCCTTGCTAATTCGAAATAACCGCAGACTCCCATCCGACGACAGTCCTACAAGAGTCCCTACGGGCCTAAGTGAGTGCGCCCCAATACAAACGTCTACCGAATCGACCGTATGGACCTTCTCAAATCGTGCATGGGGAGTTTGCGGTGGAAAATATGTGGAAGTTGGAAGAGCCGCACAGATTGGAATATCGACAATCTTCGGACAAATGGCTGACCCCGGACGAATGAACAGGTACCACTACCAACCGAACGTTGCAGGATGGACCTTCAAGCAACTCGGTGGCCTGTAAGCAACCCAACCACTCTCCTCGTCCTCGATCAACGCAGCACTCAAGCTCAGACTGCGCAATACGACTCTTGTTATAGCACCAGGAACAACGGTGGACTAATACAACGACGTATAGTGGCTTTAAGGCCGGCGCCTTCGGAGGTGTAGCTCTCTTCGCCGTCATCTTCTATGCATCCGGCATCCCCAGAGTAAAGCGCGACATCCTGCAAAAGATTCCCTTCCTTGGCGGTTACTTCATCAAGGAGATCCCCGCCTCGGACAACGTGAGTTCACGTTACCTCCCTTTTGGGCTTTCACTAACTCGGCGTGTAGCCCTTTTAAACGGGTCCGTACTGGTGGCTTCTACTAGACGTAAAAGGGGGAGCGCGATGCCGGCTGGGATAGAACATCTATGGCGAACTTCTGTACAAACACGACATCCGAATAGATCTCTTTAAGCCCTCAATACCTTTTTTACGAAAAAAAAAATCAGCATAATTCCAACCTAGGCCCATCTTGATTTGGGCCATCCCATCTAATCGTCTATTATGCATGCATCGTGATAATAGTACAATGTTGCTCATACATCTACTAACCCCTTTTCATGTACTTATGCCTTCTTTTCTGCCGCCACTTCCTCCGTCATCTCCCGCTTCATACGTGTTACAGTTCCAGCACCTCCGTAAACGAGACTTGTGTAGATCATGGCAACGCTCGCGCCGGCATTCAATACCTCCAGTGCCCCACGTCCGTTAGTAATTCCACCGGTAGCAAATATGACCTTCTGCTCCGGATGCTGGTTCGAGCTAGTCTTTGGTTCGTTCTCGGAGAATCCAGTGATGGTCCCCTCGATAGCCGTTATGCTTACATCGGCAGCCTCGTCAGCCGCCACCTTGGCCTTCGTTGATTGGAACGACTGGCCATCTAGCATTTTCCGGTACCGCCTAACCAGTTCCACAGTCCGGTCGAACATCATCGGACCAGAGTACCCGCCAGTCTCCGTCATCGTAACATGTTCTTTCGGCGTAATATTCACTCTTGGTGGTATCATTCCCGCCCGGCGTTTCGTTGTGTTCCCTACGATAACTCCGTCAACGCCACTTGACCACACCGCCTGCACGATGCCTTCCATCTGGGTATCTTCGTCCTCGTCCGGCGAAACCTTGACCATCACCTTAGGTTTCTCCTTCCGATCCGTCTTCCTCGCCTCGTCGACCACTGCGCTCAGTATCCGCGTCAGGGGCTCTACGGCCTGTAGGTCACGCAGGCCCGGTGTGTTCGGGCTGCTCACGTTTACCACGATCACATCTGCATATCGCGCCAGCCGTTGCACGCAGTACACGTAGTCCCTCTTCACAGCGTTCACATCCCGCTCGTCCGTCTCCTTGTTCTTGGCAATTTGTACCAGCAGCATACGGCCCGGGAGCAGGCTTCCCGGCGGCACATTGGCATTGCCATCCAGGACGCTCGCCTCGTCTAGCCCGACCTCCTTTGCATATCGTCTAACCCGGTCCCGTAGCCGCATGGCCATGTCATCGGCACCGCGAGAGTTCAATCCGTACCGGTTAATCAGTCCATCGATGGTGGGAATGCGGAACATGCGCGGCTTGGGGTTTCCCTCTTGGGGCCGGGGTGTGCAGCCACCAACCTCAACTACGGCAGCCCCCAACGCAAACAGTGCGTCCGGGACCTCGGCATGCTTGTCGAGCCCCGCGGATATACCCACCGGGTTTGCTAGTTGAGAGCCGAAGACGGAGACAGAAATCTCGGGCGTGCCTTCAGCAGAAGCACGCTCTCGCGGGTGTAGACCCAGGCTGTACAGGTTCTTCATGGAGGAAACGGCTGCGTTGTGCGCTTCCTCGGCATCTGGGAACACAAAACGAAGCATTGGAGGCACGACGTAGCGGTGGACGAAGGCGCGTGTGTCTGTTGAGTACACGTATACTACATAGCCGGTTGCTGCGATTGTAGTTGCGTAAAGCCAAGGTCTTAACCGGGATACCGGCAGAGGTTCTGTGGAGGAGGTAGAGGCATGGCGTGTGGCGATCCGAGGACGGAGCTGGGTGGGAATTCGTCCAGAGGCAGAGAGCGGATTAGCTGGCGAGGTGAGGAAACGCCAGGCTAATCGATGAGAAGATGCCATGATGATAGGTTTGAGTTGGGCATAGTAGCCCTCAATGGCGTGTGGTTGTAATAAGAATGGAGGAATGGTTCTACTTTATTAACCTATTAGACTTTTGAGAGATAAAGTTAACGGGATCGGTTGATCGTTGAAGCTTAGAAACTTCAAGGTTCCCTTAATTTGCATTGTTCCGATTGGTGGGGTACATTATAGACCCGCTAAATACCCCTGCCAGCAGTTTGAACATCCAAGTGCTCCAATAAGGCAATTGCGTGTCATTATGCATAGGTACCTACAAACGCTAAACGAATAAGTTCAAACAGCAATACAACGATTTAACAATACGTACACATTCGTTCAACATGATTTGAATTACAACGACATCTTCTCGTCTACACGTACCTAGGTAGCTAACCTCATATGTTAGATTCAATTATTTGAAAATGGCATCCTGGCTGGGGCTGGACCCGTCCTTCGTCCTCCAGCTTGTGCGTTATGGTCTCATATCAACAGTCCTTCACATTTACACAATACGTAGGATTGGACCTCTACACGCCGGATCAGCTATATTTATCTCTCTAGCCACTCTTACAATACTAAGTCGCCAATGGCTATCACTTGTCACCAAACATACCCCGGAGCCTTACCTTGTAAGTAAAAATAAAAATATGTCTTACTATAACTATGTCAAACGCTAAATCAAACTAGGACGAAGTATTTCACATTCCTCAAGCTCAAGTCTATTGCGATGGGAGATACAGCGTGTGGGATGACAAGATCACCACACCACCTGGACTGTCAGTCAACTTGGCTCAATCTCTCTATGAAGTCCAATTCACTTATATTGGAACAGCTACGCCTTAACCATATTGGCAAACAAACTAACCGGGTTTCCATGCTCGGCCTACTATCTTCGGTTATTCAATGTAGAAATCACCTCCTATCTCGCCATAGCTGCCATTATATCTAGGGCTCGCCTTGAACAGTCAAGTACGGGGGAGGACTCGCGAAGCCCACGTCAATACTCGGCCTACGCTGTGTGGACGGGGATTAACATCGCTCTGTTTCCCGTTCTGTTCTTCTTCTCCGGCTTATACTATACGGATGTCGTTTCAACATTCGTTGTATTATTGTCTTATACGAACCACCTAGGACGTGTTAGTCAGGATAGAACCTCCTTAGTAAATGACGTCTATACGCTCTTCCTCGGGCTTCTAGCTCTGTGTATGAGGCAGACCAACATTTTTTGGGTCGTGGTTTATATGGGTGGCTTAGAAGTCGTCCATGGCATAAAGACCCTCCGCCCGGAACCGGTAGCCACTCCGGCGTTCACCACCTTGTCCCAACAGATCAACTTCTATGCCTGGAGATATTCGCTCGGTGATATCCACGATCCACCCTTGGATTACGTATGTCCTGTTGGTATGTATCGTACCAGACGTTCGATATCGCACATGCTAATAAAATAGACTTGGTTCTTTCTGTCGCGAGTATCGGCCTCGCTGCAATCTACAATCTACCTAAGATTATTTTCCAACGCATATGGCCACATGTACTAGTTCTCGGATCCTTCGTGGGTTTTGTCGCCTGGAACGGCGGCGTTGTTCTCGGTAAGCTAATTTGATGATATCCCCCTGAGTATGGTCACTGATTAAGCAAAGGGGATAAATTCAATCATGTAGCAACTCTTCATTTGGCTCAGATGCTCTACATCTGGCCTCTCTTTGCCTTCTTCTCGGCACCTCTTTTCATTCCACAGTTTCTAAACCTAGTCTTATACACTCTCCTACCCCCGACACCCCAATTCACGGTCGATACGAGACCAACGAAGGGGCCTTCGCGACAGAAGAAACAGAAAGGGGTGCATAAAGCTGATCCATGGGGCGACGTGAAGATGATTCCCGAAGTTGCGTCTAAATACAGGGCCTACTCTGTTGTCGTCCTCGCTGGCGCTCTAGTAGTAGTCGCCGCCCTAATCGTGAAGTTCAACACCATCATCCACCCTTTCACTCTGGCAGACAACAGACACTACATGTTCTACGTCTTCCGGTACACCATCCTCAGGGCATGGTGGATCAGATACGCCCTCATCCCGGTGTATCTCGTCTGCGGCTGGTCGTGCTGGGTCGCTCTACAAGGAGAACCTTTCTCTAGGTACCACGGGATTCCCCAGTGGATACAGACGCCATTTGGCGGCAGCGCGCCCGTTGTTGTAATGCGACCGCAGCCCTCCCAACAGCCTCAGACAGCAGACATATTAGCATCAACGCCGCCACCCACCTCCACCGTCCTCATTCTCCTTCTCGCCGCCACCCTCTCGCTCGTCACCGCCCCGCTAGTCGAGCCGCGGTACTTCATCATACCGTGGGTATTCTGGCGGCTCCTCGTCCCGGCCCATCTCGCGGTACCGTTTGTCCCAAGGTCGATCGCGTGGCGATTCATGCCCGCCCTCGAGACAGCTTGGTTCCTACTCATCAACGCGGCGACTATGTACATGTTCGTTACGCGCCCGTTCTACTGGAAGGCGCCGGACGGAGAGCTGCTAGACGGCGGGAGGGTGCAGAGGTTTATGTGGTGATTTCTCAGTTCTCTTCTGATTCGCGCGTGCCATCCCCTGCTCCGTGAATTCAGTAGGCAGATAGACATTAGGTAGATAAAATTGCGAATGTTTGCCACTTCTCGTAACTTAATGCGATGTTATTAAAAAAGGAATCTAAACCTAGTCACGTTCACGATAACAAAAACTCAGCATTGCTTTCCATTTTTTAATTTTAGTATTCATCCTCTAACTAGTAACCATGGAATTCTACCTAAGCAGATGAGGAAGCACCTAGGTTTTAAATGCAAGTATGTAGGATAGTCTGTTCTACGGATACAAGGGCTTGCAAAATATGCAGTGAATGTAAAGTCCTCTTCGTTTTCATCGTATTGCGCGTGTCATGTAATGTAATATTGATGTCGATGTCGTGTGGTATGGCGTCGTGTGTTGAGGTGAGATGCTGAGGCTCACCGGCTCGATTTTGAGCCGGCGGTATCGAATGAATTTCTTTAGTCTTTCTTTTCTCTTACTCCGCGACGTGGTCGCTTCGAATTCATTATCCGAAACCCCGCGAACGCCGTTCCCAAATAGCAAACCGTAACGCCGCGCCATGTATAGCGAACCAACCCAATTCCAGTTGTATATGCCCAAGGCCCCCGCCCTATTCCATCCGTTCTTTGAGAGCCTTGTTATGAGGGTAAGCTATCCCCTATATTTTATTCGCCGCTTCCCACCGCGGATCCCGGTGAGGAGGCGGTGTTTTCAATGATCTTAATAGTTTTCTCTATCAGTAGTCGGTCTGGTATGATCTTCTGTCCGATCCTAAGAAGGTAGCCAAGTCCATGAGATCTATCACAAACTTAACCGATCCAAGCTTAAGCGATCCTGGCTCCGTACTCGTTTCACGACACCTAGCTTGAAGAATCGCTCATCGCCACCAGACGTCCGACCTCCGATGTACCACTTGTCTGCGCCCAACACGTCCCGGAAACCCTCGCTACTACTATCACTGCCTCGCCGTCGACCAGATCCAGGGATGGGCATGCCGGGGCGGTGTGGTTGGGGGGAGTGATGGGGTTGGTGATGTCTATGCGGTTGGGATTGTAGTGGTAGCTGGTTCATAACTCCGCCTGTCCGCTGTTGTGGTTGTTGTTGTGGCGACTGGCTTTGAGAATGGGTATGGGAGGAAGAAGAGATAGATCGCGCCCCAGATGCAGAGGGACTAGATGAAGGTTGAGCTGTATGCTTGTTCGTCTGAGAAGCTGCCGAGAGCGCTGGCGGGGTCTGTTGTCGGAAGGCGGCAAGGAAGGAAGAGAGGAAGAATGGGCGTTGAGATGAAGACATCTTGGCGACGTGTTGCGGTGTGAAAGGTGGGTTGGATGGCAACTCCGACTATGGATGTGGAGGAGTGTGATCGTATACGCCACGGCCAGTCGATGTCCTACTCAGGAGGGCAAGAAATAATGATTCGAAGCTATCGTCGAAATGACTCGGTCGAACGGTGATGAATAAGTTGAGCCAGTAACGGACCGAGGATATGCGGTGTTTGATAGAGTAAACCCCCGAGCATAGGCAGTGGGTATTCTATCTATTTCTATCTTTTCGCCCTGTCTTCAGTGCCTGTGCATTAACCCCTTTATATCCAAGGGTGAAATCGCGTAGAATAAAATAGTTAGTAGCCGAAGCGATTAGTACGGTGACCGCGGTAATCGGAGGATTGGTGAAATGAACGCAAGCTAGTCTTGTCGCGTTAGGATGATGGAGGAGAGGTTGTCATCGGTCGGGAATAAAGTGACTCGCGTTCAGCAAGAAACTTCTTCAAGGCAAACCGACTCAGAATTTTGATTCGTGGTATTGACATGTGTGCAGGTCAAAAAGGTGTAGTAGTTCAAATGTGCGTGCAGGTTAAAAAAATAATCCTGACGTAGAGGCACATAGTACTTCAAGGAGCAGGGCAGCAACTTCCCTCGGCCAATCCCGGGTAACATGAGTTGTGTTATCGATCCGCCCTTCCCCTTCCCCGCGACCGGTTACCCTAAGGAAAAGGTGGGTGGTGGGGTTATCATTTTGGAAATGGAGGGGCTCTGATTCGCTGTTTGCTTCTAAGGTTCGCTTAGCTACAGCGAACATGTGCAATTGCCAATCGAACTTCGATGTTGACCATGCTAAAATCCACTACGGTCCAATACCTACTCCTGCCACTCAACCTACTACATAACCACTAACCAGTCTTAAACCAGACACATCCAGCAAAGAATAGGGAAAACATTCGATCAAATCGCCGATCCGTATTTATATTACATCCTTCGACCCTCCTTTCCGCCTTTCTCTCTTTCGGCACCTACTAGGCTGCTAGGCTTCCCCGGATTCTCATCCTCCCCCCGCTCGTCAGCCTGAAACAGCGAGATTGATAAACTGAATCGAATGTTTCCCAATCCCCGACGCTCGCCGAATGACAATATTGATTTCTTCATTCGGTAACCTGGGGTCTTTTGCGGGGTTGTCCCCGATCCAGACCGTTGGTAACTTACTTAGTACATAGCTGTATAGATGGGACGATGTGGACTATACTCGTCAACATCAACGCACCCAGGTGTTAGCTAAAATCTTGCCGACATGTCAGCGTATCCAGGATGGTCATGTGTAGTAAGCTGAAGAAGCCAAAGAGTAACATCCACAGTCGACGATATCTAGCAACGTGACGAGCTGCCAAGTTTGTAACACATATCCGCGTGATGTTTACACTGCAAATATCACGACGGAAGGCTACCTACCAGTCAAGTAACGGGTGCATCCTGACGTACGCCTCTATCATGCATCGGATAACCACCAGTGACTCGGAACCTTGGATCCTTAGAATCTGCATCGTCCGCCGCTATCGCGCAAGCCATATGCAAACAAGCTGATCTCTTCCAGGATATCAGATTATCAGGCTAGCTATTATCGATCGCTTGCCCTCGACTTCGATCGACGCATTTTCTTCGGCAGGCTTGGCGAGGTGTTTCTAAGCTTCTTTGATTAGAGCCCATCTCTTTGTATACATGCTACGCTTCCATACAACGCATATGGAGGTCTCTTTCAAACTATTACTCACAATAGAGACTACTTAGTAATTTTCTATAACTTCACAAGGTAATATTAAGATTCAGGCATAACTATGAGTTCCCAACTACCTAGGTACTTAACAGATATCACAAGGTCTCAAGAAACACACAATCATCAAGATTTTCATGTAGTAAACGCTAGTTATATTAAGTATACATGCTATGCTACCAATTTATCCTAGCCGCCATATTTATTCAAATTCAGGAGATTCAAGGACATGAATTCGATCTAGAAACTTGGGGTTAACCATCGGGTTGTGCAGTTCAGCAATAGTGCTCATACAAGCCGCAGCAGGATCACCGCTCCCGGTCAGATTGCCGAGCCAGTATTCGTTACCTGGGAACGAGTTTCCGTCCCAGGCATAAGACAGGACAAGTAGTTGCCCTGCCTCCTCGCCTTCTAACTTAGCAGCAGGGTTGCGTTTCCCAAACTTGACTTTAATGCCTTGTTCCCGGCCTATCTTTGTGAGTATTTCCTGGTTCTTATAATGCGCATTTACGTATGCCAACTCGACTGTCGCTACGTGCCCAAGTTTTCCTTTCAGTCGGTCCAAGGTGTCGCCAAGGGCTATAGTGTAAAAGTCGGGCTGACGAGAGTCATACATCCACACGCCAAGACCAAGACCAACGACGTACACATAAGCCTTTCGGCCAGCCTCCTGAGCACGATCGTTCGCCTCGAGAAGCAGAAGCTCAAGAGAAAATCCTATGCGTGCCTTATACATCTCAACATCAAATCCCGCCGGATTCGAAGGCTCTTCTACGCCTAGGTGAAGCTGGAATATACGCTTAAGGTAAGGAGCCATTCGACCCTGTCCGTTTATAATGAGGTTGGAATCCATGTGTTTCAACCGCTCGAAGCGTGGGCCGACCAGACCGACGATGATACCTCTGGTCTCAAAGGTCCCCGGTGTTCCGGGCTCGGCCTGGTTGTATCGGCCACCGTCGTTGATGAAGTAGCTCGGACCGCTGACTGCTAATAAACTTCCGAGCATTATTTCTTCGTAACTTAAGTTGTCCTCTAATATCGAGAGGTCTGCGCTTTCCTCGCCCACACTATCCCAAAAGGGTGCCCCGTTCATTTTGTAATGTCCATCACGGAAGAGTGTGCTGTCACGAGAAGTAAGGAAAGTTATAGGTCGCTTCTCAACGAGCCTTCTGACTTGCTGGGTCCAAACCCATGGATGATGATATAACTGCCTATAATTTTCGTTCCCGCACGACCCGCGCATGGCCGTGAGGAACCTACCAACGAGAAGTGGGAAGTTTTTGTGGACGACGATTCTAGTGCCAAGCGCATCCTGACGGATGACTTTAGGGTCGAAATTGGTGACTCTATTATGCGAAGTAGGAAACTTAAGGTCAGAATCTTGAAGACCTAGAGATTCCATTGTGGTGTTGATATTTGAGGACATAGTGACTTGAAAACTTATCAACAAGAATACTTGTCGGGATAGATCAGGCTTATGTTAGAGGAGAGGGATCCCTATATAATATGAGTTGTATATAGACTTGTTTAAACTATGATTCAAAATATGAAGCATAGGTTAGAAGAACAAAGGCTATTGTTGTCAAACGTGGGGACTGTTATATTAGCGAATGAAAGAACAATCCTGCTTACTATTGATTTAAGAGATAACTTATTTCTATTGAGGCATGTCTAAATGCATATTTTAGCTTCAACTAATTCTAGGCAGCAGCAGAATGTGCGTGATCACTTGTCAGAACTAGTTTATAGTGCCACTTATTGTAACATGCTTGATTATTAAGAGGAAGTTATTTACGATTGTAGTTAACAACTTATTTTATGATTCATCTCATTCAATAATATTATACATGATAAAATTACTATTAACTACATGTAAGTAGTATGTGACTTATTAAATGCTGAACTTTGTAATTAACGACAGAAAATAATGAATTAACTAGGTGTATGGATGTCCATGAAAAGATAGGGGTATTTTATCAATTCTTCATTTAAGAAACATTTGATCCTAGAAAATATCATGCTCAAATTTTAAGAAACGATAAAACTTCGTTCTTTTTTCTAACGATATAATAAACTTTAACTATTTACCTAGGTACAGTTGCCTTCATAGGTCCTATGAACGGCCATGTGCATATAACACAAAAAGGATTACATCTAAGTAGTTGATAGAATTAGCAATCACGGGCATGAGAGAACTGAACCTCCTTTATCTCCCCTCTATATTATACAACTATTGCAAAAGTCCAATACTAGGAGAAAGTCAGTCTTTAGTTAGTTACCTAGATATGTTCGGCAATAGCTGCTTCTTGAAAGATACTCCTTTTTACTCGGAAAAACTACAAGTCCAATTCTCCAAACTCGAGCAAAAACAACATAACTAATCTATTTTGAGCAGTGCCGCATCTAAGGAGTAACGTAAGCAAGGCGGTCGAAATGAGATATTGCTAAGCAACCTGGGGTCCGAAAATGGACATTACGCTTATGTGAAGTAAGGGAAATTGTGTGATAGAATTAAACTCCCTTCCTCTTTTGTCACGGAGATATCGAATTTTGTTAATCATTGCCGTTTACCTAATTGCTCCTGGCTTGAACAAAAGCCGGGAAATCGCAAATAATGACCTATATAAGGGGTATCTATACTTACTTAATAATGCAATGTATCTAATCTTAGATCACACGTATTATAAGCATTGTTGATCTTATATTCAAAGTTGAATTATCTAACCTATCTACTTCTACTTTTACTCATCATCTTATATTGCTATAAGAAGTACTTGTCTCAACAGATGTATCTTATTTTTCTCTATACATGTGTCATCGGCTTTAAAAATTACAGAGCTTGGTAAGCTTCAGATCGTCTAGAACTAATAACGCAAACATCTGCCCATTTTAACCCTACCTACCTATATCTTTCAATAATGACATGGCATATGTATTTCCACACGTTGGAATATGGTTGTACACATCTATCCAGGTAGTAAAAGTGACATAGTGAATATTACTACAGATCTTAAGTGATGTTACACAAGATATACTTGTTCTGCGTACACTTACTGCCGACCCTAGCTAGACCTACCATCATTTTCAATAGTTTGAGTGGCGGTTTCAACTTCAAGGATTAAAGGAGACGAGGTTGGACAGCATCGTGGCGTATCTAGGTATGTATTGCAGAACTACGGATCAGATTCGGACCTCTTTGACCACCAGTATTTGAGTGTTATATTTTACTGTGTTAACTTCGTTCGGTGACTGGATTGAATAGCCTGCACGTAAGGCTTGTAAGTTCCTCAAAATGCAAGCCTCTGTATATGTGAAACTACCTTTCATCAATCTCCTCCAACATTATATTGCGGTACACAAGCCACAATCGCTGTGTAACGTTTCTAGGTCTTGTATGAAGTGTTTGCTAGGCACCTCACGTTATCTCCGTACCTGGCAGTTGTCTGTACCCCATATCTAATTTAATAAAGCTAGGTTAGTTAGCTCGTGCAATACTAAATTATATCAGAATCCATTTTCTTATGTTGTTGGCGAACAAGACTTGTGTAAAATTTTACGTACCAAATCGTAAGAGGGTCGCAGACAACTGCCAGTTAAGGATATAGGCTCAGAAGGAATATGTCTTGGTGAATTCACTCTCATTACCAACAAATTCTGCAAGCTTTTAGCCCTTGCAATTGACAATAGCTAACTTCTTAAACAGGCCAAAGGATGCAAATTGAGTTGGTCCGGAATGCCTGTATGAGTGGCTTGTGCCCCCGAAACCAAGAAGGATTGCACTTTTTCTTTTTGAATCCTTCGCAGCTTTTCAGAGCTCTGTGGCGGGATAAAATGGAACGTTCTATTGCCTAAACAACTTCTGTGTCCTTTTGATCATTATTGGCGTAAGTTTCGCTGACGCGTTTCTACATTTCTGGTAGTTGAACTCACCTTCTATTATATTTAGTACCTAGTAACTATAGGTAGTTGAAATAGACGAAAACTTGCTAGCTAATATCAACTTAGGGTTGATCAACTCAGCCTACTCAGGCGTATCTTATTTTTGCATTGGCCTCTCTTAATTTGAACAGGTAGTCTTATGAAAACTTGTAAATATCTACCTTATTATCTCTACCTATTGTTTAACTGACTGCACCTGCGTAGCTAAAGCATGTATCCGTAGTCCCGGCTTTGAAGTGCATTATCCCGACCTGCCTACATCGGAAGTAGATTGTGCATTTTCGGCACACCGCAAACGTGTACACCCCTGGGCACTGGCTTTATGCCGCAGTGACGAAAGGCATGTTTGAAGGGCAATGGGGCAAGATCCCTGGATCAACTTCTCTCATTCCCATGTTTATGTCCTCAAGTGTCACATAGCCTCACGTAAGTTCCATATAGAGCTAAAGCCAATCATCACTCATGATGGATACAATATCTCACCCTCGGTGGGCGACCTTCCTTGTTCGGTACTTTACAATCCTTGTCTGCGGCTCTCTGGTACGTGAGCATGGATTTTCAACGTTGCGTTCTTCCAACAACTTTGTAGTGTCACACGTGGATTAGGTGTCCACTGATCTGATGCAGGAACGGATGTTGCAGATGCAGAACTCCAGCTAGAGCCACTATGCATCTTGTGAAGTACACCTGAGAAGGTGGCATATAGAGGAACAAGGGAAAGATATGTGCTCACAAAATTCTATATAAACCCTCCAATACCCTCTTCTCCTTCTTCTCCTCGATAACACCATCACCATCAACATCAATCTTCTACAGTATCTCTTAGATCATCACACCAAGACAAAGCCACCAAGACACACATATCATACTTCACTTGATAGTTATCTCCAACGTAAGTCCACACTCCTATAGACCAGGCATAACCGCAAACTGACTCAAGAAGCCAACACACAAACCCAACTTCCAGTCAAAATGTACTCCGTCGCCAAAATCATCATCGCTTTCGGCGCCCTCGTTGCTCCGTCGCTCGCATACTCTGGCGAGATGACCTGGTACCAGCCTGGGCTCGGTGCTTGCGGCCAAACCAACACTGAGAGTGATGCCGTCGTCGCCATGTCCTCTCCCGACCAGGACGGAAACTGTGGCAAGACGATCCAGATCAGCTACGGTGGCAAGACTACCACAGCCACGGTCGTGGACAAATGCCCTGGCTGCAGCACCACCAGTGTCGACGCTTCCCCTGCCGTCTTCCAGCAGCTCGCTTCTCTCGATGCCGGACGCATCCAGATCACCTGGGAATATATCTAAACCAGAGGACATGGATAAAATCATTCATCTATGTATTCATCTATTCATGTAAAAAGTTTCACTCTCGTTATTAACTCATTAGACATTTTGCACTGTACATAGTCTTACCTTCTTTTCTCTCCTCTCTGGCTGTCTGGGTAGATGGGCATTGGTATAAAGGATGGGCTACCACAAAAACCGAATGGAGGCTTTCCTATCAGGTACTGTAGTTAGCTGGGTAAAGGGGTTCATTGCGATTAGCAACTAGATATCAAATGTAGTTGTTCAGGCAACATACAGGCGAATATAAATCTGCATCTCTATCATTTGGTTTTCTATTGCGTATAAGTTTCATGCAACGGAATAAGGATTCCTTCTTCTTTTTAAACGTAGAAGTCGTTCTATGTAACGTTGTAACCCAAAAGGATCTGAGAAGGTTAGGTAAGTATAGAAATATTTAATAGCAATGTACATGATAATGTTAATTCGTCTATTCCATCAGCTTTAGAAACATTTGAAAAACGTCTCTAATTTAACATGTAGTAAATGTACCTGAGTACATTATATTAAACCCTTACCTCCAGTCATAAGACTCCAGGGGAGAGCATGTCGTCTGCTGTTCTATAAATAAACAAAGTGCCCTGGCTAGTGCTAAACTTAAAATTGCGGGTCAATCCTGCGACCACTATTACCCTTGCCCCTATTTCCAACCATTATTCTTAGGACCATCCCTTTTTATTCACATAAAATCTCTAGTAAGACTGGGAATTATTACAAGCACCTTAACTATAATATTTATACTCGTCATGCTATAGTAATTATCCTTGGTTATCCTCAATGCGACTACAACTCGCCATCTTCACCCCACCCTGTCGGCGTCTTACTCATCTCGAATTTAATTAAACTGGCGCCAACAACGTCTTTGTGTCGGAGCACGGGTCGGTCTATCGACTTGCCATCCACGCTCAAGCTTTTCACGTACGATTTAGCCGGCGCGCCAGGAGCTTCAATGACTAAAGTTCTCTCCCCGCCACCAGCGCGGTCCACCTCACCCCCGGTAGATGCTCCGGCAGGTAACCTCAAGGTGACCTTCTCAAAGAACGGCGAACCGACTATGTACTCGTCGCCAGCTGGATTGACGGGGTAAAATCCGAGTGCGGAGAAGACGTACCAGGCGCTCATCTGGCCGAGATCTTCGTTCCCGCTTAGCCCGGCGCTGGTCGCGTTGTAGTTGTCCCACGCAATACCCCGGATGCGCTCCGCGGCCGCGCTCGGGTATCCGATCAACGAGTACAGGTACGGCACGTGATGAGAGGGCTCGTTGCTATGCATGTTATGCCCGCCGTCGAAGTGCTCGTCCAACTTCGCCTTCATGCCTTCGCGGCCACCGGTGAATAAACCAGCCAGCCCGTCCGCATCGTGCAGAACGTCGAACGTGTAGACCCATTTATCGCCCTCCGTCCAGCCCCAGGTCTCGTTCGCCCACGTGCCGTTCTCGTTGCGTGCTCGCATGAACTGGGTCTCGGCGTCCCAGATCTTTGCGTAATTCTTGGCTCTCTTCTCAAGGGCTGTGGCTTCGTCCGCCTCGCCGACCGCCCGCGCGACGACGGCACAGGCTGCGTCGTTGAATGCGTAATCTAACGTTCGGGAGGCCGACTCCGACCACCCGTCATTGTCGACCCAGCCATGGTTCATATAGCTTGTTAACCCCGCCCGCGCTTCGTATGGCGTGTCTGGTTCACGGTCATAATATAGCAGTTGCGTATCGTTCTCCGGAGGCTCGTAGGCATCCTTACGCATGGCGGCCCATGCCTTCTGCAAGTCAAAGGAGCGAAACCCATGAGAAATTGCATTCGCTAGCACGGCATCGGCGTTTGTTGCGATCATGATATTAGTTTCGACCATGTTAGCCCACATCGGTAGCCTTCCGCTCCAGTCAAATATTTGAATCAGGGTTCGCATCATGCTATTCACTCGCTCGGGGGCAAAGATGGTCAGGAGGGAGTGTTCTGCACGATAAGTATCCCAGATAGACCAGGACTGGTAGTATGAATCATTAGACTCGTGGATGCTGTCCGTGTATCCGCTGTAGAAAGTACGGGTGCCTTGCGAATCTCTACCGGTAGGCTCGGAGAAATCGCTCGGGTACTGGAGGGCGTGGAATAGACCAGTGTACCAGATGGTGCGCGGATCATGGTCCTCGTCAGTCGAGTTCACTCCTTCTATTGTTATCCGGCCAAGTTTTTCTAGCCAAACCGACTTCGCATTCTCGACACCGTCTTCGAAAGTGGTATTGTCGGAATTCTCGATGTCTAGATTTCTCCGGGCTTGGTCGATGCTAACGAAGGATACCGCAGTCCGTACTTCGACTCGCTGTGTATTTTCGTGAAACTTCACGTACGCACCGAGTAGCTCACCCGATGCGCTTCGAATACCCTCTGATAAGTTAGCTCCAACAGAAATTCCGTATGATTCGAACGGCTCAGAGAAGCGAGAAACGAAATAGCCTCTGAAAGACGCAGGTTTATCGGGTCCTAATCGGTAGTCTTGTCGTTGTGGATTGCTGCCAAAAATCTCATTCTTCTCCGGATCAATCTGAACCTGCCCAGTCCAATTCAGACGAGTTACTTGGATTGAAACATAAGGCTTTACCGGCTGGTCGGCTTGATAATCGGATGCAGCGTTGAAATCGAACCGCAAATGACCTGTATGAGCAGATGCACTCATTGCAACCTGGATTTGGCGGGTATAATTTCCTACGGCATCACTTCGTTTTCTAATACGTCCATCCGCCCCATTGCGGATGTCATCCGAAGCCGAACCAGCGCCGCCAGGTACTGGTCCTTCTCCTGCGGCTTCTTCTGTCAAGTCCCAATCGTGCTCTCCTTCTGTGTCCGCGTTTAGGAGTACTTCGTAGACATACGGGGTGCTGACTTCTTCCTCCTTGCGGAATGCAAGGCCGCGATGCTCAAATAGCGGCTTTACTTCCGGCGCCCACCCGGGAGTCAGTACTACTTGACCCAATTCTCCCATCCAGATGGCCGGTTGGTGTGTGGCTTGAAATCCATGAATGTAAGCATCCGTGTCGTGGTACGGCACCTGCGATATGTAGTTTTCGCGTGTCTGTGGCGTCCATCGCGTCATACCGAACGGCACTGACACCGAAGGGATCATGCCCCCATTATCGTCGGCCGAAATCCCGTACGTTCCTATCTTTGGATTGACGTATTGAAGTACGCCGGCATTGGCATGGTAACCTAATGTACTATCTCCTCGAGAATGAGGGTAGGCTAAGACGCGAAAGGCCCAGAGGCCAGGGATGAGATGTGAGGTCATACAACGCATTGTTATCTTCACTTAGATCATATTATGAAATTACTTAGCCAAAAATGTGATAACACAATAGCGTTAAGAGACAGCCAACTTCATGGTACATGCCTACCTAGGTAGTATAAAACTGACCCGAGTCGTAGTGATTTAAGACCAACCTGCGGAGGGATACTCTCATAATAAGGACTGTTATATTTCAACCCGAGGAACAAAGCCGCTTTGTGTAGCATCGCTTCCCGCAGATGCATCTCCATAGTGCGGGGAAGATCCTTGACACGTAAGGATCCGGGGGGCTGGTAAGTTGACATAGTAACCCGAACCCGTGACAGTATTACAAGAGAGACGAATGCGATGGTTACCTACCTACTTTTATCAAATACAATATACTAACATTATCCCAAGAGTAGAATATCTAAGGTTAGCTTAGTTACATTATATAATTCAAGATAAAAGTCCGCAGCTGTTCGATTCTGAAAAGAGGATCCTGGACAAGTGGGTAACGTCGGATGGCCGTGAATGGTATCACTGTTTGCAATTACCTACCTACCTAATTTTAACTTATTACATTATTCGAAATAAACCTCACACTTACTTAAAGACATAAAACCACAGCTACCTAAGTCGATTGACTATTTTACTGGAACAGCGAGAAAATTTCTGCACTTTCGAGGTTGTATTTTGAAATATAAAGTCAATCAGGAAGCAGATAGGGGTCCGCCACTTTGTAGGTCGTGGCTGTTGTGGCTAAGAAAGTGCCCGCACTAAAAGATTTGCAGGTATAGAAACCCCAGATTGCCTCAGTCACACAAACGCCCGAGAGCAAAAAAGAATCAACAACAACAATCTAAATAACTGCAATTATGGGTTTGACCGGGGATTGAACCCGGGACCTCTCGCATCTTTGCATAGGTTTTCCCTAAGCGAGAATCATACCACTAGACCATCAAACCCTAGACTTAGACTATCAGACCCGCTAGATCGTCAACCCAACGGTCGTCCAACCGAATCGCTCGACTCTAGGTCTTGTCTCCATTGGGATTTCGGTTGCTGCTAATTCTATCTATAAAAGAGACACCACAGTGGCCTGTTATCGCAGAGATATCAAGACCCATATTCGAGGACATCCAACATAAGTGTAAAAAATCTATGCCAGCATATGTCCTGCACAATTATTTCACACCATACGAATATTTGGCTAACCTCGTTTTCGTCTCTTCTCCTATGGACGAGAAGTGGACCCCTTTACACGTCTCTCCATTATTACCACATTTCGACCACAGATAATGGACACTTACAGAAGTGACTAAATAGACATTCATAACTACAAAATTCCCGATTGTGATAAGCAGGCCTTGGAGTCTTCGGCCTAAAAGTTCTCCTACGGGGAAAATTAATAAGTGCAGATAGCAACAGACTGGAGAGAATGGATTTGAAATAGTCGAAGTAGGAGTAGAGGAAATATTAGAGTCTACCTATGTTCACACCTTTACGGTATCAAGGGTGAGTAAGGTATGAGAGTCATCAAATTACCTATGTGAAAGGTGAAACAAGGAGATCCTCGGTATTTATTCTAGTTTTGAACAGATCAAATCTATACATCATCGATAAATTCGTGTCGTAATACATAATTTCTAACAAACGTGAGTTGAGTACGCCGCGTAGTCCTTCGTGTATCCCCTTTACCTGGGTAGGTAGTAAACGATAGCACCTGAATGCTTTAGGTCCACACGGAGATTCTGAATTACCTAAGTATATTTGATGTTTTCCTGTGTAACCACTACGGAAGTTGCCAACTCGTCTAAGGATGGAATTATTGGTGTTGTTATAGCATAAGTGATACCTATAAGAATAGATCCATAAGACGAGAAACATTTAACAACTTATGGTCACGGCAGATACCAAACTTAAGGGAGCGTGTATCGAGAATGGCAACGAGTTCATCGTAGTTTTAGACAAGAAGAGAGGTAGAGCTGATCACTAATTTGTAATACAGGTAGGATATTGTGTTGAGGAATACCTATATTTGCGAAGCCCAAGATCTATTAGGGGAATTATTACTTCTTATTCATGTGATTAAAGTTCGACTCAGCCCTAATAATTATCATAATACGTGACATATTTATCAACCAATACGCGATGTCATGTCAAAAGGGTGAAGCTGTAATTGCGAAGAGCATAGAAGAAACATCCAAAACAAAGACTTATTCTCCTGGGAATCATGCTGATCGAACTGTATCTCAACACAAGTTTTGAGTAGATCCGTCTTGAGAGTCAAGTTGGCAGGCTGGCTACAACTTTCCGGGATCACTAAACGTTAGATCGTCTGCCACCGATGACTTTGAAATTGCGAACCGACTAAGTAATAGGCTATACCTTGATGCCGGCGATTCATGAGCACACAGTGTAACGATGCCTACGATGTGAGTTCCCTGGCCGGGAGGTAACCAATAATTTCGATATTAGTCAGCTGAGGCAAAAGGTCTCTG
Organism: Annulohypoxylon bovei var. microspora; assembly: GCA_022836615.1. Lineage (NCBI taxonomy): Eukaryota > Fungi > Ascomycota > Sordariomycetes > Xylariales > Hypoxylaceae > Annulohypoxylon > Annulohypoxylon bovei. The sequence goes on from MU405286.1 coordinate 34,952, forward strand.
CATGAACTATTGCGCCAGTGCGGGAAACCGACTTCAGTTACAATTTCGCAAATCCGTTCAGGTCCCTCCTTCTGAGCCAGTGTTTAACTTGTGTGTATATTACACGCCATAATTAAAGATGTAAATAGTAGCATTATACGATGTATGCATTGAACATCCTAAGCGGTCAATCGAAGCATCCAATATGTCGTCGGTATTGAGAGAAAAGGAAGGACGTAAAGTAGCTGAGCCTCGCCCCATAGCTGATCTCAGCGCGAATGTACTACTGCTAGGATTAGGTAAGTCAATTCATTTCGTACGGTACGTAATAGGCATCTCGAAGGAGAGGAGGAGGATGAGACTATCGCGGTTTTTTCAATAAAACCAAGCGTTTTTCTAACTCGGGTTCTAAAGAGCAGGTAGGTACACTTCAGCGGTCTTGTTGATCACCTCTTAGCGCAATATTTACAGTGCACGCGGGGGGCAATGATGTGCGAGACACAAGCATTACTAAATGATCAGCTTACGTCGATCATAGGGCTGGTTTTTTACATTGGATTGGTGGTGACATTTTCTTCATGACTGGCCGGCAAACTACGAGTCATGAAATCGTGATTTAGATATTATGGTCGAAAATATATAGTTCAATGTCATAAGACAATATAACATGTCTCTGATATGAAAAGCTATTCTAATTAATATGTGGAGGATAATAAGTTAACTCGGTCTGCTAGGTCTGAGGCCGCCTGCCGCCTGCCCCCCGCGGGGAGCAGGGATTGTAACTAGACGCTAGAATAGTCCGGATCCATGCTGCGACATGCAGGCTGACACCCATATGTACTGAGGTCGCTAAAGCGCTGCTTCACTAACCCGGTCCCGCAGATCAGTGGTCCCTTAAAAATCTTGCTTGAACGAAAGTACCTACCTAGTTGGTCAGTCACACCTTGGTTTCGTCTTTTGATAGAAGTAGAGTTGAATGCCTTCAGCCGCCAAGTCATCTAGAACTTGGAAGTTTAGAGAAACTAAACTTTTGACTTGGTAGCTGTCATTATGAAACACAATACATAATATTCGTCGTCTAACATGTAGTACTTCCCCACGGAATAATCACATTGGATGACTATGTTAAGAGGAATAAGCCGTTTAATTACTTCGCTTTCGTGGCTTTGTCTTGGCGATGACAACACAGAGTCCCAAGTGGATGAATCAAGAATAGCCCTGGTCCATAGACTTCTTGGCTGCTTCAACGGTACTTATTACTTACTCAAAATTCTCTCCCCAATTGAAATGCATTATATTTTACTTCTTTCCAATTTATTTCACCGCACTAGGATCTCCGACGATTGGGGTTGACGTGTTGGGTTAAGAATCGCCGGACGTCCATTCGTTTTCGCCTTTCTCACCACCTTCAACATTTCGGTTCTCTTTCTACGATTCTCTTGATACAGGCGAGGAGGCCTAAGCTTTCGCAATGGCATCCCGTGGTAGCGGCATCCTAAGGGACCGCGAAAAGGCCCCGCGACCTTCTCAGAGCGAACGCGAACGCGAACCGGCACTTCCCAAAACCCGACAGGAGATCGTGAACGGCCCTGGTACTAAGAAAAAGGGTCTTTTACGAATTAAGTCGGCCGGAGAATCTGGACGAAGAGGCATACACCCCATTCAGTTTTTGGCTATCACTTGGCGTTCTAGCAGCTGGGTATCGAGAGCTGTGAATATCCTCTGGCCTTTCGTACCTGCTGCCATTGCCGCCCACTATGCCATTGCCGACCATGCCGTGCTCAAGTTTAGTTTGGCCTATGTTGCGATGGTACCATGCGCAAACCTCATCGGTTTTGCCGGCCAGGAGCTAGCGAGGAAGCTGCCGCACATGCTTGGAGTACTCACTGAAATAACTATTGCGTCTATAGTTGAGATCATTCTATTCATGATTCTACTATTTCAAAACCAGTATTATGTTATCCAGGCCGCCATTCTTGGCTCCATCTTGGCCAACATGCTACTATGCTTGGGACTCTGTTTCTTTGCTGCTGGTCTACGACGAGAGGAGGCCACATTCCATGCCGCTATCAGCGAAGTTGGTTCTAACCTCTTGCTCATCGCGTATGTTTCCCAATCCAGCGTTTTCTTGAAATTTGGAGAGAGCTAATGACCTATAGTGGAGTTGGCCTGGCAATTCCTACAGTCTTCGAACGCTCGGTCACAAACTCGGATTTCAGTCTGACCACGGAAGAAATTAGCGACAGAGTGCTTAGTATCTCTCGCATCGTGGCGATCTTACTGATTATCGCCTACGGCGTTTTCACCTTCTTCCAGATGCACACACATCATGGTATCTACGACGAGGTTTTCGAATACGACGAAGAGCGAGATGCCGACGGTCATAAGGATCGAGCAAAGGCAAAGTTTACATTTACGGAGTGTATCTTTGCGTTAGCGATTTCCGTAGCCCTCGTGACATTCATCGCCATTGCGTTGGTAGGAGAGATTCCCGATATAGTGGAGAACCACCATATCTCCGACCCGTTCATGGGTTTGATTCTAGTTCCCCTAGTTGAGAAGGCCGCCGAGCACCTTACAGCCATCGACGAAGCTTGGGACAACCAGATTAACTTCGCCTTGTCCCACTGCATCGGCGCTACTATCCAGACTGCGATGCTCAATGCTCCACTAGTTGTCATCGTGGGATGGATCGCTAAGCATCCGATGGCCCTCGAGTTTGAGATTTTCGACATCGTCATGCTGATCCTCTCTATTATTACTGTTGGGAATGTGTTAAGAGATCAGAAGAGCGACTACCTGGAAGGATTTCTCTGCGTTATTGTTTATGTTGCTATCGCCGTCGCCGCTTTCTACTTCCCGAACCCCCACGAGGCTGCGGAGGAAGCCACTGGTGAAGCGACTACCGAAGTGGCAGCCCACGCTCTTAGGCATCTTGGTATATTATAATGGAATCAGTGAAGACTGGCGGGATATGCATTCATAAAAATTGGCGTTGAAACGGGCAATATTAGTCGGAATGGTCGCATCTTCACAGCATAACTCATAGGCTTAGGAGTTTCATGCTATATATTGCTACGAGGTCAATACTTTGTAAGTTTGACAATCAATACGAATACTTGGGAAGCTTTTCGTTCTTATTCGGGGTTTTCATATAGATATGCGCATCAGCTATCGTAGTATATATTCTACAATCATACTACTAGGTACTTAGACTTCCACCCAGACATCTTAGAGTTTGTGCAACTTGAGCCTGAACTTAACGTCGCCGCTAATAGTCCACCCCCATCCAATCATCGCGAAGGATTCTAACTCAGGTTGACGCTTTTGGCAATGCACTAGCTGATAGTTTGAATTCATGTGGTACCAGTAATGCTTACTTTAACCACGTATCATACCTAGTTACATTTCTGCTTTATAGGGGTACTTGGGTATGTGCTTGTCCATTATCCCATCTCATGCAACATTCCAAGAGAACTTTACTCACTATATTTACAGGGGGAACAAACATACGATATATAAGTTTTTGGTTTATATATTGATTCTCTATATCTACAGTGTACCCCTATGTATCTAGCACCTATAAGTCAGAAGGTGTCCAGCTTGTCCACATTCTCAGCAAGTTTCCATGTGTAACAACGATCCCACAACCTAAGAGTCCGTCAGAATATGAGCAGGATAGCGCTCGCCAGCCGTCGTGAATTTGGCCAAAGTAGCATCGATCTGCGCCATCTCTTCGTCCGTGAGGTCGACTAACTTGCTGTTCTCTTCTACTCGCGCCGCCGTCGTTGCGCCAGGGATTGGGATGATTGTAGGCATCCCAGGACGTTTCGCTACCATTCTTGTCCAGTTAATGGCAAGCTGGCCCGGCGTAACACCCTTCTTCTCGGCTAGCTCCTCAACTTGCTTGACAAGCTGCATGTTAATGTCAAAGTTCTCGGGCGAAAATCGAGGGAAGATCCTCAGCATCGAGTCCTCCGGAATGTCAGTGTACTTCTTGATCTGGCCTGTCAGCATGCCTCTGCCGATCGGCGAGTAGGCGACGATTGGGATATTGTACTGGGCGCAAGCAGCCGCAACACCATTTTCTAGGATATCGGTAGAGAACCTGTCAAGCAATTAGCGTCAACATTACCTAATAACCAATTCGTACTATTAGGGCGAGGCGACTTACAGCGAAAGCTCGACCTCTACGGCAACAACCTTGATAATCTTGACCGCTTCATGGATTGTCTCAGCCCGCACCTCTGACAATGAGATGCCGCCAATCTTCCCTGTCTCCACATACTCCTTTTGTATGATACCAAAAGTGGTTTCCATGGGCCACTTTGGGTCTCTGCGGGCGAATTCGAACATGTCGATCTTCTTACGGCCCTTGAGCTGGGCAATGCAATCGTCGAGACTCCGGCGGGTGTTCTCGGGCGAGCCATCGATCCCCTTCGCATCTTTGGTCGCGCCGCCCTTGATACTAAGGATAAACTTATCGGCGTCTTCGGGGTACTTCTCCAAGTATCTCTCCAGAAGCACTAGACTGTTATACTCTGGCACCCCGTACATCTCTCCACCATTCCATAAGTTCACTGGTGTAAAGGTTAGCCTCCAGTTAATGAAGAGTGAGAGTCACGCATGTCTTCTTGAGAGGATAACGGAGATGGGAAGTTCGCGAACATACCCCCATTCTTGAGCGCGGTGCGCATAGCCTCAAAGGCCTGCTCCTGGGAGCACGGGTTTGCTCTCCAGGTAAATCCCATGAGGCCAAAGCCGATAGGGCCTACTTCCTTGCCAGAAATCTGAGGCATCTTCGTCGTATTATGGGTGCAGATTGAGTGATGTGGGAATTTTGTAAAAGATTGTCTTGTTCTTTTCACAATGGTTGATATCGTTGCTGATCTAGTGATGGCTGTCATTCAAGTTGTCTTGCCTGTGACTGAAAATTGAGATGTCAACTTGAAAACAGCATCCTTTATATATTCTGTGTAACTACCTATATTAACTCAGATGGTGATAATAATCTGTACATCATAGGCTGATAGAGTTGCTGTCTAACTGCGACCGGTTTTACTATCTCCAGAAATTTAATTCCGACTACGTGCAGAATTAGCAGTGCGGGTCTCGGCTCTTAGAGACGGGTTGATCCCGATCTGAGTTGCAATTGATTTTGGCCATAGCTATCTCCGTACTTGGATATAAATATCAGCTGTGCCGCAGAGGAAACCCAATGGAATTATACGCCATTGAACGTTAAGGACCAATTGGGCAGATTCATCCCACCAAAGACCACTTAAAAAATCAGAGCTATGAGTATCCTTACCATCTCCGGGTTCACCACCACCCAGATATGTTAGATAGTAGGATCTAAGATCTGCTAGCTGTGATTATGTTGACCTTGCTTATTCTTAACAGTAAAGAGGAATATTAAGTCCACTCTACCTACACCGCCCCGGGATTAGAAACGATAGTACTATCTATAGTATATGGCCCCATTTTGCTGCATTACTTCATAAATACATTTAGCAGCTGAGATTTGTGTGAAAGTGTAGTAAGTTACCATGCTTTTTATGATATTATACCTTTAAAGTCTGTTGCAGTGTTTTTTATGATGAGTGTTGAGTTGACTCTTTTAACATTTCTTATCCCGGAGGTCTTGGCTATCCGGAGTGGGGCGAGTCTTATATCCGTCAAGTGTGACATGCAGTTACTAGAACCAGCGAAGGTTAAGTAAGACGTTTAGAAGTGGTAAGGATATGTTTCTTAAAGTTTTTTCTTCGGAAGCATCGAATTTCATGCTACCTTTTGTAAGTAGTTTTAAGCTATTAAGGGTAGAATTTAAGGCTCAATTTCTTCTTTGCCAAAGATAATGTTACTTAAGTATAACTAAGAGTTAATATGAGACAGAAATACGGGACATAACACGTGATATTAACAAGAGCTTTCCATAAAGAACTTCATTTCTATCAAGGTCATACATAAGAATGAAATATTAACATACTTACCTAGGTAGTTAGGTACTCATAAAACGGGAGCCTTGGGATTATAACCAGTGTAAGTTCCTTAGATATTAATACCCTTCACGTTATTAGATATGGAGTCTGGTCAAGGGCCTACCTTCTTTAGCTAAAGAACGATCATAAAGATCTTAAAGCTAAAAGATGTAGTTATTGAATTGAGTTTTACAAGCATGTCTAATAAGGTGGTATGTTCATGAAGATCATGCTGTTTTTACCCTTCTGTTTTCTTTTGAAGCGAGGGCAATATGGACTTCTCTGAGAGCTGTTATGTTTGATTTTCTATTTGCGATGAAACTCTGAGGATAGAGTAGAATTATCTTCTATTCGATATTATTTTTTGAGCTTAGCAATTCTAAGGTGCGGGCTTGAGTCAGCATATCCGGACAATCCGATGGGAATAGTACCTGAAAACCTGTTAGACTAATCAAACTAAGAACGATTGGTCTAGTTTTGCTAACGTGAACGTCATCCGACGCCTCATCCGCACTCCGAAATCAATTCTCCCATTCGAGTAGTTTGCAGGGTGTTCCATTCTAATGATAAGCATACAAGATATCTGATTGGATCCACCCTGGCGGATTTAGGAACGTTCCATCGAGCCACAAAAATTTCCATTATCTCGACGATGTTGCACTATTCAAGAACCAGTAAGATTTGCGAGCTTGATTACTTGGACTAGATGCTAGTGTATGATATGTGGGATATATGTAGGTACCCAATCTCGCGCATTGCGCTCAGCCTCAGATAGCATTCAATCAAAATTCTTTTCATACATTCACACGGGATGTTGAACGACTCTCACGTCGTCGTCTCAACGAGCATGGAAGAGAAGGGCCAGGAACCGATTATGACTACCCCAAGCACAGGAGCAGACGCAGCTCTATCTGCGCTGCAGAGAGTCGAGGCTGGTACCGCGTCTCACCCCATTCACTGGAATCCGGTGAAAAAATGGCTTGTCATCACCGTCTACTGTCTGCTTCAAACCTTCATCGCTATTTCAACCACGACCTATGTCAGCGCCGAGTTCCTCGTTCAGGAAAAGTATGGAGGGTCGACACAAGTCGTAGCGCTTGGTCAATCGATGTTTATCGTCGGCACCGCAGTCGGGCCTGCGTTTTTAGGGCCTCTATCGTACGTAATCCCGGATGTTGCCGGTATCGACAACCTCAAGAATTCGCCAGAGCTAAATGATCGTCAAATAGTGATATAGGAGGACGAAAGTGGATTTATGTGGGATCTATCGGCATCTATGCGATCTTGAACATTGGCACCGCTTTGGCGCGCAACTTGCCGATGCTTATCATCTTTCAATTCCTCTGCGGAGCTGCTGGAAGCACGGCTCTCTCCAACGTGGCTGGCACCATCGCTGACCTCTTTGGTGATATGGATGGAGCTGGTCAGCCAATGGCGCTGTTCGTCATGTCTGCCAATTATGGCCCGAGCATAGGTTCTCCTGTTGGAGAGCTGATTGCGGAAAATGAGAAGTTGGGGCTGCCATGGATATTTTGGATCAAGTGAGTCTGCTTTCCTAAGTAATAAGAGGGCAGTTTTTAACCTCGGGCAGCGTTATCATTGGCGGTGCCTTTGCTATTATTATGTGTTTCGTTCCGGAAACACTGCCGCGGGTTGTTATCAGGCAGTCAGCAAGGAAGCATAAATCATCGGACCCAAACGAACTGGCCGCTGTAGAAGAACGTGTAGATATCCTCCGAGAAATGCGATTTGTCACCTCGATGGCCTTTCGCATTATGCTGACGGAACCCATCGTCACGTTCTTGGGTATCTACAATGGATTCGCCTATGGGCTGCTCTTCTTGTACCTGGATGGAGTATTTGACGTATTTGCTGTCAATAACGGGTTATCGTGAGTGTCACTTATCCTCTCTATAGGAGGTCAGCTGGTCTAACAAGATAAGATATATCGATGCCGACCTGACATATCTGAACTTCGTTGTCAGCGTAACGGTCATGTTCGCCTTCGTTCCAGTTCAGACATGGTTTTACAAGCGCGACCGAAAGAGGAACGGCGGTGTTGGCCGTCCGGAAGCAAGATTCATAACCTCGCTGCTTTTCGTTTGGGCCTTCCCGATCTCTCTCTTGTGGTTCGCCTTTACTTCTGACGGAAGTGTTTCGTACTGGTCTCCCGTGGTGGCCGGTGGTCTGCTGGGTTTCTGCGACCCGCTTCTTTGGCTCAGCATGCTCAACTACATTGCTGATTCTTACACCAACGTTGCTGCGTCGGCGATAGCAGCGTTTTTGATACCCTCTTTTCTAATTGCGGCTGCTTGCTGTCATATTGGTGAGTGATTCCCCTCAGAGGCGTTGTCACACTCGACTCTAACATTAGTGAACACAGGAATCGTCATGTTTGAAAATTTGAGTACAACGTGGGCGATGGCCACGTTGGGATTCATCTCATTTGGCCTTGTCGCGTTAGTATACGTCTTATACTTTTTTGGTGCACGAATTCGATCTTGGTCGAAATTAGCGAAGAAGTAATAGGGGTTGATATCACCGACTTGAATATCATGTTGAGCGACCCTTTCTATATCTTGGCAATTGATGTTGGAATTGGCATTTTACCATCTTCAATTGCCAAGACACTTTAACTCTTTATCATTTTAACTTTCTTGCCAAGAGAATCAGATCTATCACGTGATAGATAACATATGATACAGAGGAGGCGTCACTTAGGTAATCTTATAATTAGGTTGTACATATAACTCTCAAAGAACATCAGCCCGCAGGCGAGGATGTCCTTCAGCTTGACAACTTTTTCAACAAAATCCCTGCACATTTCTCGCACGCATGCCATTTCTTTGTGTGTATATCGAACCCACATACCTACTAATCAAATCTCGTTTCCTGGCGGTTACATGCAAGCGCACAGACTACAAAGCGCAAAGCTTCAACTAACAACATGATTTATCAGAAATTCCAATAATGAAGAGCTAGATATATTCTTTACTTTTCATCTTGTTTGCACAATGTTACCTCATCTTCAAAATACATCGTCCCATTTCCGAGTATAACGGTTGATCACGAAGGGGGGAAATAAGAGGGTTTATACTCACTTGTTTTAGGGCTGGTCTAGAACTACCTAAGCCTTACGAGGCCTGGAACATCGCTTAGGAGAGACGAGATTTTTTCGGTCATATCTAAATTAGGCAACAATACGGCCGGCCTTTTGCTAGCGTACCTATGTACCGGTACTATGTAGATAGGCGAGATATATAGGCTGCCTCTAGCAGCTCTAGGTAGTATGTTGACTCATTGATGAACTAATTCTGATCACGAGAGCAAGTACTTGATGCGAAGTACCTGATATCCTATACATAGTAGAATACGGCTTGCTTCGTACCTGATCTAGACCTTGCGGCCGTGGGGATAAAGGGAAACAAAGAAAGAAAAAACTTACGCCGCTGCGCCGCAGCGCCGCAGATGCCTAGTCGCGAGTCACGATAGAACCCAGGAAGTTAGATCCGCTAATGGCAATTTGCCCCGTTGACGCTTTTGAGGACCGGGGTAAAATGCTTGGCTCTCATTTGTATTTTCCATAAAATCTAGGCGGTAGACTCCCTTTCGAATTCCCCTTCTTTCCTGTCGATCCTTTCCTGTGCTGTTTTCATCAGCCAAGTCGTCGCTCGTTATACTACCGACTATATTTCTTCAAGTCCTTCGTTTTTTATTGAATATATTTAATTCTTAATAATAACATAAATTTCCCCTTACTCCTACTTTATCTTTATCTTAGTCAACGAGGTGAAAGTGGCAATTGCGACTATTGCCGTGAGAAATGGCTTCAAATGAGATATCGCAACCGACGACTGAGATGAGGGATGATCATGAAATTTCGCCTGTGGATAGTTCGACGGGAGCAGATCACGAGAACGCCCTCCGAGGGTCTGTGAATGGGGATGCGCCGTCGCTAGCAAATAGACCAACAGAGACCGCGACTGTTCAACCGCCACCAGCCACGCGCCAGCAACCATATCCTCAACCTCAACACCCTTATGCCCCGTACCCCTACCCACCTCAGCAGTATTATACTCAGCCCGTTCGACTTATTCCTCGGTACTCGAAAGCCTGGACAGTTAGCAAGCTCGTCCTCACGATCTCCCTAATCATTGCCGCTATCATAATCCTGGCCTTGGCATGCGTTTTCATCGGCGAAGCTGGTGAGGCACAGTGGACCGCGGCGTACGCCTTACCGATCACCATCGCCTCTATCCTGTGGAATGGGGCCGAGCTGATCACCTTCGCGGTTCGTTCGCGGAAGGACGTGAAGCGCGGGATTCACCCCGGGGCGCATGTGGGCCTGCATCTGTGTCTCTGGATCGCCTGCGTGTTCGCCGTTCTCCTCGCAGTCTCGGAGTCCATCTCCATAGAGTCTGATATAAGGGAGTGTGCCGATGTGGCGAGTAGCCGGCACTCGTATTATAGTTTCTGCGACGACTATAGCGCGATGACCATGAACGGTAGCTATATCCCAATGATGCGCGCGGTAACGGCTTTCTTCTGCTTGATGACTCTCGGTCACTTCGTCCTGTTCGTCTTCGCTTGCATCGACACGCATAAGCGCAATCTGTTGAAGCCTGCGGGGATGGTCGTGCCGTCGGCGCCTCCCCAGGGGGGCATGTACTACCCGCCTCCTCAGCCGGGCGTCGCTCCCTACTACCCCTACCCGGCCCCCATGGCACCCCAGCAGAGACCTTTCGCTGGCCAGCCCAACGTACCTGGTGCCACAGAGCAGAGGAATGTCCAGGCGAACCCGGCGGCGCAGAACTACCAGAATCTCGCCGGGTTCTATGCACCGGCGCCACCGCAAGCAGTGTATTCACCGACGCCGGCTGCGGCAGACCCGAACAACGAAAAGGCTGTACCCTCTACCTCTGCTTAGGCTGGGCGGGGCAAGCATTATAATCTGAGACCCGGTTAGATGAAGTCATTTGTCATTTGCATTTGCATTTAGCGTTCCTGCTTGGTTAAACGAGACGAGATGTGCCTATTGATATAGGTAGTTGTTGGCTAGTTTGGATCTTAATGTTGATGTCGGAGATACCCTTGATTCGTTGCTTGCGAGGACTTGAGTCTATGTACGGAAGTTATTAGGTTAATGTGCAACCTTGGGCATCAGGGGTTATTATTGATTCGGGATTCATTCCGCTTTTTGGAGTCGATATGATTGATATGATGGAGCGATATTGTTTGTCACGTGTGAAATCTACATTTTGTTCGATGCAATCGTGCATTGCATAATAATCGCAATATATTTCTGATGCTGATGATGACGATTCGATGGATGCCCCTGACGTGGGGTTACTCTGTAGGTTTCTCGTTGTTTTCTTCCCCGCCTTGGATGATTGGAACCTTGAGTTGACAGGTCAACCCCTTTGGAACGGCCTCCTTTTAAAGGTACCTAGATATGTCTGGTTTGAGTTGTCAAACTTCCGGTGACGCGCAACCGTATGTCCAGACTGACGAATAGAGACTGTTTACTCATTTTCGTGATGCCCAATAGTTTACGTGCCCGAGCCTTCAATTTCCAAGTTGCACATGTCGTAGGGCAAGAATCATAATACCAGACATGGTTGATACGGTTCTATGCGAGCCGGAGCTTTCCATCCTGCATCTTGATGCATAAACACAGCGATCTTTTCCGATCTTGTCTGATATTGCAGTCCTGTTGACCCCCAGCCTCGAGATATTATCTGTATTCAACGTTATTTATGTTTTGATAGGCAGAAGTTACATAGTTGTGATACGTATAGATGACTGAAAGATGAGTAAAAGAGCTGAAGAGCCGAAGAGCTACAAACCATGCGTACCAAAGTATCAAGATTGAATGATTAAAAGAGACACGGGGTTTAGATCCAACTCAAATGGAACATGGGCTGTTTTGAAAGTCGATTGATGCCACCTCATCTGATAATACATATTGCCTTCAAGACTTCTTACTATCTTACTCATCCTCATATCTTGGTACTTCCTGACAAACAATATCATGATGTATTGTACGTGTTGATACCTATCCAAGTATCAATACCGAGCCGGGGAAGATAACAAACTGGTTACCTGGCTGTTTCTGTGTTCTTTATCACATGCGGCCTGACAATACCTAATACCTAAGGTATCTCCAAGTATCTTTGGGTTACCTGGTAAACCGTGAACCGATGACACACAGACGGCTGACACCGACAAAACAAATGAGTAAACTAGGTACTTCATGCTTTATGTATTAGGTGGGTGTGCACTACCTTTCCGAATATTCTGTCTTGTCGCAATTCTCTTCTCCTCATTTTTTGAATAGGTAGTTACCACTGTTTATTTATTTTCTCATGAGAACGTTGAAGACATCGTATAGTAGGTATGATTGTACTCGGTACATATAAACCTTGTATAAACGTCGTGGCTACCCCGGACAAGGCCGTTGCGTTATTCCTAAAGATTACCGAATAGTAATAGCACTAATACCAAAGAAGGTACCATCAGGTTATCGGCAACAATTATTACATCGCAACCCACCAGGACAAGGGCACACAGACACAGTGAGCAGAGTGGGGTATCCACACAGACCACCCAACTCAACTCAACTTTGCTCAGGCTTGCACCGCTGCACCGTAGCAAAGTTGCGCCCGCCCGCATCATCCATGCGAGACACAAAACCCCGCCATCGATACAAAAGATACAACATAGACACAAGGCACAAGGCAAACTTGTACTTGTAGCGTGCTGGATGCTAGATGCTGCTGAGTGCTGGGTGCTTCATACCATACTTGTATTACATTTTGCTCAACACTGACGACATCGCACTATTCTTTTAATCTTCTTCTTGCTCGGCCAAACTTTCACCAAGCACCAAGCACCAAGCACCAAAGCATCAACTACCAACTACCAAACCAAACTCTAGGCCAGACCACCTTACCGAACTTATCCAACTTACCCGCACTCGGACAACTTGCCAATCCCACAACAGCGCTTCTTTTTTTGCTTTGGCGGTTATCTAGTCAACGGTCGCAAGCTTAACGTTACTTATCAAAGGGGTACCGTGCGTCGAGTTGAGTCGAGTAAGAAGCAGCAATAATAGGAATAATAGGTAGTTGTTAAAGTTGTGTTTTTCATTGTTTCATTGTTTTAGCAGTTGTGAGATACAGGAGCAGAGGAGGTAGCTGTTCAGCTGTTCTACTCTACTACCTAGTAGCTTTATCTTTGGGTCGCTCCGCATTTCTGTGTCCTTTCTCCTCCACACACATAACAACAAAAAGTCTCACCACCACCGGTCCCGCGCGTGACGACGCGCAACATATCGACCATGATGAACGACGAAGATGCCATGGCCAATATATACAAAAAGATAGAGCGCGAAAAGGCTCTGATCAATGCTGCCAACTCTATGCGACAGCAAACCAACAACGATGATGTCAGATCCCGCCTTGACAGTCAGATGCGAGAGGGTCGTCGGAACCTTCAATTCTTCGAAGAAAAGCTTCGCGACTTACAGATGAAGCGTATTGGACAAGGCGTCGATACCATGAGTATTGGTTCGAGCTCTACCGCCACCGGCTCGGGACGTCCTCCTAGTGGTGATGTGCGAAGCGATGGTCAAGGGCCACCTCCGCTCCCACCCAAAGATGCCGGCGACTGGTCCGCCGATAGGGGATCCTATGGCTCCTTGCCATATAGTCAGATAGGTGGCCATGGAGACCTGATGCCGCCACGACATCCATTCACACCTCCGGGCCCGTCATCCTCCATCCCGAAACTGAGACCAAACTTTACAAAGTTAGGTTTGTCATACCTTTTCTTCTGACCGTGATACTATATTGCTTTCACCCACCTCACCCACCTTGGAATCAGTTGAGCTAATCCTCTATCCAATATTTCTATAGATCTAATAAAATATGATACTCCGTACCTCGGCCCCCGAATTCAACTTATGCTCTCCCAAATCCAGTTCAAGCTTAATGTTGAGGAACAATATCTCAAGGGAATAGAAAAAATGGTACAGCTCTACGGCATGGAGGGTGACCGCAAGAGTAAAGCGGACGCTGCCGCTAGGAAGGTTGAGAGCAAACAGAAAATTCATCTCTTGAAACAGGCACTCAAGAGATATGAAGAGCTCCATATAGACGACTTGGATTCCGCCGATTCTCCCGATGGTTTGCTACCCTCCATTAGAGTATTCGCCCGTCTTTGCGTAAAGCGGCTAACCCGTGCTATTTCGTAGATGATAGTATTAACATGCCGAATTTGCGCAAACCATTAACCGGGCAGCTCTCGATTCGCGTCGTTCAGGTAAGGGATGTCGATCATGCTAGTACTGGGCGGTTCTCGCGAGGTCCGGAAACCTTCGTCGCTGTCAAGGTTGAGGATAACGTCGTCGCGCGAACGAGGGTGTCACGGACCGATCGATGGGAAGCCGAATACCACAATATCGAGGTGGATAAGGCTAACGAGATCGAACTCACTGTATATGATAAGCCGGGTGAGCATGCTCTGCCTATCGCTATGCTGTGGGTAAGGATATCGGACATCGTGGAAGAGATGCGACGAAAGAGGATCGAGGCCGAGGTCAATAATTCTGGCTGGGTGTCTGCCGATAGGATGGGAGGACCAGGCGCGCCTCCGCCTCAGTTCCCGATGGATCCGCAGCAGCCGCAATTCGGTGGCGCCGCCGGTCCTGTGTCTCCAACCGCCGCAGGCCCGGGTCAGCAGCCGTTCGCTCCCCAAGCCGTACCGCAAGTAACATCCCAACCGATAGATGCATGGTTTAACTTGGAGCCCACCGGTTCCATCCACCTCTCCCTCAACTTCATAAAGCAGAATAAGGACCGCAGGCCCGTGGACTTGGGGTTGGGACGAAAAGGCGCTATTCGCCAGCGCAAAGAGGAGGTCCACGAGATGTACGGACACAAGTTTGTCCAGCACCAGTTCTACAACATCATGCGTTGCGCTCTCTGCGGCGATTTCCTCAAGTATTCGGCTGGCATGCAGTGCGAGGACTGCAAGTACACCTGCCATACAAAATGTTATTCGAGTGTGGTTACGAAGTGTATTAGTAAAAGCAACGCGGAAACAGATCCGGACGAGGAGAAGATCAACCACCGTATCCCTCACAGGTTTTCGCCATTTTCAAATGTTACCGCAAACTGGTGCTGTCACTGTGGTTACATCCTGCCTTTCGGCAAGAAAAACTGCAGAAAGTGCTCTGGTACGATAACAATCGTACTCCCCTCGATTCTGTGCATGTAGCTAACGTCTGGATAGAATGTGGACTCACCGCCCACGCACAATGTGTTCACCTTGTCCCGGACTTTTGTGGTATGAGCATGGCTGTTGCTAACCAGATTCTTGAAGGAATCAGAACACAAAAACAGCGACAACAAAAGGCCACTTCCTTGAGCGAAAAGACCTTAAGACAAGGCAAGATGAGTCCTACGAGTGCATCTTCGGGCCCTATGTCACCATATAGCACCCAGGGGGGACCTTCGTACCAGACCAGCATCGCTTCTCAAGAGGCAACCGAAGCTGCCAAAGCTATGTACGCTAGTCAGACATCACCTTCGAGACCGATGCATCCTGATCGCACCTCATCTGGTTCAAGCGCAGCAGCAGCAGCAGCTACAGCTGCGATGAGTGGTACTATGGCCTCCCAATCGGGTCGTCCAGGTCAGCTTTCGGACTATTCTTCCGGCAGAGTGGGAGGTTATGGTGGGGCTTTGGATGCTCAAGAGGATCCGTACGCTTCAAACCAGGCGTACAATTTGCCTACCCAACCCAAGTACAACCCAGCGGCATATGCGAATGTTGCCAACTACCCTCCGAGTCAACCGCAAATACCACAGCAACAGCAGCAGCAGCAGCGCCCAATACAACAACCCCAATCGCCCGGAACGCAAGTACAGCAGCAGATGTACCCTCCTATCGCACCGGTGTCTAAGCCACAACCGTTACAGGAGACTCCTTCGCTAACATCCAGTTCGACGTTACCGCCTCCTTCGAGAAAACCCTTGCCGTCTGCGACGGATCCTGGAACAGGTCAACGTATTGGGTTGGATCACTTCAACTTCCTAGCAGTCCTCGGCAAGGGTAACTTTGGTAAAGTTATGCTGGCTGAAACGAAGAAGACTCGACGACTTTATGCCATAAAAGTGCTGAAGAAGGAGTTCATCATCGAGAACGACGAAGTAGAAAGCATTCGATCCGAAAAGAGGGTATTCCTGATTGCGAATAGGGAACGTCATCCGTTCCTAACCAACCTACACGCGTGTTTCCAAACCGAGACGAGGGTGTATTTTGTCATGGAGTACATTAGTGGTGGCGATTTGATGCTACACATCCAGCGTGGTCAATTTGGCACTAAACGGGCTCAGTAAGTCTCTAGGATCATAATGCTACGGAATACTTGCTAACAATTTCGATAGATTTTATGCTTCTGAAGTCTGCTTGGCTTTGAAGTACTTCCACGAGAACGGCGTCATTTATCGTGATCTCAAGCTTGACAACATCCTCCTCACCCTAGACGGTCACATCAAGATCGCAGATTACGGTTTGTGTAAAGAAGACATGTGGTATGGTTCGACAACCAGCACCTTCTGTGGTACACCAGAATTCATGGCCCCCGAGGTACGCATTTCCCCAGTCTCACTCAGCCTCTGAACCTAGGTTGCTAATGCCGCTTTAGATCTTATTAGATAAGAAATATGGGAGAGCAGTGGATTGGTGGGCCTTTGGAGTTCTGATTTACCAGATGCTTCTACAGCAATCTCCCTTCCGAGGTGAAGACGAGGATGAAATCTACGATGCTATCCTTGCGGATGAGCCGCTCTATCCCATCCATATGCCTAGGGAATCTGTCTCGATTCTGCAAAAGCTCCTTACAAGGGACCCTGACCAACGATTAGGAAGCGGGCCGACCGATGCTCAAGAGGTCATGAGCCAGCCTTTCTTTAGGAATATTGTATGGGACGACATCTACAACAAGAGGGTTGCGCCTCCCTTCATGCCCACTATCAAGAACGCAACGGATACTAGCAACTTTGATTCTGAATTTACTAGCGTCACACCAGTTCTAACACCGGTGCAGTCAGGTAAGGACACCTTCGTCCAAAGACGTCATGAACATCTCGATCATACTAACATGGTTATAGTGTTGTCCCAAGCAATGCAAGAAGAATTCCGCGGATTCTCGTACACAGCGGATTTTGATTAGTAGCCCATAGTCAGATGAGGTCCGAGGACTCGCTGAGGAGTAGCAGCAAGAGCACTAAGAAATGGGTTGGGGGTTTTCGATCCTTCTGTTAAGCTATAGGAACCGCGAACGGAGGCGAGGTGTTCTGCTAGTCCGAGGCGCACTGAACAAAAAGAACTGCTGCGGGCCCGATGTCGTCGAAAATACCACGGTCTTCGGGCTTCGGGCCACAGACCACATACACAGAGGCGTTTCGTGAACCGTCATTCGCTGGGCGAATCTTTCAAAAAAAGCAAGCAGAGAACCGTTGAGCACATTCTAGAATTCGTCGAGGAGTGGTAATCAGATGCTATTGCGCAGTTTACCCCGGCATATAATAGTCTGCCCTGTTAATTAGACCAGTTGATAATGCAATCACCCTTCTTTTTCAACTTCTACATGTCGTACGACGAGCCACGTAAGCGAGACGGCATGAGAAGTTTGGGTATCGTAGTGTTTTTATTATACAATGTAGTAGTAGTCCTAAGAGTTTGTTTTAACAGTACGTACAGATCCTCGGCGGACATATGCCGTCTTCTATGTATCTATGCTCTTCGAATAAACAAGATGGCGGCTACGGTGCCTACAACCGCGGCACCAGCCGCGGCGCTCTCGAGTACTAATATGGATACGTCTCGTACCTTGATGGCAACCTTCCTATCGCTTGATAATTCGGCGTATATGGCTTTCCAATAATCCGGGTCGGAGAGGGCGTCCCGCCACGGGATTTTCGGCGGCGTGTCTATCGTTATAAAGCTCTCTGCCGGCTGTTCCGGCTCTGCCGTCGTCTTGGCCTGCTCCGCGTCGACGGCAGCCTCGGCCGTGGCCTCAGCAGCGGCATTAGCAGCGGCCAGCTTCTCCCACCTCCTCTCCTCCTTCTCGATGGCGGCCTCCTGCCGCCGTATCTCGCGCTCGAGGCGGCGCTCCTCCTCCATGGCCTCGCGGACCTTCTCCTCGAAGCCCTTGACGAGCCTGCGGCGGCGCCAGGGCTCGGCGCCGAACTGCAGGACGAGGAAGAGGAGGATGTTGACGCCCATGAGGCCCCAGGTGCCCCAGGTGCTCATGCGGCGGATCTTGTCGCTCCAGATCTGCTCCTCGTGGTAGCGCGAGAGGATGCCGGTGTTGAGCTCGCGGCCGAGGCGCTCGGCCTCGCGCTCGGCGTCCTCGAGCTCGGCGGCGCGCTCGAGCACCAGCGCCTCCAGCTCGTAGTCCTGCCGGTACAGCGCGGTGAAGCGCTCGAAGTCGGCCGGCGACCAGGTCTTCTGCCGCGCCAGCAGCGTCGTCACCTCCCGCTGCGTGGCGGACCGCGACGACACCGCGCTCTTGTACGCGGACCGCGCGGCGTGCAGGGCCGCCTGCGCGGACGCGAGCGAGGCTTCGAGCGCCGCGATCTGCGACTTGAGAACCTCGATCCCAGAGTATCCAGTCAGGTCGTTGATGCGCTGCGACGCGGCGAAGAGGGTCGTCTGCGCGCGGTCCATGAACGTGGATAGCTGCCGGTTTAGGGTCGAGCGGCGGGAGTTTTGCGTGGAAGGGAGGTCGGGGTTGGGAGGCGAGGAAGAGTCGGAGTCTGCGGCAGGTGGCGGAGGTGGTGGAGGTGGTAGTGGTGGTTGAAGCGTCGGTTCCGGGTTTGGTGGCGGTTTTGTTGCCGGTTCTGATGCCAGTTCTGGCGCCGGTTCTAGTTGCGGGGGTTCTGGGGGGGAGGAAGCCGGAGGGGGAAAGTGAAATACAGGAGGAATATGTTGATCGGGAGCGGCATTTTTCTCGTTCTCGTTACCGTCACTAGGAGGTTTAGGGGGGACAGAGGAGGAGAACCGGAGTTGTGGCCGGTTCAGACCCAGGACATAGCTGTGCCGGCAGCTCAAACATCCCGAAGCGGACGGCCGGCTCGAGACGAACCCCCTTCTCGATTGAGGAGTCAATTGATCGAAAAGGAGCCGACGACTAGGCCCGAAAAAGGGCATCAGGGCCCGAGAAGTCGACATCGACATCGAGGCGGGCTGGAGGGGGGGGATTGCCCTTTTTCCTCGAATTGCGCGAAATCTGTACAGGTGAGATTCGTTGTAGGACAGAAACAGGATTGGATTATGACGCTGCTTAGTCGGTCCGGAAGGAAAGGGTGTTCGTAGAGAAGGGTAAAAAAATAAAGAGGCCGGGGAATACCCGGCCACCACGCCGTCGGAACATAGGCAAAGAACCACAGGCACATACGATGGTCAGCCAGGATGTACTTGCCAAGAAGCGCTAATAAGCCTCAGTGGGGGTTTCCATTTTAGCAGAAAAGCATCGCCGATCGTCAACAAATTTGATAGAAGGCGGGATGCGGGATGGGAAAGATGGAGGGGTAAGAGGTTTAGAAAGAGCCCCGCGGATCGCTCTTGTTTGACGCATGTGTTTGGTGTCGGTGTTAGTATTGGCGTGGGTCAGACCCTGAACCTTACATTCTGTGCAACCTTTTTACCTTTTTTTAATTCTATTCTCCTTTTTCGCTCATGTCCTCAGCCATCCTTTTTCTATCGTACCGGTAGAATCTATACATCTGTCTGTTGTCTCATCTCCAAGTTTGCTAGACGCGAGATAACGCAAGGCAATCTGTGAAATTATAGACCAGTCATTTTCCCGTGTGACGTCACTCCTTTTTCCGCGGAAGCTGGATCAAAGTCCCTCATAAGATACACGGGATATAAAAGATATAAAATAGAGAAGCACAGGCGAAATTGTTGAGATATCACCGACAGAAAGAATTATCTTCATCATCGTTGTTGTTTAAATATCACCAGACATAAAAAATGGCCCAGCAAAACGGAACCAATGGCACGAATGGCGTCAACGGGGTACTTCCCGCGCTACGCACGCAACCTAAGGCCATATTCTTCACCGACTTCGACGGCACTATCACGCTACAGGACAGCAACGACTTCATGACCGACAACCTGGGATTCGGCGTAAAGCTCCGGCAGCAGGGGAACCATGACGTGTTGTTTGGGAAGCGCACGTTCCGCGACAGCTTCCAGGAGATGATGGACAGCGTCAAAACCCCTTACGACCAATGCATTGCCACTCTGCTCAAGAACGTCCAGCTCGACCCGTGCTTCGCCGAGTTCTTCAAATGGACCCGCGAGAACAACGTTCCTGTCGTTGTGCTGAGCGGCGGCATGCAACCCATCATCCGTGCTCTGCTCGCCCACCTCGTTGGAGAGGATGCCGTTGCGCATATGCAGATTGTTAGTAACGATGTTCAGCCCTGGCCGGGTAAGAGTATCAACGAGGAGGGCGGCTGGAATATTAAGTTCCACGATGATAGGTGAGTTGTCATGAGCCCCTTATTCTTGAGCCCCCTTTAAACATATTATTATTTTTTTAATTCCTCTTGAATTTTTCTTGATTTAATTCTCTCCGGATTGTCAACACAATCAATGAGGGAGGTATAGAATAAGTAGTCCTAGGATAAATATCGATACGTACTAACTAATACATGACTCTTTCGCTCTACACAGTGACTTTGGACATGACAAGTCCCTCGAGATTAAACCCTATGCTGCCCTACCAGAGCGGCCCATCATGTTCTACGCCGGAGATGGTGTGTCCGACCTTTCCGCAGCGAAAGAGACAGACTTACTGTTTGCCAAGGCCGGACGAGGTAAGAGCCCCTTTTCTGTGTTCTTGAATAGCGAAAATAGAGAGCAGAAAAGTAGCTGACTCATTAGATCTCGTTACGTACTGCGAGAATGAGAAGGTGCCGTTCGTCACCTTCAACGACTTCTCTGACATCCACAAGGTCGTGGCCGACGTAGTTGAGGGCAAGATTAGTGTTAAGGAAGCAGCAAAGGGAAGACTATAGATTCGGGCATCTTGGACCTAGAACGGCGAACGTCATAACTTTCTCTTAAAATCTTAGAGAACAGGGTGCATTACCTCTACTACTTAGGTAGGTGGGTTAGACAGCATAGTTCAGGCACATTTTCGGTCTGCGCATTAGATGGTACCTATAGACGGTCGGATAGAAAGATGAGCAACGGTTTCATATGACATAAAAAATGACCAGTTATCACAATGAATGCAATGGGTGCCCATTGGTATCGATCGTGTTGTGATATGATGAGTTATAAAATACTTGTTTTGACTTGCATCGTGAGTGCGCCACTCCTTTTCGTCTCATTTTAAGGCCGTATATTTAAGTGGAGAAGGGCATTTCTCCATATTACTCCGCGAGATATACTGCGCAGGCGATGGAATGAATTACTTTTATAATATATAACCCTTTTACCGCAATAAGTACCGTAGTTCAACCACCTCGTCGTTTAAATCATCACCTAGATAAGTACCCACGACGTTCACCACATTTTCCCATAGATACCGGCCCGACCCCTGGAGCGAATTTTCCGCCGTCAATATGAAATACGCAATACCACCTGCCTTTCTGCACGCAGTTCCCATAGAATTCCATCAGTCAACAATCATGTCGACATCCCATATCATTATTTTCATTAGTCAGTCCTCTTCCTAACATCGGGCAGCGCGAACCAACACACCATCATGGCCGCAAATAAGCCGATAGCAACGGGATGCATAATGAATGTACCAACAGCTTGCGCAAGGAGACCAGTGGTGAACGGGGCAACAGCACCACCAGAACTACCAAAGGCACTGATAATCCCCATGCCGCTGACCTGCTCGCGGCGGGACAGGTTACGTGTGAAGAGGGCCGCAGCACAGGGGTAAATAGGACCAAGAAGCAATCCGACGATGGCCAACGATACCGCCTCGCCGATGATGTTAGGGACTAACCAGACCAGCAGCTGGAAGACGGTGGCGCCGACGACGAGGATATACACGAACCGCTTCTCGCCAATCTTGGAACTGAAAGGCGAGAGCGCGAACCGGCCGATCGTGATACCAGCCCAAAAACCAGATGTCACATATCCGACGGACGAGGGTTCGCCGTTGCGAGCAGAGATCAAGAAGGAGATAACCCATCCGGAGATCGATACCTCGGCTCCCTGGTATGCGAAGATAAAGATGGCTCCTAAGATGACAACCTTGGACTTGAAAGCTAGGAGCATCATGGACATATCGCCGCGGGAGCTGGTCTCGGTCAGTACATTCGATTCGGCACCGCTGAGCTCCTTCTCGTAATTCCAGAAGGACCAAGTTGAAAAGAAGGTGTTGAAGACGGCGAAGCCGAGAGTCAGAAGATAGTATCGGCTCCAGGGGGCGCCGGAAGACACAATCGCCGTCGCGACGAGAGGACCGATGGTGCCGCCTACACCGTAGCTGCCGTGCATAGCTCCTAACATCGTCGTGTTATTGCGCAGGTTCGCGCAGAACACGTTGCCAATGGCCAGCTGGATGGCGCACCCGAAGCCAAGTAAAAAGTAAGAGATTGCCACTAGGGGGAACGGCGCGGTACAGATGAAAGGAATGAACCCGACGCCCATGCAGATCTGGGAGGCGGCGATAGCCTTGGCGCGCCCAAGGCGTTGCCGGATCTGGTCGACGAAAGGTGCGGCCATGATGAATCCCAGAGCATTCCCAATAAAGATGAGAGATACCACGGCATATCCAATATCGTAATCACTAAAACATTCACGTTGATCAGCCTATGCCCAAGCCGAGCAAGCATATGTGGATTCCACTCACGCCTCCATGTAAGGAATTAGAGCACCGGGGGCGGAATCAGTCAAACCCGCCATGAAATTTTGGAGACAACACGATGCCAACCGAAATTTGTTCATGGGCGGATCGTTCAAGCCAGGTAAAGCATCGACGGCGTCTAACGGCTCATTTGGCGTTCCCGGGGCGGTCATCTCCAGATCAATCTCCTCTCGAGGAGTACTGGCACTAGAGGAATTGTTGTCATTGCGAGAGTACCGAAGGGACGTCAATTCAATCGGGTCTTGCTGCGGGACAGCTGGGTAAGTCCGAGACACTACTCTCTTTGGAGCTGCTGGGAGAGTTTGTTCGCGTGAGAGCGAGTTGGACTCGACTTGGACGAGAGTCGCAAATAGAGATGACTCCATTTTGGATAATTATCTCATTACCTGGTCGGAAACCCTGGTTGCAAGATAAAATGTGATAAAGAGAATTAAATAGAGAAGACGAGGGGTAGAGGATTAAAAGGCAAAAGAAAATTGGGGGTTTTGACTGGCTGATCGTCAAATTTTCAATAGTGGTGTGGGAAACCCTCCATTACCCAAAATATGATTACCTACCTAGGCACACAAGGAAGATATATACATATTTAACCCGCAAAATGACGCTCAAGAAAAGATTTCACGATCCTATCGGTGAGATTCGCCCCAGGAGCAGGCTAGCCGTCAACAGAACATCGTTTCCTCATTCGTAACTTAGGAGGCTTGGAAGCGAACACTAGGGTCTTATCTGCCAATCATGGCAAATCGTAGATATAAAGAAAAACATTATTTCACCTAGCTACACTGCGATGACCGGAGACTGGGGAGAATAGCTCGAACGGGATAGCGGCATAAGGAAAGCTTCTAGTGGCGAGCGGGGTTAGCGTAGGACGACGCTACTACTTACGCGGTTATGAAGCTCATGTTAACTTTCAAGAGCTATTGGATGGATCATAAACCTGTTTGCGGTTCCACATGCAGGGCTGAGAAGCTAAGGATGTTATGTAGAAAACGTGCCAGGTGATGATGAAGTCTGGAGATGGTGTGTGTGAATTTCTAAATTCAGTATCTCCGCCGGCTCATTATCGGTGCTGGATAATTATCGGTTAAAACTACCCCTTAATCCCCTTACCCCACGTTTTCAATAAAGCTGGGGGTGGGGGAAAGGGGGAAAGGGGGAAAGGGGGAAAGGGGGAAAGGGGGAAAGGGGGAAAGGGGGGAAAGGGGTAGAGGGGTTAGAACTGGAATCTGACATTATATCAGATCTCATATTCGAGGTTGCCCAATATACAAAATGTAATATGTCTATATTTTTTATACTATATCAAAATAAGCTTTCTTTTGTGCATCAGTCGCCTCCTCCACTATTCTATTAGGACTCCTTTCGATGTGTCTTGTATGTTCGACTATGATTTCTTTTTTTTCATTAGAGGGGCTATACTCAATCATCATATCTGGCTTGCCCTCCGCCATCACGGTTTCCTCTTCACTGTCGGATTCTAACCGACTCACACCGATATCAGTTAAGCTATACGGATCGCGGGTCTTTCTTTTTTCGGCCTGAACATGGGGCCCCGAGCCTGCTTCGTGGCCGAAAGTGTGACGATATTTATCTGATCCGTGGCCAATATCAACCCAGAATTTGCGTTTGAACATTGCCGTGATAAGGGGTAGTTGGCCAACCACTATCCCCACGAAGTCTTCACGCATAGACCATAGAGCTGAAATACCCGTTTCATTCAACTAGAATAGTTGGTTACTAGACGGCTCATATGGGCGTATATTAGGAATTGAAACTTACATGGAATACTAAAAGGTAGCGAAGAATCGCCGCGAACATGCAGAATATTGCTAGGGTAAAAAGAAAGACGAGTCCAACTTTCTGGAGCCGAGTTGTATGTAGCCTGATGATAACCTCCAGAAAATGTTAATTATAAAAAGTCCCACAGGTCAGATGGAGCAAGGGCACATACCGGCGCAGGAATGAGCATAATGCAAGTATCCGTGAGTAAGTTAAATGTCAAAATAACGAGAAAGAAAACCCTGTTCTGCGGCACACAACAAGCTGTTAATCATAGTATTAGCAAGGTCATTTGATTCTCGAGTAAAGATGTAACAACACATACGTCCTGGATCAGGCCACACTTGCCACATCGCATGAAAGGGGCGACAGTAAAGGCTGAGCGTCAATATAATAATAACTGCGGAAAGCAGCACCAGACCCATAACTGGCTTGATGAATTTCTCGACCCATAACCCCCTGACTATACGCTCGTAGAACCATAACATATTGAGTTTCAATACCCATATGATTGCGAAGTAACCGGAAAGACCAAATAAAAACATTTGAGAGCCGTATTCCCAATCGTGGTATTGTTCGGGCGGCATGTTTTGTCGGTCTTCGTGTGTTAGTAAGGAGGTGTGCCGGCCTTCGCAGACTGCAACGAAAATATGACCGATGACGGGCGCTGCCGTCCACATACACTACAAGATGAGTTGTTAGCTGGTATAGACTGGAGGACGGTCGGGTACACAGATAGACGCCATAGCCACGACCATATCTTACAACTTACAAGCACAGCAATGACGGCATAGTCGTCTGGCTGGTAGCCCCTGATCCCGACTAATTTGGTGCGACAAAAGATGCGGGCGACGATTACTAGAAACCCTAAGACGTAAAGAAGCCATATTTCCACGATGTTTCTAACAAATCGCTGTTCCATAACGACAGCAATAAACGAAAAGTAAAATCTTGGCGAGTAGTTCGATGAGCAGTGGGTAGTATGGAAGGTTAGCCTCTATTAATAAACATAAATCGTAATACTGAGCATAGACTGGTAAGGCTTAGAGTACTCTGCAACGGATGGGGTTGGGTGGATCTACGCTAGGTCGCTACGTGCATGAAACCCCTACATATGATCAGCTATTGTCTCACAAGTAAGTAGTATTCTTGTACGTGTTTCCTAGATTAGGTGAATACCAGTATGTGGGAAGTTCTAGGTCGAGGTAGGTGCGGGATAACGGGTCCTAGAGTGATACTGTGATACTCAGTTAACCCCTGAAACTGAAGACTAGTCGTTCCTATCTTGCGTACCTAGTAATTCGGTTTCCGAGCCTATCCGCACATAGCCTAAGATCGGTACAAGGTGATGTAAGAAGCTATAAGGTGTGATGTTGGATGCATAAGATATTGTAAGGCCCCTAGAATTTAGCATGTACGAAATCCCCTTCTACTCGATTTGGTCATCCACCCATATCCACCCATATTGCGAAACCGATATATGCATATAGCTATATATTGAATACTTTTGATCTTTCTTCCTTTTTATGTAGATGTTGAAGTATCTTACCCCCCATATGATCGACAGCTTTCCAGGTTGGGCACCTACATAACGGATCAGCGCGGCTCTGTGCTTCAAAGGATGGGACGATTGCAACTCTCCTCTCCCAAAATTCCAACTCCTCTATCAAGAAGTAACTGCTAGAAATACCTACATTCCATGGCTACGATCCGAGTGGCAGTCATTCAGTCCGAGCCTGTCTGGCTGGACCTTGCGGGGTCGGTCAAAAAAGCCACAGCGCTCATCGAAGAGGCCGCGAAGGGTGGCGCTAGGATCGTCGCCTTTGCAGAGGCCTGGATACCCGGGTATCCCGCATGGATATGGTTCGTATCTAACGCCATGTTTCACAATTATTCCGGAAAATTCCGCTAACAGGTACGATCCATCGTAATAGGGCTCGTCCGGTAGACTTGGAGCTCCAGACCAAGTACATCTACAACTCGCTGGCTGTAGAGTCAGATGAGATGGAGCAAATCAAAGAATCGGCTAAGGAACATTCCATTGCCGTGGTACTCGGATTCTCAGAGCGGAGCCCATCAAACAGTGTCTATATCGCCCAGGCCATCATATCCCCGCAGGGTGCGCTTGTTTTACACAGACGTAAAGTTAAGCCGACCCATATGGAACGTACTATCTTTGGCGACGGCTCTGGGGATGATTTGACTAACGTGGCTGAACTTGACTTCGGCGCCCCGTTAGGTAAGATCAAGGTTGGAGCTTTCGCCTGCTGGGAACACACGCAGCCTCTGCTCAAGTACCATAGTATCACACAAGGCGAAGTGATCCACGTATCCATGTGGCCGCCAGTAGAACCCTCAACAGGCGTTGACCATCCCGGGTTGTGGAGTATGACGGCGGAGGGTTGCCAGAATTTGTCTCAGACCTACGCCATTGAGAGCGGTACTTACGTATTGCATGCTACAGCTGTGTGCACTCAGGACGGAATTGGTATCTTAGGTACTCAGGATGGACTTACCTGTAGACAGCCTGGTGGGGGTCATAGCTGCATCATTGGTCCCGATGGAAGACGCTTGACTCCACCGCTTGGTGATGGCAGCTTTGAAACTCAGGGTATCGTGTATGGAGACCTGGATCTAACTAAGGTGGTTGCGAACCGGGGCTTCCTGGATACTGTTGGTCACTATAGTCGACCCGATCTTCTGTGGCTAGGCGTGGACAAGCAGCAAAAACAGGTTGTTGTTCCAAGGGTTGCCGTGAAGCAACCGGAGCCACAGCAGGGAGCTGTCTGAGGTCAGAAAGGTATGTCGCGAGATTATGTAAATTAGTTTAGTAAACTAACCGACACATTAACTAGTTAATACCTAGTAGCTGCCCTACCGTTCAACCCAACGCCCCGCCAGTCTAAATAACCCTACCCCGATGGTGATCGCTACTAGCGTACCAGATAATAATTGAAACAAATCCTTGAGCTCGAGAACCCTCCAGGGAATTCAATACCGCTACATTCTAAGAGGGTCTTTACTACAATAGAAACAGCATCGAAAGCTAAGGTAGGGAGTAGGCCAACTATAGCTATGGGTGATCACGATTTCCTGTTGCTCTACTGGTTTAGATGCATTATCCATACACTACATACCCAACATATAACGGCATTTTCAAACTAAGTGTGCGTCTTACCCCCAAATATAATATTGTCACTGAATTATTAAGTTACACTGAGTTAGGTAACCGCTGCCGATAGCGTTAAGATTTAACATTTGATACGCTATCAAAGAGAGTTACGAGTATATAAAATCGGTTGTCTAGAGACCTTCAATTTGTTTTCGTACGAGCTTATATCATCATGCAGCATATCTATTTCTAGTATCAATGGAGAAGATGATATCCCATGAGAAAGAAAGTTTGGAAGTCACCTCTTTTTCCCCTGAAGCATTATTATCCCTAATACTACACATTTTCAAGCTCGGAGTAGAGCTTCTCATCAATAGGTTAAAGCCACCCATACGTGAACCCAAGACCGCTTGGAACCGAGTCACCTTTGAATTTCAGCACAAATTTAACCGTCACGAGAGATACTGGTGGGAAAGGTCCGGCTACGCCTTAGCGGTGCTATTACAAAATGCTGGCTACACATATGCCTCACAGATCAAAATTCTCGACTTCTTTGCACGAAAGGTCGTGGATAGTCTTGGTATCACTCACGAACGAGGTGCTGAACGCTGGAAAAGCTTCATGACTGATGACAACAATCCAATAGAACTAAGCTGGGATTGGCACATGGGTATCGAGAGGCCCACCGTGCGATTCTCCATCGAGCCCACTGGTTTGGGTGCTGGGACCCCTGATGATCCTCGTAACGAGAGGGCTGCAGCAGGATTCAAACAGTCGATATTACAAGCCCTACCAGATATTGACATGAGCTGGTTTGACCACTTCGAAGTATTCTTTCGCGACGAAACAGAACCTGACCCAGCAGAAGGGCAATCTTCAAGGGTCTTCTGGGCATTTGACCTAGGAGAGAAGGATATCACAAGCAAAGCTTATTTCTTCCCGGGATACAGGGCCAGAGCTACGAACAGGAGCAATCTACAAGTCATCGCTGAAGCGGTAGCTTCGGCACCGTCGTGTACCCCTAAAAGGTTAAGCGCGTTCAACATATTTGCTGAGTTCGTGAATGAACACGAAAGAGCGGGGCAGCCACCCCTGGAGCTAGACATGCTCGCTATCGACATGGTCGACTGCTCTAGTTCTAGGCTCAAGATCTACTTCCGCAGCCGCCGAACAGATTTCAGATCGGCCTGCGAAACTATGTCACTGGGAGGGCGCATCGCAGGGCTGGACATGGATGAGGGTCTCGCCCAACTACGATATTTGTGGGACTCCCTCTTCGACCAGGGAGGCGAGCCATTGGATACGCCCCTTGGTCCGACAAGCCATCGAACAGCGGGAATCCTGTACAATGTCGAGTTCCGCCTTGATGACAAATTGCCAAAGGCGAAGATCTACATACCTGTTCGGCACTATGCGCGCACTGACGCGCAAGTCATAAGGTCTGTGAGCAAGTTTATGAACTATCAGGAGATGAGGCATGGAGAAACGGCAGGGGAGGATATTAGAGGTTGCAGGCGGGAGCAGGCTTCTTCCGCACGACCCAGCTCATCATCGCCAACGTCTGCTTATGCCAATGCCTTTAACACCATATTGTAAGTTGCCTGCGCTAAAGAGGACAAGGTTCCTCCAACTGCCGGGAAGTCCCCTATGCTAACCTTATACTAGCACCAATAACGCCATATCAACTAGCCGAGGCCTTCATACTTACATAGCCTGTTCAGTGCAGACTGGAGGCATGTTACGAGTTGTTTCGTATATCAACGTGCAAGAGGGGAAACTCAAACACATACCACTATAGGACTTACGACGGGATTTTCGTTACCGCAGGATATTGTCTAACGCGATATTCGAACTTGGATTTACATATCGTTAGCTGGGAATAGGAAACCATCATTATTTTAAGATGGCAACTTCGCTACATCAGAAACCCTGGTTGAAATGAAGTTCCTCAGCTTAGTAACGACCGGTTACAAACGTGCGTACAAGGGTTGTACATAAGTGGATATATCTGTGCTTTAATCAGTGGGTACCAAGAGCTATCCCTGCTCTGTCACGATAGCTGGGCGGTGGGAAATTGTACGTCAAACATTTTGATCTCGGTTTCACTTTGGAAGGTGTAGGTTCTTGGATATCGGATAAAGAAGTGCAAGGACTTCACCGTTTTAATATTGGACTATAGTCATTCGAGTCCTAAACTCATCTCTACGTATAAATTTTCTATAATATTTAATTCTAATTGAGTTCAGAAGTGATTATCTGTGCTACAGTCTCTTTGATGTATGATCAGGGTGGTTTCTACTATTATCTCATGAGGAAATAATCTAGCTTGGTTGATTGGGGAGACGTAGCCATTTTCAATATACATAGGTAACCATTCATCCATACACATTTCTTCACATGTACCTACTTATATAGCAATGAAATATGCATAGTACGTATTAGATATGACTTTCATGGTATTTTATGCATAGATGGAATTTATACGGAGTAATTGGTCCCTATTCATTGTCTCGAATTCATCGGCCCATCTAGACTCCCAGGCCATATGGTCGATGTTACGGTAGTACCGTACGAGACTTCGTACGAAACCTAATCCATGCAAGAGGTCCAATGCATTAGCCTGTCAGATTCAAGTTGTGAAATTCGTTAGTTTTGACGTAGCTACTTTAACGAGGACTGATCTACGGAGTATCTATTGGTCTTATCCAGCCAATTGTGACGATGCGGAGTATCTGAAGTGAAGTTGCAATATTGTTTAAAGTCTTTCAATATGTAAGTACCTAGGTAGGTAAAAAATACCTTAGATAATATGCAATAATGCCAAAATCTACGTTTGATACTACAGAGAGTAGGATAGACTACATAGAACAGTCTGCTATTATCAAGGGTTTCCGGAACTACCGGAGTCGGGATTCATGTGTATAGATTTATAGATCCACTAAAATAAGTGAAAGAATATCCCCACGAAAAGGACATTTAAACTATTTTCATGCGTTGTAGATAGGTCAATTCCTGAGTCGACCCAGGGCCGGGTTTTGAGCCCGCAATACTATCAAAATATATACGCAGAAGAGTTAGTAGAGACATATTTATGTTGACGCAACCTTGTATGCATGTCTTTACACTAAGAAGAACTTCATCCTTGTAATTAAGTAGAAGGGTTGAGACAGAAGTCAAGCTTCTATATATAAGTATACAATACTCTAATCTCGATGAATCGTCTAAGTAAGTACCTACCTAGGCAGATAAGAAATCTAACTATGAAATATTGAAGCTTCATATGAAATCTGTGCCTACGCCGCAGAGTTCCCCAGATACACCTGTCTTCTCATATCGGTCGGTTTTCATCAAGATGGACCCTTTGATAGAAAATGCCATCTATAATGAACGCCATGTTAAGATTATTTGCGTCGGAGCTGGTGCCTCTGGTATTCTCCTAGCATATAAACTGAAAAGGTCTTTCCACAACTATTCATTGACCGTATAGTTATAACCTTCAAATCCGAGTTACTTTAGTCATTAACGTCTATATCTAGGTCTACGAGAAAAGCCCAGAAGTCAGTGGGACATGGTATGAAAACAGATACCCCGGGTGCGCATGCGATGTCCCTTCGCACAATTATACATATTCTTTTGAGCCAAAGCTAGATTTTTCGTCTGTCTATGCTAGCTCAAAAGAAATAAAGGGGTACTTCCAGGGGTTTGTAGCCAAGTATGGGCTACATCAGTTTATCAAGACGTCACACCTTGTGGAAGAAAGCCGATGGGATGAAGAAGATGGACAATGGGAAGTGGGCGTGAAAGACCTTTCAACTGGGAAGATCATTCATGACTCGTGCCACATTTTGATTCATGCTACAGGTTATTTGAATAAGCCAGCGTGGCCGATAATTTCAGGTATCGAAAATTATGAGGGGATCAAACTCCACAGCGCAGACTACGACGAGAGCGTGTCTTTAGTGGGCAAGACTGTTCTTCTCATTGGGGCCGGATCTTCTGCTGTGCAAATATTGCCAGCAATACAGCCAATCGTAAAACAGGCGAAGATATTTATTCGATCACCTGTATGGGTTTTGCCCGACATCAGCTCTGAGAGCGGCAAATACAGCTCCCACCAAATCGAAGAGTTCGTGAAAAACCCACACTCGGTCCTAGAGCTGCGCCAGAACAATGAGAGGACTATGAATAGTATATTTAGTGAGTCGGATAAACTCCCTTTTATTTAGAACCCTTGATTCGGGGCTAACGACTTCGGTAGCTATGTATATGAGGGATACTGTTCTGCAGGAACAATGCAAAAGCTTGCTCACAGCTACGACGAAAACACTTCTCCAAGATAAAGGGATGGAACAAAAGCTGATCCCTGACTTTTCTGTTGGGTGCAAGCGTGTCATCCCATCAGGGTACAAATACCTGACGGCAAGTTTATGAAGTCTGCATGGCATTGGCCATGACAATATACTAACATAACTCTATAGACTCTGAAGAAAGCGAACATTGACGTTGTCTATTCCGGAGTGGCGTCCTTCACGAGGTCAGGGTGTATTAGCGATGACGGTCAGTCGCACACAGGGGATGTTATCATTTGTGCGACCGGATTTAACACGTCTTATGTTCCCAATTATCCCGTGATCTTAGAAGGTCGTAATCTACAGGACGAATGGCAGGAATCTATAATGGGATACATGGGAGTCGGGATATCCGAGTTCCCAAATACTATGACTTTCTTGGGCCCCTACACACCAGTCTCCAACGGCCCCACGCTCATCGCCATTGAAGCACAAGCTGACTATATCTGCTCTTTCATCGACCGATACCAAACTGAGCCCAACATGCACAGTTTCAGGCCAAAGAGAGAAGCTTGCGAGGAGTTCAAGCGGCACGTCGCATCTGTCATGGATAAACTCGTTTGGACAGACCGATGCCGTAACTCGCATAACAACCATTCAATCAATGGCCGTATCCCTACGACGTGGCCGGGCTCCACTCTTCACTACCTCGAAGCTTTGCGTGAGCCTCGCATAGAAGACTGGGAGATCAAGTATAAAGGCAACCGCTTCTCGTGGTTGGGCGACGGCCTATCACAGACCGAGTGGGATCCGACGTCTGATCTCGGCTATTACATCCGAGTAACTGACGATAGTCCGCCAGGTAACCGAAGAAGCAGGACGTTAGGGATTGCAAAGACAGGAACACAACCTAAGAGACCACTTCATCGGCAGCCGAAGCTTGCCCTGGTGGAAGAGAAGCCGAAAGTTGCTAAAGACGAGATACCTGTCAGTGGAAGTTCTGTGAAAACGGTTAAGGTGCCTGGGACTTTGACCTAAATGGAGCCTAGGTAGGTACCTAGTTGAGTATTGGAATATTATTTTTCTATTGCGGAAAACCCAGGTACCTAATTCGTAAACAACTCATGTCTTACACATCTTCCCCTATTCGCTGTCATTCAGTTGGAGAGTGACACGTAGGTCGTTAACATCATCTTGGGTGTAACTACCGGATTCCACTACGGCATTGTAAAAGCCATCCCTCTCTTCCCAATCTAGACGATGCGAGAACTGACGAACTTGTTCTGCAAGGTTTAGCCACATCCATACGAGATCGTTATAGTCATTCTCCCCGAATCTGCTAGCGTAAGATCTTAGTTTCGCTTTAAAGATATGTTGGAGATTCAGGATCTTATAAACTCGATCTCCCCACGGAGTACTGGCAGTAGCTTGGATTGAAGCTTCTGCGATGTGTCGAGGAGCACCGAGATTACCTTAAATATTTAGCCTCTATTCTTTCAAACGAGCACGAGGAGTTACCTACCAGCCAGAATCAAATCTACCAAAACTGGGAGCGGATCAACTGGCTCGCCGTATGCGGGGCCGGTTAACACAAAGATACGGGCGATTCCAGTAGAAGCCGCAGTGGGACGTGGGCGATAGATTCTGCGATAATTTAAGTATAATTCCGTCGTTGAATAGAAGCTGGATACCTATCATCCGAGGCTAAGACGGAATTAAGAGAGCGAGGCTTCACATCAACAGCTAAGTCGACATCAGTAGTGACACGTGAGTCGAAACCACGAAGCTGCATGCTTAAACCGCCCATCACAGCATACTCAATCTCCGCTGCCTCTAACTGCCGAACAACATATTCCAGCGCATAGAATAGGTGATCTTGACTCGCTTGCCCACTTTCTTCTTCGAGTTCGAAAAGCTGGTCAATTGTGTACTCCATAGTTGTAGGAGTGAACCCGGTGTTGGTCAACGCTGCCATGCTATGCAATCCGAGCAAATGATCAGGGGAAAAAAGATGTTTACGATAGGTACCTAGAGTCTAGAGGTGGAAAATCTCCGATGAGCAACTACCTCCTGATATATCGATCATCGTGCGGCTGTGCTTTTGAGCTATGCTAATCACATAAATTGACAAATGTCTTCAGATTGACCTTGAGCCGAACATTCCGATTATTCAATTTCATCCTGACCAGTTATAAATAAAATGAATACTGACCTAATGTGATTCCGGCGCAAGAACTGGGAGCGGCGCAGCTGCAAGCCCGGGGCACGGGCACTAAGCCCCCTAAGCCGGGGCAGTAACAGCCCTATTTCGGCGGAGGAGTTGTGGCTAGTGACGTAGTTCCTGCCCCGCCTTCAGGCCTAACCCAACATCATTTCTCCCTGCAACACCCTATTCTTAGATTTTTATCAGTATTTACATAGCATACCCAACTTTTCATGAATCAGGTATCTCTTTTTATGAATTCGTTAGATCCCCTTTTGGCTACGAGTCCTATCAAGCCTCCTAAACTCAATGCCAAGGCTGCTAGCTATGGTGGCCGTGGCATCGTAGAAGCGCTCGATGTCATTCGAATACTCGAGACCGCAGGTATATCGTGTTGCGTCGTAGGAGGTTATGCTTTAGTGTATTATGGCGCTCGCATGGTCCCTAATGTGAGTACCCGGCCATGCAAACACAGCTAATTTCCGCCCGCTGAGTTTAATTAGAATTGGGAAATTTGCGTGCCAACCGATTTGTTTGAAAAAGCATCAGCCATGTTTGTGGCAAAACCGCTAAGCGAGACATATGAACCTTGGGTTAAGATCCAGCCGCAGATCGGGTCCTTAAAACATACATATCCTCAGTTTGCGCTAAAAGGCGTGAACTTCTTTTTCTTTATCATCCCCGCGTTCGAATATTTTCTTCGCTGCAAGCCCTCAAATTTTGAAAGGAGCAGGCGAGATATTCCCTTCCCTAAGCTGGACTGCTTTGCGCAGAGCCTTCTTGATACACAACGATATCTTGACCTCACCAATCTCATCGACGGGATGGACTTATCTGAAGAATGGGGAGACGAGCATCTCGATTTGGACAAGCCCGGCGAACTCGACTATGCCAAGGAGAAGAACGAGAAAATTGCCGCCTCGCTTGCTGAGTACCCAAATTCCCGGCCGTCAAGACTGCGTGACACTCCGATGAACTTGAGGCAGAAATGGCAGGTAATTGTACGGGTGAAACAGAAAAGAATAGGTATCGAAGTTCCCGGGCATCTATATAATACACGATTCCGTGTCAAGGGTTCACCAGACCCTCGGTTGCGGGAAGACCGGAATATATAAACATTAAATAATAAGTTAAGTCCAACCACCGAATACAAGATCATTACAATCATGTCCATCCCCCTTGCGACTGTTAATTCGTCAACTCCCCTTATTGCTCGGCATCATTGGGTGAGTCTGTCGAATCCTGTCCTATGTTGTTTTCAATTTCCTTTTTGGGCAAATCTTGGAAAAAGGTCACAACAGCCATATATCTTCTCAGTCTAGCTAACTCTTGCGGTGTGTGGCCGTCGATTTGTTTCACCGTGGTATCGGCGGGTGGCATGTGTTCGACTGTGAGGTATTTTACGATGTCGAGCTGGTTATAGTAGGCAGCATAGTGCAGTGGCCTTTCGTCTCTATCATTCTTTGCCTCGATATCGGCGTTCGCTTCGATAAGAGATCTCGCGACATCGCTATGCTTGTTTGCTATGGCCCAGAGAAGTGGTGTCTGCTCCGAAAGGGTTCTGGCGTCCACCTTAGCCCCTAGCTCAATGAGTAGATCAGTAACCTCCTTTTCCCCGTGGCCGGCAGCCCAGTGAAGTGGCGTCCGATTATAACGGTCCTTGGCTTCTTTATTTGCACCAAACCTCGTAACCAGAAGGTTGACGATGTCCGCTTTTCCTGCTATTGCTGCTAGATGCAGGACGGTCCTTCCGTTGTGATCTCGCAGTTCTTTATTCGCTTCCTGCCATAGTTCTTCGATGATTGATTTATAGCCTCGGTATGTCGCCCAGTGCAACGGCGTACTCCCTGATGCATCTCGGATATCGAGAACTGCACCTGCTTCTTTAAACAATCGAACAACATCACCACGACCCTCCATGGCTGCACAGTGCAGTGGAGCTACCCCATTTCTACCTCTCAGATCGAGGCTTGATCCTACCCGGATGAGATCACGGATGATGGAAATATGACCTCCTTGACAGGCATAATGCAATGGCGTCCAACCGAGGAGATCGCGGACATTGATATCCGCACCATTCTCGACAAGTCTTTTAGCTCCTTCTTCCTTGCCCATGGCTGCGGCATAGTGAAGGGGCGTCCATGATAGAATATCTGGGAGATTGATTTGCTTCTTGTAGTCCGAGCAATCGATGTATTCATCTTTCATTATGAAATCATGAACAGGCGTCCAGTTGCATATATCACCTTGTTCCGTATCCTCTTCACTTTCCGAACTTCCGTCTTCACTGTCGTTGAAAGGCTCATAGTCCCAATCACGCATCTGTTGCTTATATAGATGTATAAGGGTAGATTGGATCTTCTTGTCGGCCGTTTTTAGTTCCCCTATAATCTTCTCCCGCAGTTTTTTCAGCGCCCGGATATCCATGTCTTCATCTGGATCTCTCCACCGCAGCTCCTCTCTCAAATCTATAGCTTTAGTGAGTATCCTCAGGAATTCCATCAGCACAGACGTAGCTTTCTGATTAATACTCTTTTGGCCTGGAAATGACATTGCAACTGAAAACAGCCACAAGTATGCATTACCAGCCTGCTTCCACTGCTGCACCTGCTCATGTGGTTCAGCACACCTGCGAGCTAGTTCAACGATCTTGTCAGTTTCTGGCAATTTCTTCTCCCTACTCAGAGGTGGTATTATACTCATATAGACCTGATCAAGAGAACCCAGCCCTGTATTACATATGTCACGAGCCAATCTCGATAGCTGTTCATTTCGTAATGTGAAGGATTTCCAGGCGTCAATATCAGTAGAATCTCTAAATTGGATATTAGAGCCACCATCAATTGGTTTTTCTAGTTCCTTTGCCACAGAACACATAAAGGCTGTAAACATGTCTTGGGCGTAGAGCAGCTTGAGGGAAACATTTGACCGTGTTGCTAAGATTTCATTATCCCCTTCTGTATCGTCTATTTCGTCATCTATTGTTTCACCATCCGTCGATTCACTATCCGTTGCTTCACCATTTGTTGCGTCGTCGTTTATTTCTCCGCCGTCTGTTTCTTCGTCACATAGTCCTTCATCGTCTGGTTCTTCGTCGTCCGTTTCTTCATCGCGCGCCAAGTTTTCGACGTCAATTCCGTATCCATGGCCAACGATTCTGTGCTTCGGTATTTCCAATTCCTTTACGCCCCAATTTTGCGCATCTTGCTGTTTCTTCAATATCATTGCCATGTCTCCATCGTTCTCAAAATCCTGGATACGCATCTTCGACTTATCGCCTTTTTCTTTCCAAGTTTTTATCTTCGTGATACTCGTCGTACTATTTGGTGCCCACCACAAGAGATCCCTACGCAGCTCCTCCGTATTTTTACCCAGAAGCCGTATGTTAGGTTTTGCCGACGATCCTTTAGCTCGTAACCACTTATCATCTCTACCTAACCTAACCTCTTGGTATTCTTTCTCCTCCCCTTGGTCCTGCTCTTGTTCATTGACGCAATATAGCCATAGCGATAGCGCGGCCTCGATTTCATCAGCGTGTGCTTTCCAAGCTCCGCTTTTCTTTTCTATCCGGAAATCGACTTTTTGGGTAGGGGATTGGTCCTGATCTCTAGGATAATGACATCTCAGAGACCACGTAAAACTAATATCTGAAGGTAAATTTCCCAATAAGACATCTAACGTGATTTCAATTGCTCTTGTAAGAGCAATAGCTTCGGCAGATGCTGGCCCAGGCCAACTAGCGAGCTCGCCGATATCTCTTCTTATTATCATTACTTTATGTGCCTCTGATTGATTCGTTTCGGACTCATAATTCTGTTCCGTTCGTTCTAGCTTCTCGTAGTATTCTGAGCTATCGTTAGTCGCAATTTTCCACTGCCTTTGAACACTCGCATCGCCTCCTGAGGTCTTGGACCACGGTGCGTGTTGCATATCCCCTAATGTCAACGCAAACCACTCGAGTTCGAAGCCACAATCCAATGGTTCGCCCTGTGGAGGTACTGCAAGCTTACGGCGAATCCATACTCTCATTGCGGTCATAATTAGGACTATGCCGAGTTGAGCAATTGAGGCGGACCAGTGCATGCCACGTAAGC
This sequence comes from Annulohypoxylon bovei var. microspora, assembly GCA_022836615.1. Lineage (NCBI taxonomy): Eukaryota > Fungi > Ascomycota > Sordariomycetes > Xylariales > Hypoxylaceae > Annulohypoxylon > Annulohypoxylon bovei. Next base: position 73,301 of record MU405286.1, read on the forward strand.
CGATAAATTGGAGGATGAACCCACAGAGACTGATAGATGTACCTATAATAGTCTTGAATTCCAATTTTTGCTTTGTTCTAACTGAAGTAGTAATGACAGTTCGAGCATTCTTGGGAAATATTGCCGAGGAGTCGAAAACTTGGTCGCTCACAGTTTTTCGCTGTTGCAACCATACCAGTCGTACACTCTTGTCTGCGTCGATCTCATACCTACTTTCAGTGGTACTAGTCTCCACAATGTGGCCACATAAGAGTATACCTATTGACAGGAGAATAGTCCCGATTCCAGTGCAAGGAAATGCGTAACGGGCAACTGGGCTCCCGTCTTTTAGGAATTTCAATGTTGGGTAGTAAGTAGCGCAGCCGGAGTATACAAGAGCACCTAGTTGAAGAATGACACCAAGGACCGCTACTATACGTAACTCTAGTTTCTGTATAGGGTCATGAGAGTTGAGTGTGATATTTGGTGCATTGTCAGATTGATCTGATGGCATATTTCGGGTGACAATCACTTCGTACTTAGAAGTATCCTTATTTGACCCCGTCTCTGGGTCGTCATGGTTAATTCGTAAAGCACGCCGCCAGCAGAAGCCTCCCTGCTGCTTGGATTCTAACGAAAGGTAAGTATTTACCTCACTCAAGGTAGCCAAGAAAGGTTGCTCACCGGGAGGTTGTAAATATTTCTTTGCATTATTAAAGTCGAGGACTGTTACCTTTGGCGGATCCGTGGTTTGATCGGAGGGGCTGTTGAATAATACAATAAACTCCCGGATTGGGGCTGATCCCATGCATCTTACCACTTCCCGGCCATTCCAAAGCTCACAGACTTCGTTCGAGGTAGACGACATAATATCTGCTTCAGCAACTGCGAGGTTTTCTCTGGCCCGGCCAACAACAGCCTTGAGCCACGTCGGACCACCAACTCTAATAGCACTAACAATAATAGTTATTATGCCTAGAGGAGCCATGGCTAATATGATGTTGTCGGTCCAACCCATTGATTGGCTCATGAACTGCATGGTGACCCTTTCTCCGAAGAGCGCTAATAGACTAGAGGTAAGAATTGATGTTAGCTTACGAGAGAAGAGTATACAGTAGACTTAGGCTTACGGCGACAGGTCTGATAATAAATTGTTAGAGAAATCATCGCCAGAATCAGCAACGACATGCACTGTGAGCATCGTCACAATGTATATGACGAGTCTCCTGAGAGAGTGCATGATGGGTTAGGAAGTCGATTCACATTCAGATTATTTTAGATAGGCGTCGATAGATGTGGTAAAAGAGAGCATGTTGAAAATATTTCTCACCGGCACCTAGGTTATGTTTATTAAGAGGGTTAAAACGAAGGATGCGTGGTAGGTATCGTCCTGTACCCCTGCCTCAATAGTTCTTACATGACAGCGACCAGCTCAATATGGTAGACCTGAATGTATATCATCTATGCAATAAACACATTATTTATGAAATTATTATTTGGGAATGCTTATACCGGGAGACTTAGAGGATTGCTCATTCATTATGGGTAAACTTATTCAAGTTCACCATCCATCGTGATCGTGTCCGGTAATAAAAATCATATCATACTCCCTATTGAAGTCCTGTCTGATAAGAACGACACTGTGCCGCAAGCCACGGCGCCACACCCACACAACTCGTAATGACAATCCCCACCAATATTCCCTCACTCCTTGATGTTCAGTTCCGTGCGGCTCACGGTCCAGAGATTTATGATAGGTACATTTAATAATCATAAAGACGCGCCGTAGTTATACAACAATTCGACAGCATCTTGATTTCTGCGGGATATAGCAACTTGAAGAGGTAGACAGCACTCGAACGTCCGAGGGCGCAGCAGGCGCATATTCGGGTCGACGCCCCCACGCAGGAGAGCACGTAGCAGCGCCGTCGAGTCTCGGCCCAGCTGTCCACAGCAGACAACATACATGCTCCGAATTTTCTCGGCCGCCGACGCTTTATCAAATAGCCCCCTTTCCATTATCGCCTCCACGATCGTGTCTCTCTTGAATAAGATGGCTTGTATTAGGACTCCGGCACGGGGACTGTCGGTCGCTACGTTGATCGAATTGGGAAATGGGTCTGCCCCGTGGTCCAACAAGGTCTCAAACGTCTCGAGAACCCCGAATCTGATAGCCAAGGAAAGAGGGCTCTGCCCTTGAATATTGAAATGGTTTGGATCCGCACCTGCTTCCAGCAGCTTTCGAACAAGACCTGTGTTGGAGCTCCCGCATGCGTAGAGTAAGCATGTTTGACCCGTCATAGAAACGTGTGTCCAGGGTGCACCGGCGTCAAAGATGAATTCCGCTATATCTTGATGGCCCATTTCTAATACTTTGAACAGTCGAGTTTCGGTGTGCAGTACGTCAACTGTCTCCTTAAAATTCAAGAGAAACCGGAGCCCTTCAATATCATTACGCTCGATAGCTTGATCTACCATTTGACCTAATCTATGTTTCGTAGGCTGTCCCACGCAGAGCTTTTGTAGATACAGACAAGTATCCAGCTCGTTACCCATGAACGATAAGAAGATTAGGGATGGGATCAGGTCGTAAGTTGTTTTAAGAGGCGATCCATACTCTATGAGTAGGCTTATGGCCATAGCCATGTCATCATGTCTCTCTATAGAATGGCTTAATATCTCCAAAGCAGTATAGCCCCTCTCATTCACGATAGTAGTCGATGCACCTCGCTCAAGGAGTATTCTTATAGTCGAGAGCCAAGACTCCGAAACAGTAGAGGCAAGCGAACAGGCCTTCATAAGTGGAGTCTCGCCTTGGTTGTCCAAGGCGTCGACACTTGCCCCGGCCTCGAGCAGGCACTTCACAACCAGGTATGTTCCTCTAGCAGCAGCAGCAGCTAGAGGGGTGAGGTTCGCGGGGAAAGCTTTCGCGTGGATATCCAATCCTTTTTCCAGAAGGGACTCCACCAGCCTCAGCTGTTGGTTCGCATCTACATCCCCATGGACGAGCGCCGCGCAGCAATAGTGCAACGAGGTAGCTTCGGAGGGAGAGTAGGGGTCCGCGCCCAACTCAAGAAAACGAGATGCTGCGTAAATGCGCCCGCGGAAGCATGCGTCTATAAAGAGCGAGCGGTTGTTGCCAGCAGAAACCTCTATATTCGCACCGTTTCGTATGAGAAATTCGGTCGTAGCCCAAGAAGGTGAATAATAGGCCCGGGCTAGTGGAGTCAGACCTTGGAGATCGTAGATATCGATTGGTTCTTGGTAATGGTTCATCAGAAAGCTAGATATGTCAAGAGCTCCAGTGAGGCATGATGTGTGAAGGGCTGTCACGTAGCTACACCAGGAACCCGGCTTCCTCGAGACCTGGAACGATGCACCTCGGGCCACCAGCAGGCGAACCGTAGTCTTCCTGTTAAAGCACTAGAAGCACGGATTAGTAACCACGAATTAGGACTTGTAATGAAATTAGAGAGGTATTTGCCTATGGACTTACTATAGCTACATGCAGAGGTGTCCACCATGTTTCTTTCGTATCCAAGTCAGAGCCAGAGTCGATCAGATAGGTGCATGAACAGAACCTGAAAGAGAGGGCGTCGATGTTTGCTCCGTTATCCAATAACAGTTCAACTATGTCGTCATGTCCTAGACTAGCAGCAAGATGAAGTGCCGTCCATTGCATCGTATACGGAAATTCCCATAGTTTTTCTAACCGACCGTTGTGATAGGCTGTCATAAGGGGTTCACCCTTATTTGGAGGCGTGATTTCCGTCTCATATTCGAGAATATTCTGGTCGAATGTAATCCATTTTGAGATGACCAAGGATCGATTTGGGTCAGCGCCTGCCTCGAGTAATTTCCTGACTATTTGGGTTTTCCCTCTCTGAACGGCCCAGCGAAGAATCCACACATCATGATGACATCGCTGATAAAGAAACGGGTTTAGGGCAGCGTAGAGACTACGACAAGAATAAGATGCCTTCAAGATATCCTTGGCTGTTAGATTTTCTGCGATCCCCAAGATGAGCTCAAGGGGCAACTCTAGTAGTCCCATTCTTGTGATGTGTTTTCTTCGCTACTTACTTCCAAATAACAGCTTATTCTAAATGAGAATGAGAATGTGTTGATGGACTTTAAGGCTGCTAGGTCGAATATCTATATACACTACTATTCTTGTAAATCATTCTTAAACGACAAAATTAAAGTTTTAGATAATTACCTATTAAGATTATATAGTCTTGTTAGCTATAAACTATTCATGATAGCTAAGTTTATAGCTACTTCAATAGCGCCATGTTATACACTTATACATAAGCCAGGGGTCTTTTATGAGATGATATGAGTAGGTATAACTTTGAAAAGAGACTGGTAGTGTGTTAGCTTCTTGGATTGCTTTTGAGTACTTTACCTTAACATTGGAGTCAGATTAAGTGTCCTATGTGTTAATACCACTGTATTGGACTGTGTGTAACACTATCCCCTACTTGCCATTCTCCTTAGGAGGTAGGGAACGAAGTAAGCCTGAGACTTTAAAACCAATTCCATACGGAAATTTCTTGAAAGTCGCTGGAGAGCCTTTACGGCAAAAGTTAAGAAACCTTAATAGTTTTATGATAGTTAACCCTATGATAAATCAGTTAAACTTGGAAAGGCAATGGTTGCTGGTCTTCCAATTGGCCGACTCTCAACAGATGTCACGAAGAAACTTAGCAATGTTCCTTTTTAAATTTCGACATACATACTTAACTACGTAGATAGTTGTCTTAATAAACTATTATATCTTGATATCGACCCTCTTATATGGAATTGATCCTAGGAGTAATGTATTGGTCACTATCTTCGTTACTAGGGAGAGCTGAATACAGTGTGAGACACAGTGAAAATCAATTTGTACGGTGTGAAACATTATCGACACCGTGAAGGCATTAATTCAAATAACCTCTTCGAAAAATGAGTGTAAATGATCACGAATTAATACCACTCTTTCGGGATTCATGCTTTCTGAAGTTGATTGGTTACCAAAGAGTGACAGGTAGATCAAACATATGCTTGGACGATGAAACTTTCAAATGAGTCTAAAGAGGTGACATAATAGGACCTTAAGATATAGTTGAGCGAGAAGCAACTTGCTTAGGTAGTGTGGGAACACTATTATCTCCTGCTAGTAGTTCGAACTATCATAGAGTCTATCGCACAGTGACAAAGAAGAAGAACACGTGCTATGAAAATGCAACCCTCATAAGATATCTATCATCTTCGGCTGTATGAGCTAAGCAGAGAAAAGTGAAAAAAATATGATCAGAGTACGGAGTACGTTGCGGTCCAGAACGCGACTAGAACTCACGAGACCAATTAGAGGCTGCATGACGAACATGGCTGTAGCTTGGAGCTTGTTGATTGGTCAATTCTCTTAAATCCAATTAAACGCGATTCGACTTTGACGCGTCTCGACGCGTCTCTCGTGCCACTCCCACTCCCGCCCTCCCCCTCTCCGCGCCCGCTCCCACCCTTTCTTCCATTCTCCATTGTGCCGATACTTGCCAGTTGAAGATAGTAAGATGAGCGGCATGTCCATCGATCGCGCCAAATACCGGTTGAAGCCAACCGGGGATTTTTATATATATAAAGTGCGTGCAGAGCTTATGCAAAGTCACCTAAAGAGGCCAATCATTTGCAACTGTATCTACATGTCTCTGTCAAGGATTTAGCCTTTGTGAATGACTCGTAGGTAGGAGATGGTGTATTTTCTATTGTAGCCGTCTCATCCGTAATTTCGATGCCTTAAACATATCCCTTTAGATATACGTATGATTAATGTAGGCTGTGCAAAGCCTCAGCAAAGATTCTAGGGTTAGTTCAAAACGCCTAATTTGATGTGTATTTTCTCAAAAGCGAGGGAAAGTCTTCGAAAAGATGCCCAGATGACCAGCTGACGAATACATCATCGATTACGACATGAATCATTTTCTTCAATGTTCATTGCCCTGCATGCATTATCAATATGCAAGGGGAAACCCGTGAAGGAGGGGTGGTCTAGATATGGTGTGGGTGGTCTGAGGCCTCGGGCTGTTTCCATTACGACTCTATGAGACGAATATAGTGAATATTATAGGGAAAGTCCTATGACATAAAAGCCCATCCTCATAAAAGAAGTCATTATGCCGTGCGAAAGGATCTGCGGGAAGTCCGTTAATATCGAGAAGCCTATGCACTCGAGTCTCGAGATCTCTGTTTCGAATCCTTCGCTGCAGCCGCCCGATGGTCGTAGACGGTAGGACGACCGGTGCTGAAGCCTAGCGGAAGCCATGGTCACAAAACGGTTCCTGTGCTTTCAGCTTCTACGTAAAAATATCTTTGGGTGATCGGTGGTTTCACTACATGGGCGTTTATGAGGCGCAACGCTCATCTAGCATCCTTGATCGCTCGGCTATTGATAAGACCAAGACGAACCTGGAGACTCGAGAAAGCGCCCTTTGGAATGAGGGCGCAAAGGGCGGTTGCAGAGTCGAACTTGGAGTAGTATTGTCTTCTATGTACAGATAAGAGAGTATAATAACTTCTACACCAACACAAAAGAGGATCTCTAGATGAGACCATGTCGTGAGACTATCCCCAACGTAGACGAAGGGCAGTGGACCTCGACGGGTCGATCAGGTTTAGCAGTTGTCTAACTGCCCTGCAGAGGTGCCTCGTGGCACACCATCTTCGAAAGAGCTAAAGAATTAGGAGAGGGAAAATTACTCAGATGGTAAAATCATGTAGAATCCACGGTGTAAGGGTTGTGTCAAAGTCTGAAAAGGTGAAAGTGTAAATTCTAAGTATTCTTTCCCCCCCTGGTTCGTCTAGCTACTCCCTTGTAAAATTGTAACTCCCTTGTAATTTTGTAATTCTTACTATGGAGGCAATAGCGGTCGGTGCTGTGATCCACTGTTAGTCCCTACACCTCTAGACCGAAAATGGTACATAGTACGTATCATGTGGCCCGTTCGTGCAACCCTGTTAGGCAAGACAGGCAGAGCATTTTGGTGGGCAAGGTGGATTTCCTTTGGGGGGATTTGCTCTTTCCTGCTGGTCTTATTAGGCGCATTATTCCAGCCATTCCGTCTCAAAGCTCACTCTCCCACTTACACCTTACAACCTTACAAGTCTATCTGCCATAGCAACCGTTGATCGCCAACAACATCCGTCGCGTTACAACACTTCAAGTCGCCTTCTATTATACTACTATCGCAAACACCTTCTACGCCTAGGACTATTCAAATTCGCTGACTTTGATCTGCGCAACTATTCTCGCAGGAGGTTATTCGCTACTTGTCGCGCGCGCATCGCATTCCACTACTGCGGTCGCATTCGCAACTTCAACACATTTCACTTTGAACTACACCTCAGCGCGCAATCTCGCGACAAATACGAATTTAAAGAGACATTTTGGACAAGACGTCAAGATGTTAATGCCTTCGGCGATTTCGTGCGACTCGTCGCACCCGCCTGTCACCAGGCTACAAGCTGCTCTTTTCGCGTCGCCTCCCGCCAGCCCCCCGACGAGCTCGCACAGCAGCACGCTCGGGAACATCTTCAGCTCCTGCAGGGCGCTCCAGTCCATGCTCACAGTGCCCCCGACCACGCCCTCGAATGACCACGTCGACGCGCATCGAGCTCCACTACCTACACCGCCAATGGCCCACACCGCCCTTCCGCCTCTAAAGCTGCGCCTGCGATCGCGCAAAGCGGACACCAACGGGGAGCCGATCCCGCGCAAGAGGGTCGTGAAGCGATCTGCGGCGCCCCCTCGGGGGATTAACAAGCGGAGTCGCGCTGTTGAGGACGATATGGGTCGCGACGACGATATTGACAGCGATCTCGAGATCGGCAGCCCGAACAAAGGCCAGGCTCAGGAAAGCGAGGAGCCGCCAGCCTTTCGACCCGCCACGCCAAAGCGCGCCCGCATCGCGCCGGAAGTGATTCCGCTTGGCCTAGAGCGAAAGGACTTCCACAGCTTACATACCACCAATGGGGAAGAAGAGACTGCGGCGGAAGGCACGGAAGTGGAGATAGAGGCTGACGGCGAACGGTGGAGCAAAGAAGACGACCGGATATTGGTCGAGCTTGTCTTGGAGAAGCTCAAGCTCTCCAAGACGGACTGGCAAGACTGCGCGCGGAGCCTAGGGAAAGACAGAAGTAGTATCGGGCGGCGGTGGAGGAGTTTGATGGTACAAGGGGACGTCGGCCTCAAGCCAACGAGAAGTCGACGAAGTAGGATCCACAGCACCTGGAGGTGAAGTCCGCGTGCTCTAGTCATTCATTCACTCATCTATTTCGTTTCTATCTATTATTTTTGTAGATCTCAACCTCGAGTTCTAGTTGTACTTTGACGGGCATTGCGGGGAAAAAGGGTTAGGTTAGGCGCATGAGAGGACGGATTTCTGGATACGATATCCCATATCGCGCACAATGCGCTTGATACATAGTTAGGGCGGCGGTAATGTTTGCCAGCATTTTGAATATCTACAACTGTTGAAACCATACGAGTTTGTTTTCCGTGCTCTATGACCCGTGCTCGTTTCCAAGGCCACCATCAACCAGCGCGATATCTTCAGCAGGTGAGGGCAATTCCATCGCTTCCGAGGTTGCGGACTAGCAGCGCTCTTCGATCTTCCTAGACTACGAGGTGAACCACTTAGACCCGCTCTGCCGGCCTCAAAGGGTTCCTAGGGATGGCTGAACAACAGCCTCTTTCTACATGTCTACCCCTAGCAAGTCCCTTCTTATAGGTCCATAAATACCTTAGATAGCCAAACGGGTGCTCCCCAGTTCCAGAGAGCTCATCGTTTACGATCTTCAGGGCCATTTTTATCGCTTGGGTAATGGACGTGACTGGCTAGCACTTAACTACCTAGTAGGTGCCTAGTTCCCGCGGGACCGCCGGTTTTTCAGCGGCTGAGGTTGCTAGCTAGTTGGCTTCCGATGAAGAAGGGTCTATCTTCGCTTTCGAGGATAGAGAGGCTGGAAGTAAGGGATAATCCATCGAGGTGGACTATCTAGGCTACCTAATAGGTATAGGTATGGTTCCATTTCCGGCCATCCCTCTGGGAGTCTGGGGTTCCCGTTCTTCCCCCCACCTACGCGCAAATTCCAAGGGCTGGCTGGTAATGTCTCTAGCTATGAGGGGCCTGCACATATGACTTGCATCAAGGATTATCCAACCTCTTCATCTTCGCTTCCCCTTCCCTTGCTCCAGTTCCAGGAGGTCGGTTTTGCTGAACTAGGGTATTTTGATAAAGAAATAGATGATGCGATATATTAAAATAATTCTTCATGGTCTCTTTTTCGAGCAAGTTTTGCCATGCTTCAATTCAATGTTAATATGAGAACCTTCAAGGATTTTATGGAACCATTCAAATCGTGAGTGGTTGATCGCACTGTGAGGTGTGACAAGCTAAAGGTAGCAACACTGTGTAAGTACCTACGTACCTTACCTGGCGGCAAGTGCGATCGTACGTACTGCGGTAGGCTGCCGATTGGCCCCGTACATGCTCCGTCCCACGCCCACTGAGATCGGTTACAACCCGGCGCAGCTACCATGAGTCTTGGTAGGTTCTCATCAGTTCAATATTTCTTCATGTTCAAACTTTCAATTAGCGCCAATATAAACAGGCCTTGAGCCAACGTTTACATTTGTCATCAAAGTAATCTATATGGTAATAGTGATGTTAAGATTGACTATTCGCCTAGTCAAAGCAAGACATTACCGTCACTTTTCAGCTGTGCCTAAACAATTGCCATCTACTTTTGTAGCGGAAAGCTGCATATTGCCAAGCGCATGTGTCTATGGTCGATGGTTATAGATACCCCTTCCTAAACAATGGAAATGTATGATGCTTGATTCATATTGTAGAGATTCTCCAGGCAGATAGGATATAACGCAAATACTTTTCCTTTATGACTCAAAGGTTTCATTATCAAAATTGATACAAGCAGTGCAGCGCTATCAAGCGCTATAATCTAATGCATTACAGCGCATATCCATTTTCATCACCTCTTTTCGCATACGTATATACCTTTATAAGTATCCTCAAGTCTTTTCTTCATGTCGTAAGTCATTCTTCTTGGAAAGAAGCGATATCTTTATTCCGATCGTGAGGAGCCATAGAATCATCAGCTGAAGAACTGTCGGTAGGCCTGCCTCGCCGAGAAGCTTCCGAACTTCTTCGTGGTTTGCATATGGCTCCAAGACAGCTATTTCACGAGTCTCTTCGCCCTGTTCCTGTCCTACGATAGTACTCGAGGCTGTTGATTGTCCGGCTTGGGTACCGGGAGTTGATAACCTTCCGTCACAAGGTGCTCGTTGTTGATGGCTAACTGAGGATAGTACTTCTATCGTGTCGTCTGACCCATGCTCATCTGCTGAAGGATGCCCTAGAGACAACAACGCTAGTGCTTCTCCCTGAATATCTTCTAGAGCTATTGAGTGCGATTCCTCAATGGCTTGAGGTGGATGTGGTTGACCATGGGGATTATCCTCTTGCCCGATTGGTGATGTGTCCCCTTCATCTATGATCTCGTATTGCGGCCCCGTATTTGGTCGCTGTCTTGGGATCAGGGCGACGGGCTTCTGATTCCTTTCAACCATGTCACGCGGGATGTTCCTAGCCAATTCGTCGAGAGGGTCCTGGTAAGGATTATTTCTACCGCCAAAATTTACTAACGTCGTTGCGAATTGAGGCTCGACTGGAAATTTAAACTTCTTAAACTTCTGCTTCGCCTTGTGCCGTATGTGCGAGCCTATTCCTTCTAGGTAGCCGGCAACTTCAACCTGCATGAAGAACGGTTGTCCGTCATGCTCAAATGCGAATGCCGTGTGGAAAGTGTTGTCGTGCCTCGACTGCTGGTCCAGCTTACTCTCGACGAGATCCCATTTAAGAATTGTAGCTCTTGCTAACCTGTTGGGAATAGGTTGGCATGAGAATTTCCACTGGCTCCGCTGGATATATTGCTTCTCGGAATTTCGTTCGATACCACCGGCGCCACCAAACCCGCCAACATCAATCCAAGGCGCAAATGAATTCTTCTCAATTCTGTAGGCTTCATCCAATTGCCCGTGTAGGCTTTGCGGGCCATGTTCGGTGATGTGGACGGGGACTTTGGTCTTCGTTGATGAATCCCCAACATTAAAGTGGCGGCGGAGGTCTTCGTCTTCTTCGTCTAAAGTCAGCAAGACAGTTGCGCCCCTGAGGCGACATTCCTGTGGTTCGGTAAAGGTCAGATCCAGATACACGACGCCTGCCGGGTTCTTATCCGGCGTTAAAACACCCCATCGCGACTCTCTGAATCGAAATTTGCATGCGACTTCTACATCCCCAATCTTGCCTTTGCCAAGGTAATGATTAGAACCCCCCAGATGCTCAAATCGCCCAAAGTCGTATTTCCCAAACTTTCGGCCGAGCTGGAAGCGTTCTTGCCAGGGCAATGCAATTCCGCTATAGACTGGATGGTGTCTGGTTTCAATCATTGGCATTGCGTTCACTGAATGAGGTATGTAGAACCACAAAATCAACACCAGATCGCATGTGCCGTCCGGTCAGGTCGTGAGTTACACATTTTAAAGCCGTCTTTAGACCTAAGAAGCTGAAGAGGGGATGGGGCTGAGCATTTCGGTCAGGCGATTAACCAATCAATCCAGCTAGTAGCAGCCCATGCAAAACTGCTTAGAGGTGTAGGTTGTTAGGTTGCCTCACTTGCATCGGATAAGCGAAGATAGCGTCTAGAGAGCCTGCGCAGGGCTATTTATAGGTAGTTCGCGGACAAGTGCTATATAATCTATGGTGGCGTTTCGGGGCTCATCTCATGAAGCTCATGGAAATTGCATCTCGATAAAGCTCAGCTGACGACAGCAATGATAGTCGCAATGTTTCTGTTAACACTATAAACTGCCAGTTAAAGATCATGCAAATTCGATGCCGATTCAATATTGTCATCCAGCGCCATGTCGAATAGTCAAAATCAAACCAAGGCAACGTCTACAATCGACGTTGGACTTAATCTTAGGTCCCCATCATTTGAACCAGGAGACGATCAACAAGATTCATGGAATTTATTAAACCAGAATAACAAGAATAAGGCAACACAGATTGTACCTCGAATCAATTATTTTACAGATAACGATAATAAGAGTCGTGATGAGCAACAGATTTCGAGTCGTAGCAGCCCGCCTGGCTCAATTTCCAAGAAAGTTACCGAGGAGACATCTACGAAACCTCCACCACCTACCTCAGTTCCATATGTTAAGACACTTTCCAAAAGAAAAGTAAATGGTATTTGGGATCCATGTAATACCACCGATATCACAGTTCATCTGGCATTGTCCACGCAAGAAGATCTCGACGAAATTCTCGAGGAGTTTTACCGTCTCCAGAGGCTAGGCCGCTTTGTCTCCGCCAAACAGTTCTTCGCAGAAAATCTACGCGAGCACATGGAGAGACCTCAGGTCCTTATGGGATATATAGAAATGTTGCTCGAACAGGGCGATTATAAGGCTTTATCCGATATGGACAGCGATACCATGAATAACGCATGCGATGGCCTCATTAACGGCAGTGATAGGTTCTTACTTACGATGCATTGGGAACTAACAATGCTGCTCGCTGCTCACTATAGACCTGCTAGACGTAGTGTTTACTTGACGAAACGGGACGTCGTCGATGAAGCCATCGATGAGCTTCACGCTGCTGTAACTGCCAGTGAAAGAAGTATAACTTCAACCGAGGTTAGTCTACCTGTGATCCCTTGACAGCACTTACTACTTGCTAATTAATTAGATCAAAATTCTTGCTTTGCTTTATCGCTTGTGTGATTTAGTAGGCGATCATTTGATCCCTCGGCGTCTTCGAGAAGAGTTCCCCTCGAAGTTTCATGAAGAACTGTACACAAATCTCCTCAGAGAAGGCCGCATATGGGATCTTCGTGATATTGCCGTAGCAAGCATATCTTCACATGCTGATATCACTAGATATTGGGGCGACACCCGGAGCTTCGTTGAAGATTGGTCAAGAATGAAGACTGACACATCGACAACTCTCGCGCTTCTCGATATTCTTGTATCTCTTACAATCCGCGAACTTGAAGACTCAACAGGAAGTAAGGAGAAGACTGAAATTTTTATGAGACAATCTGCACCACTTGCACTTTGGATAATAGAACACGACCCCGAGAGTATGAAAAGTCGATCTTTCATAAGATGGATGTTGGCAAAGGCCCAATTTACTGATAATAAAGGACCCCGCTACACTCACTCCTTTGGGATGCAACTCAGGTCATGGCCAGGCGTGGTAGTCCATTCGAGACGACTTCACATACCTCAATACATCCCCGTGAATGGCGAAAATCCGGGTTGGAAGGCGGATAATGCAGCCCCCAAATTCGAACGCCCGGTCAGGATGGCAATGACAATCTCGAGAGAACTTGGCGACTATCAGACCGAGGTTATAGCCCTGCAGAGACTCATCGTATTATCTGGGAAACCAGATAGAGAATTCGAAGAACTTTGCAATCTACAAAGTATAACCCAAGGGGACACCTACGGCTATTCGAGAACGTTGACATCGAGATATTTGATATCTAATACGGAGGACTCGAAGCAGGACTTAAAACTAGAAATCTCTAAACTCTTCGACACCCCCAATTTCACGAACTGCATATCCATGTTAGATTCGTGGATTCTCAACATGCTGCAGTACTCTCTAGAAGGCGATGGACCAGTGGCCGAACAAGCGTTGGATGAAGCTTTCGAGGATTATCACAATCTTCCATGGGAGTTCCGAAGAGAAATTGATGGAAAGTTCCCAGCTTTCCAACGAGGTACCGGTCGCACGATGAACAATTCGCCCTTGTCCAGGCTCGAATCTCGGTTCAGAGGACAGAGAGGCCAGGATACGAAGGAAAACCCGGAGGCTACGGCCTTCAATAGGAGAAGAAAACGCTCAACAACCGGAGGACACGATGGCTTAGGATCCAAACTCCACATCCGCAACCGGAATACGAGCCCCCTTAAAACAACAGAGGAATATGAATATACTGACGATTCCTACGAAACTGAAAGTTCCTTTCGCGATCGTCTAAATTTTTCGAATAGGTTACATCATAGCCACCACCACCCAGGCTATGGAAGGGCAGATGTGGAGCCGACGGCAACTCCCCAGCAAGCACGGCCTACGGTAAGCTTCTCTTCGAAGCCTCGCAAACCAGGCCCGAGTTTGGCCTCAGGGGAACCATCCCAACCGACACCCCGCACCGTTCCGAGTATTTATGACCAATCTCAGCGCGGGTCTGAAATAGTGATAGATAGTAACGGACCTACAATCAATGATGTGATAGTAGGCGACAACAGATATCGGCGGGGCTTCACGCCCGGCCGGAATAGGGAGGGCGGACCGGGACTCAAGGATCATCTTCAAAATGAGCCCCCGGGCTCGCCAAAGAAACAATCCGCCGCGAAGCCTTTGGGAGAATCAACTACAGAAGAAAACAGTAATCCGAATATAGATGGTCATATTAGCGAGCTTGGTGAGGGACATCAACATGAGCGAAGGCCAGTCACAATTACCGAAGAAGCTGAAAGCGGTTCTTCCCCCACCAATATCTCAGATAATGAGAAGCCTGTGGCAGAGGGAGGACAAAAGGAAGATGGCCAGGGAACTAACCAGTTAGATGGAGGAGGAAAGGAAACCCACGTCCAAGAAGGCGTTGGTGATGTCGAACATAAGGGCAAAGAACCTGCGAGTGAAAAAGAGGAACCTCGATGGCTTGAAATGACTTTAGCAGCTCCGGGAGGAAACCCGGCTGCTGCCTCACAAAGAGTACAGGAAGAACCCATACCATCGATGACTCAGACTGGACCTAAGACGAACCCAAGAGCAACAGTTGAGAGTGCAAAATACGTTGACGAGGACTCAGAGGCAAGCTTCGAAGACGACTACTTCTATTCAATTGTCGAAGAAGTTGATTAATGGTCCTCGCTTCTATTTGTTGGCTTTTAGGTCAATGGAAATCTTTGACTTCGGATTTTTCATATCCCCTATAGTTACTAATTAATCAATGTAAGATTAGAGTCACCATTAATTTTTAAATACCGTACCTTTACTTAAGGGGTTGATATTAAAGGTTATTACGCAAGCCACAAAGCCATAGCACTGCCACGATGAGATGAGGTGGCGAGAGGTACCAAAAAAACACAGTGTGGGCTTGCATTAGCGCCTGCAGCCTAGCAAAGCTGAACCCTAGAGCCCCTCCAAAAGGAAGGTATGGGGTGATACACCATACTGTATACATACCCCAGTTTTCAGCTCAGCTCGCATGAAATCAACCACTCATCATCACCTTCCTTTCTTCACTTTACGACTCATACATTTCCACCTCGACTTCACTCCAACATTTCATTTCCTACCTATCTGTCGGCCATCGCGATTATTTCTATAGACCTCCCTACGTCCTAGACAAAAGACCGTCGCCATGTGTTGTTCCGCAGACCTATTCCTCGGCCTCCTGGCCATCCTCTTCCCGCCTTTGCCTGGTACGTCATCACCATCGACCATCTCCATCTCCGTCCCCATCGCCATTTGCCCCCGCCCGCCGCTATTCGTCTGCCTTGCGTCGCGCGCCGGGCCAGCAGCCAACGGCGCCGCACCACGCATCGCGACAATCTACGATGGCTATCAAACATCCTAACAGAAGATTCTTAAGAGCATGTAACTAACAATTTGAAACAATCACAGTCTGGGTAAAGACCGGCCTCTGCTCCGCCGACTCCATCATCAACATCCTGCTCTGCATGCTGGGCTACGTAAGTCCCCTGTCTCCTCCCCCCCTCCCCATCCCCATCCCCATCCTCCACCAACCTCACCTCTAACAAACCCACCCACCCCTCCAGCTCCCCGGCCTGATCCACTCGTGGTACATAATCTCCAAGTTCCCCGAGCTGTACGAGTACGAGGCGGTCGCGCCCGAGGACGCCGAGTCGGGGCAGCGGGTGACGTACGTGTTCGTCGCGCAGCCGCAGTCCGAGCGGCCGCCGCAGGCCTCGCCCGCGAACCCCAACTACGGCACCGCGTCCGCCGGCAACGGCGCCTCCTCCTCCTCGTCCGCCGCCGGCCCTAGCCAGCACGACCCCGCCCCGCCCACCTACGCCGAGGCCGTCAAGGGCGACCACAAGGTGCAGACCCAGGACTAGGCGTCGCCTTCGTCTTCGCCGGAGCCCTGCTACCGTCGCGAGCAGTACGAGATGTCCGGCCCCGCCATGCCGGGTGCTCACCCGCAGTGGCGCTCGGTGTCGGGCTTGTACCTGCGAGATTTTAGGCTGCCCCGGACGCTCTGCGATCTCGAGTACCCGTGGGAGGGGCGGGCGCGGTGCCACGTGTGAATAACAGGTTTTCTTTTTTTGCTTTCTACGGCGTTGGAGATACGGTTGGTTTGGCTCGCAGTACAGTCTCTTCACACGGTTCGGCTCGGCTCAGGGTCTTGGGAGGATATGGGGTGCATGTAACATCGATCGCCACTGTAAAAAGGCAGCAGCAGCAGAACACGGCTTTGGTAAAGCATCATGGTAGTAACGACGTATATTTGCACATAAACACTCTATCTATCTGTTTGTCTGTCTGTGTCCGTGCAAGATCATATCTCGCGTGCCCCCGCCCACGCGTTCCTGTCCGCGTGCTCTTCGCTCGTCCTGTTCTTTCCGCCGCTCCGCTTCCGCCGGCCGTGGTACACGCAGACCCCGGTGCCGCCGGACTTGTGGCGCTTGTTGGCCGGGCACATGGGGCTGTTGGGAAGGTGTTCCGGCATGTCGAACTCGAAGGAGCTGGGCGCCATGGCCCCGTACCGGGGCACCGCCACCGGCACCTCCCACCACTCCTTGCCCAGGTCCCTCTTCTCCTTCTCCTTCTCCTTTTCCGTTTCCTCCTCTTGCTTCCGCCCACCCACGTCCCGCTCCTTAGGCTCGATAGAGGTGGGGAGAGAGGGGTGGTAGAATTCGACCTGCTCGACGGTGCCCCCGAGACTGCTGCCGCGCACCGGCGGCGTCGAGATGTCGAAGAAGAACGAGCGCGGTCGACCGGCGCGGTGGCCGCTTTCGCGGAGCGGTGGCGTCTTGACGCGCGTTGCTTCCTTTGTGTGTACTGTGATTAGTCGTAAAACTGATAGAGCTGTGGGTAGGAAGTACTGAAGAAATGTTAGACTTACACCACCTGGAAATTGCGTAGAGAAGGAATTGAACGGGTCTGTGCCAATATGTTAATTTAATTTGCTCTTGTCTTTTTTTTAGCTTTGCCTCTTACCTTGACTCTCCTTTCGTCTGCCCCCTTTTCCTTTGAATTAGTCCTCTCCCGCGCAAAGAGGGGGAAACGAAAGAGAGGAAAGTAGCTCACACGCGCCTATATCGGAAACCGGGCTAGTAAACGGCGTCCGACCGCGAAGCACGTCGCGGACGGAACTCGAGACGGAGCTTGTGACGCTGGCCTCGGAGCCGGCTGAGGGTTCGCGGTGCCAAGGGCTCTTGCCGAAGAGCTTGCGCGACCAACTACCCCGGCCTTCCTTGCTTTCCTCGCGCATCAGCGATGCTACGCGGCGCATCGCTGACTGGCTCTGGCTATGGCGCACAAGCTGTGCCTTCGCGCCGCCGATCTTGCTCTTGACGTAGCCGTAGCCGTAGCCCTCGTCGTGGTCGTACGTCTTGTCAATCTTCTATACGAGGGGCGCGGTAGATATTTGTCAGCGTTCTGCCATAGCCACGAATATAGGGGGAAGGCGGCTAAGAAAGGACAGTCGGAGTTAAGTTTATTATTCTAAACTTACAGGTTTGTGGTCCGGGAGGAGTCTCGCTATAAACGACCTCTTGGACTTGCCCTCCTGGCTAGGCGGCGACGAGTGGAAAATGGAAGAAATGGAAGCTGTGGCGGTGCTTGATGGCTTCTCTACGGGGGTCGCGAGGGGGGTAGCAGAGTCCGAGTCCCCATCTACGTGAGTGAGTGGCGAGCTCTGCACCAGCTTTGGAGTCAGTTTCGGTATGGACGTGCCATTCTTACAGCTGTGGTAATCGAATCCTAAGCCGGGAGATCTCTGCAGTGATAGAACATGGGCTTCTTCGGTTAGATAGGGGCTGCTCAGGGGCGTCTGCTGCAGCGTTCGATTTAGGGGGAACATGGACCCGCCGCTCTCGCTGCTGGTGCCGTGGCGTGGTAACGGGGGTCTCTGAAGAGATTGGACGTGTGCTTCTTCCGTGAGAAAAGGGCTTGGATGGGGCGTCTGGTTCCATGGATTGCTCGGAGAGTGCTCCAGGTCGTCTTGCGTATCTCTTCCGGAGCTGCTTTTTCCAGAGCGCTTGCGCCACTTGAAGTGCTTCATGATCTTGCTAGGGCTTTCGACAATCTCGCGTTCGGCCCAGTAGCCCGCCGGAAACCAGACCCATTCGTGTCCGTCTCTGGCGGGCCGCGGCGGGTCGATAAAGGTGTTAGGAGAGACCGGCGCGCTGTTGTAAATTTCCTTTGTACATTGGCGAGCAGTCAAATTCGCGGTTGTTACAGATGCCACCGATGATGATGGCAACCTGCTTGTTGGTCCGTCAACGCCGGAGATGCTGCGAATTCTCCATCGACTGGTGGTGCTCTTGCGATGAAGCCATTCAGACGAAGGGCTGATGTCTTCGGGACTGTCCTCCATGGCGGCGATTCGGCATTCTTAAGAGAAAGATAGGTAGGATAGAAATAAATCAAGGGGCTCTATGATGATTAATAATAGGTTATGCTTGAAGATAGTGAAGAATTATGATTGAGGGTAATTTATAGGAAGTCTCGCAAAGGATGAGGAGGCCAAGAAGGCCTAGTTAAAAATGCAAACATTTTGACAACTTGAAGTTAGTATAACTAAACCTCTTTAATTTTGTAACATCTTATTTTTGATGGAGGCTCCTGTTACAAAGCAATTGCCTTGCCCTTTTCTACACTAGCAATTCGTTCACGCTTGCTTATAATCCGTACATGAAATATGCCTGCCGCCTGCCTTACCTAGTAGGCATCTTGCGTGATGCGTGATGCAGGTGGAGAATGAAACTTCCATGCACTTTCCTCTATAACGTTAATTTGGTAAAAGGAGACAGGGGTAATTCCTTTTGCTGCCATTTCTTGGAGTGGTTGTTCGTTAGACATATTCTATGTACTCTAGCGTAGCACTCTAGCCTATGAGGATCTTGTACACGATGAGTTTATCCTACAAAATCCTTCCTTTTCCTGTTTGCTATATGTACATTGGTTTTTTACATACCTAGGTAGGTAGGTAACTATATATTACCTTTATATCCATATCAGGCATGTGCGTTGGATCGATGGGTTCGACCGCTTCTCGCAGCTGTAGCTGTAGTAGAGTTTGGCTCTAGTCGAGTGATAGGTTGTATCTCGTCAGAGATGTCGAAGAGGGGTTCTTCGTGCCCTTCCTCGTTCCATTCACCATGTAATTCGTGACCGTGTTCGTCGGTTGAAGCATCGTCTCCAAGGACCACTCCCTTCTGACGCAACGAACTCTCGGCTTTCCTCCGAATGCTTTCTATTCTCGCTTTGCGCTGGGCCTCGCTGACACTGAATTTTCCTAGATGGGCATCGATCTTTTCCTCGACTAGCCCTTTGACATGGAAGGCTAGGTTCTGGCTACGAAACACGCCGGTATAACGGTAGCTAAGCCAGAGGTAGAGCGTGATCGTCTTGTGGAGAGCTTCTAGTCGTTGCAAGTACTCGCCTGGACTATTCTGGAACTCGTCCTCATCGATGTCCAGTAGCTCTAGGTCGACAGCTGCGACATCAACAAGGTTACCGCCTTCCGAACGGGAAATACACTTCGCGAAAGATTGCACAACTGAAGATCCTGATCTCTCCCGTAGGGCGACCGGCGCGTTCAAGAAGACGCAACGATCATAGACGGACATGGGAAAGGGCTGGATGAGTTCGGCAACGTCTAACATCTCCTTTAGATGGCAAAGGTGAAACCTCGGAGAAGTCTGGGCGATGTCTCGTAAGCGGGATATGATGTAGCTGAATGCCGTATTCGGAGGAAAGTAAGATGAAAAGCGCTCGACCACGGAGGGTGGAGGTTGTATGCCAGCCGATTTTATAGGTTCGGGTTCCCGACTAAAAGCGTCTTTGATGATTTTAAGATCACCATTTTCAAAAGCTGTTACTAAGCCAGGTTGGTTCATTTCGACCGGACCGCTCAGTTCTGTCTCGGAAATGGCCGCCTGGCGTGCTGTTCTGAAGCGGCCAGCCCTCCCCCCTATCTGTTTAATCCCAGATGTTGATATTTGCCGATAACCGACAGAGCTACGTTTATGCGTCTGTTCGAAAACAACTCGCTTTATTTCCAAGTTGAGGCCCATGCCAATGGCATCGCTGGCAACAAGAAAATCATAATCGTTGTCGGGATCGTTGAAGAGCGTGGCTTGCTGGGCACGGGTTTCCGGTGGTAGTGATCCGTAGATCATAGCACACCGGCGTCCCGTAGCCTCCTCTATCTGCTTTTTCAATGTATGTATGCCGAGTCTCGAAAATGTGACGACGGCATCGCCCTTTTCAAGATTCTTCAGCGACCCTCCCAAGCTCTTCTCCATAGTTTCTAGCGGGCTTAGTCTGTTATACCGCGTGACGATGCATTTGTCACCGATAGTAGCGCATAGGGATTGGATTAGTTCTACGGTGCGCTCCTCTCCGCAGAGATGGACTTCTTTAGCTTGCACGCCAAGAAATGCCTGTGTCCATGCCCATCCTCTTTCGATATCTCCGATCATCTGGATCTCGTCGATGACTGCAACGTCTACCAGATGGTTTAGAGGGGTCATCTCGACGGTACAGCTTCGGAAATAGTTATCCTCGTCCTCCGGGATTCGTTGTTCTTCACCAGTTATCAAGGCGCATGGCTTGCCTTTGGCCACGAACCGAGTATAGACTTCGTGTGCTAATAACCTAAGCGGCCCTGCGTAGATACCCGACTTGGCATTCTCCAATGCTTTCAGGGCATTGTAGGTCTTGCCTGAGTTCGTCGGACCTACATGTAGATAGATAGTACGCTGTAGGGCTCTTGTAGCGGGGAACCATTCATATGGGAACCGGAAATCGGCAATCTTCTTATGGGTGGCGGTGATACCTTTGGGGAACCTCGAGCGCATGAGGAAATCTTGAAAGCTATAGGCCAACTGGCTAGCAAGCCCAGCTTGGTCACCTTCGATGAAGGCATTTCGCAGAGTCCAGAACAGCCGGTTGTTGCTCTTCGAAATGACCTGCATTTCAGCCAAGTCGCAAGCCTTCTCGAGTATAGTCCTGAACAACTTGACCTCGCGATCCAGATCAAGTTTCGAGTCGATCCCGAATCCTTTATACTCATTCGCTTTCGCTATCCAGCTCCGTGACGAGTTCATCACTAAGTCATACTTACCAAGCATTAAGTTTCGGAATATCTTGTAAGTATGCTTGGCGTCTCGTCGTCCTGGATCCCGTGCCTTCTCCTCTGCTCGAGGAAACAGGGCGGCATGGCGAGCAGCTTGGTCATCTTTACGCATCAACCAGTGTGGTTTCTAAAAGCTTATTAATAATTATTACTAGATATATGGTTGAGCAGGTGATGTTCTTACTGCTCTGGCGCAAGACGCCGTGGTTGAAAAAGCATGCTTACGACATGCTAGAAATGCGCAGCTTGATCTAGCCGGTCCGATTCTGAGAAGGAGGCTCATTGCGCATATAAAGGATGGGAATTTCTGGAATCATATTAAGACTGATTCCCTCCCATTCGAATTAACCTGTAATTACTTGACCTGTAATTAATTTCTTCCGGGTGAAAGCTCGGTAGGTAAATTCTCGACTTCAACTTTATGGCTATCGATGTGGACTATAAACCTTGGTGCATTCATAAATTTTCTTATCGTTAATCCCATAGTTTACCCGATAGGTACTAGGTACCAGATACGTAACTGTACGCAGATTTGCTTGTATGACAAATACTGTACCGCGCCTACTTGACACACGGAGTACGGGCAAGTACCTCCTAGACTCCTTAGTACCTATGTAGAAATGGCTTGCTCCGAAACGTGGTTTCCCATTGGCCAGCCCGCCACCTAACGAATTCCCAGCGTCATTAACTTTGGCTAGAAGGCAGCTTAGACCCAACGCTCCGGGATTGCTGACTTAAACTTTGTCCAATTCTATCGTCTCCATCAATTTCCAAGTCCCTCTCCTCTAAAATCCTAACCACTGCTCCCCTAAGTTATCAGATATTTCATACCAGGAGTCTAAAAAGCCAATCACTCTCTAGGATAGGAGCCCTAGTACAACATTCGCGATGGCGTCTTCGTCGACACAAACTCCACTCCTCTAGTGCGTCTCGCTCCAGTCTTTACCTGTCGGAGGCGGCCAATGAAATGGGCTAACATGCGGGCAGCTCGTGCATCGCGCACCACACCACCATCCTCGCCGAGTGCACGACGTCGGCGTCGTCGCAGACCTCGTCGCTCGCCTCCCTGATCCTGCCCAAGATCGGCCACGACTCGCCGCAGAAGCTCACGTACACGCACGGCTCGCACCACATCCACTACATCGCCGAGGCGCCGTCCGCGCACGCCGGCAACCCGTCCGCCGGCGGCCTCACCTTCCTCGTCATCGCCGAGTCGTCGCTGGGCCGCCGCGTGCCCTTCGGCTTCCTGTTCGAGATCCGCAAGCGCTTCTTCGACGAGTTCAACGCCGACGCCGCCGACTTCGCCGACATGCCGAACTACGGCGCCGGCAGCTTCAACGCCGAGCTCAAGGGCCTGATGGTCGAGTTCGGCACCACGAGCGGCGGCCGCGACGACGCCATCACGAACGTCCAGCGGGAGATGGACGACGTCCGCGGCATCATGACGCGCAACATCGAGGGCCTGCTGGAGAGGGGCGAGCGCATCGACCTGCTGATCGACAAGACCGACCGTCTGGGCGGCAGCGCGCGCGACTTCAGGGTTCGGAGTCAAAACTTGAAGCGGAGCATGTGGTGGAAGAACGTCAAATTGATGGCGCTGCTCATCCTAGTGCTTGTGTTGATCGTCGTCGCGATAGTGATTGCGGTAAAGAACGCTACGGGATGAGTCGGGAAGACGAAATAAACAAAACTAATAATCGCTTTTCCTTGAAGGGCTGAGAGCACTTGGGCAACATATTTACCACGGGAGAGAGAGAGAGAGCGCGGAACCCCTATTAGTTTGAGGCAGCATTGTATTTCTATGGGCGTTTTTTCCTAGGATTGGGTAAATCGGGGGTGCTTGAGCTGATAGCGAGGCTTATGGGAACAGCAACCCACAACATTCCCTTTGTCGGCAGCGATACCCGAGATTCTTAAGGTTTTCTGCTCAGATCTCATGTACATACAACCTGTATCCCTAGCCTCAAACAGATTGTGCCAAGTTCGCGGTGCTTGTCCTTATCCTTATTATATCTACCTATCCATTGCCATAGACCACGATAGAGCGCGCCCTTTGAGATTAGTCCAGCTCCCGTATAAATCTCGCTCCTAAAATTTGCTTCGTAACAACTACTTGAGACAACCTGCGCGATAGAAATCTACTCATAACATAGCTGGAATGCCTCCATTGGCTCTCCGTGCTTCTTGATAGGCGTAACCATGCGCGACGGGATTAGTTAGTCCAACGGCGTCTAGTACGAACGGTGATTTTCGTAGCCTCTCAGTAAAGAACACCGGGTGCAGACTCGAAGCATCCCTTGCTCTAAATGATGATATCATAGTCGGTGCCGAAGAGAGAGGTGTCGGCGCACGTGGCATGTGACTGACGTGCGGCGGAGGTTGCATCACCGGTGCGGATTCCTGGAAATGCGATGGAGCTATATTGGCATTGATGACTTGATGTAATTGTTCAACTGGAAATGGATTTGTTCGGTATGACGGCTGATCGAGTATAATTAGTAAAGGTGTAGGTGTAGGAATGGATGGACGACTATGAGTACGAGGAAAACTACCCGAGGTTCAATGCCGTCATCCCCACGTGGAGCTAAAGCAGGGTGCTTCGAACCGAATATTTGCGAAACTGAGTGTCGCAACATCATGCCCTGATAAATCTTGAATTGATGAGAAAGTAGGTAGATTACTATAGACAAGTAAATATTCAAAAGGTTGAAATTGAGATTCAATCGGGAATTCCGATGTGTGTTTTGTCTATGTTGTAGACCGGTGTTGGCTCGGCTTCTCATTCCGATATATGTGCTTGGATGAAGTCAAGTCCCCCACATCTCGGCATTTCTTAGCAAGTCATTCTCAGGGAATTTCCATTATGGTGTTAGGGCATTTTATAGATACAGACATCATTGCGTCCATCTCAGGAACTAGCCCTGGGGTATAGAGGCAAGTTAGCGTTTGGAACCTACCAATGGTGGCTAGGAATATTCAAATCAGTATGCAGATGCAAAATATACTGTAGCTGCGTACCTTACAAGCTAGAGAATTGCGTACATAATTCACCTGCAATGGATGTGTTTGATATTCATATGGACTCAGACATTTCACGTGCACAAGTTTTTCTTACTTTGCTATTCTTAAGCATCGTAGTTGAGAAGAGTTAGAATCGGGATCGTCAATGTATTATACCATCAATTTCTTCGTACATTATGATGCTGCCTTCTTTCCTTTCCGTCGGGAAGTTTTCTTTTCACCTTCCTTGCCTTTCTTGATTGTGCCTATTAAGGCATCAATCTCCTCAGCCTTCTCTTTTTCCTGCTTCTCCTTCTCCTTCGTCTCCTGACGCTTCTTTTCCAATACCCTTAACGCGGCTTGATCTTTTTCGGTCTTTTCGATAAGCTTGTCGCTTGCTTCCCACAGCTTCTTCGCGACCTCTTCATCCTTGATATCTAACCTTGCAAAATCGATCTCCATACATTCTTTGATGAATTTGCCGCCAGCTCCTCTACTCAAATCCGGGTCCATTGCAGCATGTAGAACAGATTGGGCACCCATTTCCGAGCTCTTCAATAAAAACCAGGGGAACACGTAAGAAGATATGTAAACCATCAAGCCCCAGATTGTGCCGCGAGTCAACCACCGTCGCATTCCGGGAGTACGAGTAAAGCCAGGGTCGGCGAAGACGACTCGGGTGTTCATTGGTAGTTTATCTGGTCGCTCATACGCATCTAAATGTTTCTGGAAGGCTTGTCCAAACACCATGAAAGCTAACTTGCTTCTGGCATAAGCCTTCCCCGGAGTCCATTCCTTTTTCAGTAACTCGTTGTTGAGCGGTGGGGACCGGATGTAAGATGAACATGTCGGAATAATTACTCGTACGTCGCGATCAAAAGGTTGGGCTCGGAGCGCCGGGCTTAGAATTCCTAATAAATGGAAGTTGGCGAGATAATTGACCATCCACATCTCCTCGATCCCTTCCTCTGTCTCTGTACGTTTCTTCCCAGGAGGTGTAATGGTGGCAGCACACAAAACAAGCATGTCTAACCGTCTTGGTGGCGCATTGTCGATCCACTTTGTAGCAAATTGACGGATGCTGTGTAGAGAGGCGAGATCGACTTGTTCGGCATATATCATCTGGTTGTTCGTTTGTTCGCGCAATTCTCCTACATAGTCTGCGAGGAAGGGATTCGACGGCGGCAATCGGGTTAGGAGTACGATCTGCGCTCCTCGTGCGGCTAACTCTCGAGCGACCACGGTGCCTATGCCTGATGTCCCGCCAGTTATCATAACTACCCGGCCGTGCATGTTACGCTCTGTCAGGGTTCTAGCACCACTGAAGTATCGCTTCAGAACGAAGAGGAATGCGGCGGCAGCTCCGATTTGGAATAACGCCCACGGATCGCGTGCCCAGCCGGGCACCCACGCCGGGGGACCATTTACAAAGGTCTCCCAAATGAATGGGATAGGCATAATAATCTAACAGAAGTGACAGAAATGTTGAATGGGATAAAATGAATAAAAAAAGTTTAATGAAGTTTAGTTGGTAGAAATATCCATCATTTCTGAACCTTGGAAGTGATCTGTAATACAAAATACAGAATACAGAATAATACGGGCTACGTAAACTGTAATTGTAAGGCAGGGGGTTGTGACGACAACTTTCAATTTCTTACACTAACAGGAAATGTCAGGGGTGATAGATCGGAAATGCAAGGCTGATGGTGCCAAGGATATAGACCCACTCTTTTGTTCCAGATCCCTGTTCTTCGAACTTCGCCTCATCGCCTCGGTGCCTATCAGCCTTTCTTATCACTTTCCAACTTTTCCTTCTTCATCTAATATTTTTCACATTCGCCAAAAAGCACTTTGACATATTCAAATTTGAGGCCGTCCACAGGCGTGTCCGCCATCCGACCCTTGGAATTATTGATCTCGGCAATGGCGCATGAAGAATGGAGCGATCCCGAATATGATATCCCTCTTCAAGACAAACGACCATTTGGATCGGGACTCAAACGAAAACGAGTAGTTTTTGTTCCGGCTTCTTCTGGCAATCTCAAAACAACAGAAGAGAATGTCCCTGAAAACTCTTCGCAATCCGTATCCGATTTATACTTGAGCATAGTCTTGCCCAAGGAAAAGGAAACTAGTCGACCTGCCACAACAGAAGATTCGGACGCCGTCACTTCTCAGATCTGTGAGATCTGTCAGTTACCACTAGAGGAGAGTCCCGCGTCTAGAGAGAAATTAAATACAGAGTCCCGGCCGCATGAAGCATCGATAGCTCATCAAGTATGCATGGCTCACTCTCATCCACCTTCGGCACTAGACCGCTCGCGAATGGGTCTAAGCGTCCTCCAATCCCAAGGCTGGGATCCAGACTCCCGAAAAGGATTGGGGTTTGAACAGCAAGGCATGCAGTATCCTATCAAGGTAAAGCCAAAGAACGATACCTTAGGAATAGGTGTTCAGGTACCAAAAAACCTGCCAGCCAAAAAGGAGAAGGCTAAGACTTTTGACGCCAAAAAGATACGGAAGATGGCGTTAGAGGATAAGAAACGGCATGAGAAGCTCCGAAGACAGTTCTATGGCAACCCTGACGTGGAGAAATATTTGGGAACGGGGTAAGATTCAACGGTTATCTTATTGTAACGTACTAGGTATGCCTTTTTTGAGAGCGACTTGTCGCATTGAGATACCCCTTTTTATAGATTAGCATTAGTTTCTAAGTGATATTACAGCCCCGCGTATGTTGAGAAACAAAGCAACACAATAAATATATATATCACAAACATCCTGCATTCAATGTTCCTTTCCTCGTCTACTTAGATGATACGGATAGATCCATGCAATAGATATGTCACTATAACATAGGTAGTTAACCTTAAATATAAAGTTGCTTAAGCTGAAGCCGGTGACAGCAGCAGTATCTACCTAAGAATGACGAGGTGGGCAGGTGGGGAAGCTTGTATCTTTTTTAGTGTTCAAAAGTTGGTCGCATTAGCGGATTAGTTCCCTGAAACCCAACCACTGACGACCAGCCATTTCACGGGCTGTTTGACCCCGCCAAGGGCCAAGAACCACATTACCACATTCTTGTAACCCCGTTTCTTTGAAACTCAATCCTCCCTCCACCTTCACACGTTGTCAGTTATCAAATCTAATGCGTTCATCAACCCTTTTAATACTCAAACTGGCCAACCTTCACCACTCACCGCTCGCAAATTCCGTTACCTTCTATTACTGGTGCGCATGATAGCTTGTTACAACTACCTAGGTACTACAAACAAGCAACTGCTAGCAGCATTGGAACATTACACCGTCTTTAGCTTGCTCTAGGTACTTATAGGAGCTTGCCTCCAAGTAGCTTACCTACCTAGGTACCTACCTACATATTCAAGTTCGCCAACCTCACCATACGTCTTTTCTACCTTGATAATCCCCTCGAAACAACTTACCGTTCACAAGGGCTAGGTAGCGCCTACGGGCTAATAGCCAAGATGGGAGTATCCGTGATCGAAGAGCAACGTGACAGTGAGAACTTCCCATATCCCATATCCTAACGTGGCAAGAGATCCATCGTTCTGGTCAGCAAGGTCCAATTCGTTGTATATGTTGCTAACACTGTGGATTCTTACCTGCGCATAGCTCTCATAAGTACTATTAAGAGTATCACTGCCGGTGATGTGAGTTATACCCATATACATTGCCTTGCTAGTCTTCCTATAACCGAAACTCTCATACTAACGAAGCCCATGAATAGTGGAAAATTCTAGTTGTCGACAATGATTCCAAGAAACTCATTGACAATGTCGTCAAGGAAGATGACATTCTCAATCATAACATTGCGAGTACGTTACCCGACCACGTCCTGCCTCTGGCGCATTGGCTGAAGGGGGTGTTGCAGACATCGAAAGCATCGAAGATCGCCGAGAGATGAACCCGACTATGGACGCTATATACATTCTGTCCCCGCAATCGCACATCGTCGACTGTCTCATGGCCGACATTGAACGGCGAAGATATCAAAGGTGTTTCCTCGTATGGACTACCGTGCTCGACCCCCAGCTACGGAGGCGGATAGACGGCTCGTCCCTAGCAAAGCAAGCCATAGCCGGTTTCGAGACTCTGTCCCTCGACTTCTTCCCCCGCGAATCGCATGTCGTCACATTTAGGGATCCCTGGAGTTTTCCCATCTTATACCACCCTTCTTGTAACGGACTCGTACGAAAGCACATGCAAAGCTTAGCTCAGAAGGTTTGCAAAGAGACGCGAGCTTACTTCTCACGCTCACAGGCTGACTGAAATGATGATAGATTACCGGGTTATGCGTGACCCTCGGCGAGTATCCCAAGGTTCGCTATTACCGACCCCAGAATCCAATACATGAGGCTAGCGTGTTATCATCGCATCTCGCCCGTTTTGTATCTGAGGAGTTGGATGAATATGCGCAATGGAATCCCAATTTCCCACCACCGAGTTCGCGCCCGCAAGGAGTCCTTATAGTGACCGATAGGTCCATGGATTTGATGGCACCCTTGGTACACGAATTCACGTATCAAGCAATGGCGCATGACCTACTACCTATTAAGGACGGAGACAAGACAACATTCCATATGACCGTTAATGAGGGATCCCCAGATGCCGAAGAGAAGGATATGGAGCTCACCGACAAGGACAAGGTATGGCTTGAAAACCGGCATAGGCATATGAAGGATACCATCGATAAGTTGATGGGCGACTTCCAGAGGTTCTTGGACCAAAACCCCCATTTTACCAACGCAGAAAGCGACACCACCAGCTTGAATGCGATTAAAGATATGATGGCGGGTTTGCCACAGTTCCAGGAGATGAAGGATGCTTATTCTCTACATCTCACAATGGCGCAAGAGTGTATGAACATCTTTCAGCATCACAAACTGAATGAGATGTCGCCTATAGAACAAGACATGGCTACGGGCCTTGATGAGGACAACCGGAAGCCCAAAGATATCCTGGATACGGTTGTTCGCCTTCTGGATGACGATGCCGTAACACAGTCAGACCGCCTTCGTCTCATTATATTGTACCTTCTCTATCGCGATGGAGTAATACCCGAGGATGTCAAGAGGCTGTTAGCGCACGCGTCTTTGCCCCCGCAGGACGGCGAAATTATATCAAATATGGAACTACTTGGTGGTCGTACGACACATGGTCTCAAGGATATCCGCAAAGACCTACGACCCCTATTTCCTATCGACACCAAAGTGCCCCTCGCCGAGGATAATTATATGTCACGGTACAACCCTGCCGTGAAGACTATGCTAGAGTACCTATGCAGAGGAGCCTTAGATCAGACAGCGTTCCCCTATATCAAGCCGCCGCTAGATCCGAATGAAGATGCGCTCATCGGCCAGGGTTCCTTACGAGCAGCGAAGCCCAGCTGGGCTGGCGCAGGCAGGCGCGTTGTGGATAACAAGCAGCGTATCATCGTGTTTATGGCCGGAGGGGCGACATTCTCCGAGTCGCGCGCGTGTTATGAGGTCGGCGCGGCTATGAACCGCGATGTCTTCTTAGCTACTAGCCATATGTTAACGCCGCAGTTATTTGTACGGCAAGTGGGTGATTTGAGCGTAGACAAGAGGAGGCTGGATATACCCATGGAGAGACCACCCCCAAGAGCACCAGCGCACTTATTCGAACGCGAACGGCCTACTCCTCCGCCAATGGGAGCGCCACCAGGACCACCAGGGCAACGCCCACCCCCAGGAGGTGCCCAAAAAGCACCAGGACGACCGGCCGGACCCGGCGGACTACCAGGTGGCCCGAGGTTGGCCAGCGAACCCGCTACTCTACCTACGCAAGCGATGAGCAATATGTCTCTTCACTCCTCTAGGCCATCGAATGCTAGTGATATGACGCCCCCATCCTCGAGTAGTGGTAAACCCCACAAACTAGAAAAGGAGAAGAAGAAGCGCAACATCTTCGGCATGAAGAAGGGATAGTTGAATAGACGGAGGATTTACTTCAACTAAAGAAGGGGTGGTTTTCGATACGCAAATATACCAGGCGAGGTACCCGTCGAATCAGATAGAATTTTTTGTGTGCCCTTTCTTGGCTATGGACCCGCTTGGAGACAGATCAGATCAAATCAGATTCCGGATAGAGCGGGTTGGCGCGTGCGCGTCCCCGAGGTAAACTAGAGCATGGCGTTGAGGAGTTGGCCTTCTTGTTGATAGTCGTGTGGAAAGAGCAAGCGTTGCGGCGAGTTGAGATGCGTGGTTGCGTAATTCTGGATGGCGAGGATCAGGGGAGTGTATTACTCTCGAGACTTCTATGTATCGAGCTAAACCTACTTGACTACCTGAGTAGGTAGGTATAAATGTAACCAGCTTGATAGAAAATACCAGCCGACGAACCTATATACCATCTATAACAGACCTACTTATGCTTTTATATGATATGAATACGCATTTTATTAGCTGACTAATGCGAGTTATGCTGCCGAACGAAGGATACATCAAATATAGGAGCGAGCTACTAATACAAAGGAGCCTCAGTCCTAACTGAATAGTACTATGGTGTTGCTGAGCGACACCTAGCTACCTAGCTACTCTCAGACCATATGAACCCGCATCACTCACTACCTACCTACCTACTGAACTTCCAATTATACCCACGTAAATAATATTTCCAAAACCTCGCTACCGCCAAACCTTAGAAATATAATCCGGGTAAGCAACCGTAATCCCAGCTTTACAAGAATTCCTTTGATGTTTGTTTCGTCATCTTCACAGATCGTCATCATCCCTTCGCCCGAAGTCCGGCGCGCTGCGAGATAGTCCGGAGGTCCAGGTTCAACCAAAAAAAAAACATCCTACAACGCCAGATTATAATCTCTACCAAGGTAAGTCACGAACCAAATCACGACCGGTCACATACACACATACATATACATATACACACATACATACATATACACTCACTCACTCACACGGCACCAAGAAAGCTACCGAACAGACAACACGAAAGCGTAGGATTTTTTTTTTTTGAGCGAGTACAGTATCATTTCTTTCCGCAGCTGTACGACACCGCTCCGGATTTTCCATCTGCCTAGCTACCTACGTCGTTATCAGAAACTACCTACTACACACACAAGACGGACTGTCCAGTATACCTGTAAGTGCCATGCCATGCCATGCCGCATCACGCCACTATAGCCGCAGACCAAAAAACACACGATAACTGGCAGGAGTTTCTTTCTTTCTTTCTGTCGTTTTTTTTCTTCCGATGGCGATTTTTTGCGTTGGCAGCGAGAAGAGGGAAAACAAGAGGAGGGTATTACAATCATACAAACGCTACCTATAGGACCTTTCTGCTCCAAGAAACAAAAAAGGAATCGCATCGATTTCTACCTTTTTTCTTCTTGTTCTCCTTCACCTTTCTCCGATCCCCGCGCCCGCAGCTTTACCGGTACCAGTTAAGCGTCCCTTCCCTACGTTCAAGCAGCAGTCACCGTTGGGGGAAAATATTAAAAGTGTATCGAGACCTTTCAGCCGAGTTCACATGTGAGCGGGTTGGTACAGGGTAATGTTTATTAATCAAGGTTACTATCCTCGGACAAGTCCTAGTTCCGACGGAAGGCGCCCGGTGGAGGCATACCGCGGTGGTCGAAGCCAAATGCTACGTTCTCGGGGCCTTGGAATCCTGGGATTCCTGGCGGCATGAATCCCGGTGGTGGTGGGCCACCGAAAAAGCCGGGAGGCGGCGCCATGTTGCGCGGCGGTCCGGCTATTCCGTCCGGAGGAAACCCACCCATGGGGAAGTTTCCGGGAGGGAAGCCTCCCGGGACGGGACCGTTGCGCGGGTTCCCTGCCAAACCCGGAGGGGGAATCATAGGTCGCCCAGGGGGTGGCAGCTGCTGTGCGCTGTTTTGCATCCAAGCATTTGGGTGCATCTGATCCAAGCCTGGAGGGACTTGGCGTTGAAGGATCTGCGTGGGCTGCTGTGGACGAGTGTCTTGTTCGCGGTGATGCAACTGGGCCTCGTCAAAAAAGGTAGGTAGGTTGGTAGGGCGACCGACGTGTTGCGAGACGGTTCGCTCGTGTTGATAATCGATATCTCGATCCGGCGTTGGAAGAATCTGTGCTGGCCTAGAGGGTTGAGGCATTCTCATGGCGAGCTGCTCAGTTCCTCGGCCTTCGGGCGCCGCGCGGGCGCTTTGCATCAGAGTCATGAGGAATTCGGCATTACTGTTGCTGTTCCTTGACGGCTGATCAGAACGCCCTGCGCTCTGATTCTGGTTAAGGTGACGCTGGCCGATGAGTTCTTGTAGCACCTGCTGCTCTGAGCGCATCCCAGCATATTGCGGGTTTAGGTGCTGTCTAGGTAGAGGGATCTCTTGACCCTGTGGAGGGCCACGAATGAGCGGCTCCTCACGACGCTCTTGTATATAAGGTTGATACGGGCCGGGCGAAGCAATCACGTGGCTCGGAGGAGGTTCCGCAAACCCGCTCGACGGCGGGGTGGTACCTTGCAGAGTCTGCTTCTGGAGCTTCTGAAGTAGTGCCTGAAAAGCAACCTTCTCGGCTACGTCATTTTGCGGGTGCGCCCCGGTCATGGCTAAGAGAGGATTCATCTCGCTTGGCAGCGGTGGCGCACTAGCAGCAGGAGTCGGGGGTTCGACCTGGCGTCTCGATTCTTCCTGAGACGAGAAAAGCTTCTGGAACCTGGAACCTGACTTCGGTTTAGCAACAGGAACAGCATTCTCCTTGGTTGTTTCGCCAGCATTCCCAGGCGCTTCAATGTTTGTGCTCTGACCAAATGCGGCAAAGAACTTATCCGGTCCTATTTCAATAGCTGGCGCTGATTTGACTTTGGCTTTTTCATTTTCAACCTTCTCCAGTGGTGCAGATGTTTCGGCGGCTAGAATAGGGGCTGGCTGGGCCTTAGGTGGATTATTCACTGACTTCATATGATCCATGAACTTCATGAAGTCTTCTTGGGTATGAGTTTGGGACTGCTCCTCGACGGGTTCATCGAGCCATTCTGGTTCACGTTCTTGACGATGATCTCGGTGATCTCGATCTCGATCCCATCTTTGGTTAGATGGTCTCTCCCTGGGCTTATCCTGATGTTGGTCGCCCTGATGCTCATCTGCATTCCTGTCTCTCCAGCTTTTGAATCTGTCAAAACGCTCTCGAGGTGCAGGGGCATCGCCGTTGTTGTCCTTATCCTTGTCCTTGTTGTTGTTATTGTCCCTCAACCAAGGTTGCTCCGTTCTGTTTCTGTTCACGCCGTTTCTACGGGGCTTCTCCACATCGTCCCCTTCCTTGTCTTTACTAAATTCGCCAAAAGCTCGACGAGGTCGGTCGCTATTTTCGCGGTCATCCTGATCGCGTGGTCGACGCTCTCCTCCGAAGCGCTCGGGACGTTCGCCCATGCGCCCATGGAAACGTTCGGCACCCTCGTGCCCGAAGCTTTTACGAGGCTTCACAGTGCTCCAGCCCTCGCTATCCTGGTCAGCATCGCCACGTCGGCGAAAAGTAGTCCTGCCATCGCGATCTCGTTCGCGGTTAGGGAAACGCTCAGAGTTGTCAGCGTCACCGTTCCTAGAGCGGAACGCAAACCGGTCTCGCGTATCGGCTTCTTTCGAATTCTTCTCACTCTCGAAAGCTTTGTTAGCTCTTGAGAGAGTCGCCGACGAGAAGGTCGTTCGTGGTGGTCCAAGGATAATATCCTCGGCGGCTAGAGTCACGTTAGAGAAAGTCGGGGGACGAAAAGGGGGTGTGAACCTACCACCAGCGTTTCGCGAAGCATGTCGGTCAACACCTATTGGTCGGTTAGATTGGTTCAATAGAAGGTTGTCATTATTTCTACCTCGTTCTCCTCCAGGCTTGTTACCTTGGCTATTACGAAAGGTTTCAGGGGGTGGTCTATAGGATGTATTAGCATAGGATGCAAGACTCGATTTTTTCGTTATTGGGTTTAATATACCCCATCCATTCTTCCGCAGGAGGAAGCGTGCTTGGCTTAGCACATAACGGCGACTCGCGCAGATATACTAACGCGTCTACTGAATATCGTAATGCCATAGCATCTGAGGATTCGGCAAGCTGTTTAACTTTGAGTGATATAGAATTACGATGGACCGAGTCCGTAGTTTACGCGCACGTAGTCGTAGTTAGTTGCAAGTCGTAGTCGAGGATGGTACGAGGGAATACTGCGATTTAGTCTGGATTGACGAGGCTGCTTGAAGTTGTTTTGGGGGAACGCCTGGCGTGTGCGGGGTGAAAGGGTGAAAAGGTGGAGGACAATAGGAGGATTTTTGGTGGTGAGATGTGTCGGGCTCAGGGAATTCTAGGTCTAGGATCAGAGGCTTGTTAAATCACCAAAGCCGATTTGGCTTGGGATAATGATTGGAAATCGTCCGATAGGAAGAATCAATTGACAGGGCGACCGGTAAGAATATGATGATTATGATGATGATGATTTGAGTGACCTCAGGATGGAAGGCGACAGCGTGAAGTGGAAGCGAAGCGGCTGTGGTACCTATCTCAACGACTTATCGTTGTCTACTAGGTAGAACTGTAAATGAAATCGTTAATGTGGTCTAGGTAGCGGCCGTTACAACTTTGAGTTGTCGTAGAAATTGTTAAGGTATGTACTGTTAGGAGGGTTAGAAGGCGTGACGTTAAAGTGTTAAAGTTGGTAGGTCAATGTCAAAAACATTTTTGTCCAAATGTTTTTCTTGAGGAGGCAGCGCTTCGGGTTCTGGAAGTTTAAAGATACGAAGGAACTCCACGCAGCACGGGCTGCATGTGGGAAATATTGAGTGGCCTGTGCCTTTCCTCTTGGGGCGGGTACCAATTAGGTACATACTCCATGCTGTCCATGACAGCATTTTTAGGTGGTAGAGCTGGCCCCTTACTGTACCATGGATTAAGCAGCGACCACCAATTTAGCGTGTGACCTGAGTGGGTCGACACCCCAGCCTTGGTGCCTAAATCGGTCTAATAGGCCATTCAACGCTTATGTAATTCTATCAAAATCATTCTAGGTCATACAAACTTAGGTAGGTATCTACCACCAACCTTTAGACACCTATAGGATAACTTCACATGAACGAATAACATGGGTTTGGGAAGAAGAAAACATACATTTTACACAAAACCTTTAACCACAAAAAGAGGACGATCAAGCCTGCTAAAATGACGACATTAGTTAATAATAAAGCGGGCGCCCCCTGAATCTTCTACGTCACGTAAAACGTCTCCGAATAGGGGCGGGATTTGATAGCAAACGGTGACCAGACACTATTTATATTAACAGATGCTAGTATCCGCAGGCAGCAGTGTACATTGCGCCAGAAGAAGGAAAGAAAAGCAAAAGAAAAAAACGGAAGGACGGGAAGACGGGTATATACATACCTACCTACCTACGATGCAGGTATACATACTCCAAGCCTCAATTTTAACTGATGTGTAACTAGGTAGTTCAGAATAGGAATTCAACTACTTGGTAGGTATGTTGGTAAATAAAGCAAATATCTCTATTCATCCAACTTGACTTGTGCCTAGATAGACTAAGCTCACATTTATACATGATACTTGATAATCTCACTAAAGTCACATAGTTATGTGTACCTAGTAGCTTATATCTATACCCACCCCCTTATATACGGACTACATGCCGAACCTAGAAGTACGTACCTAAGAGGTAGTATGCAAATTGCGCGCCTCACGCTGTCTTGGTATATACCTACTATCACCACCTATATTACAAGCCTCTCCACGCCGCCCTTGCCCCACTCCGAAATGCGCTTCTGATCGCAAGTATCCCACAGCCGCCCCAGCAGTGCCTGGTACACCGCGCGATCATCAGCATCGGCGGCAGCATCCCTCTGCGCCAGCACCCAGCTCACGGCGCCGAACCGCGTGATCAGGGTATCGCTTCCCCCGCCGATCGTCGTCGTCCTGTAGACGATCCGCAGGACCTGGGTCCTCAGGTTGGGGCCCATGAAGGGGTTGCAGGTCAGGGCGAACAGCCTCTCGAAGACCTTGCGCTGGTGGAATAGGGCGACGTCCGCGGGCGTTCGTAGGCTGTCGAGGAGGAAGCCGAGGAGCCAGCTGACTTCGGAGTAGAAGGCACCGTCTTCCGTCGGCCCCTCTTGGAGTATGTCCTGAAGCAGAGGTATCCTGTCTAAAGACCATACCGGTCTGCTGGTGAGGAACAGGTTGATTTTCTCGTACAGACAGTGTAGTGGGTTAGCTAAGACTTCAAGAGCCTTGCAAGCGAAGGCCACGATCATACTTGGCAGGGGACCATCGGCGATCGCACTACGAGCCGATTCTGTAAGTTCCATAAGTAAGAGCCACACTTGCTCGTTGTTCTCATATGTCGAATCCTTGACTTTCGCAGCCACCTTTGTGATATTCGTAAGAGATTCTTTCCGAATGCTCGAATGTTCGGAGGAAAGTAAGCGTATTAACGACGCTGCATGTCCTTCTTCGACAAGTTCTTCTGGTGTTTTGGATGACCATCTTGACAATGAATTGTCCTTGGTTACTATAATAGGTACTGAGAACCTTTGTTCCAGGTCTTTGGGGGTGATTGCGTGATTTGAATCGTCGTCTGCTCTGTCGACAACTCCGTTAACTAGGCCATTGGTGATCCTATCACTGTGTTTGTGGGGGTCGTCTTCTGATGTAAGCTTTTGTCTCTCGGGAATGCGCAGTTTCGCGATAAGCTTCTTCTCATTGCCAAAGCTAGCAGCCAAAAGCTCCCTAGTGGCTTTTAAGAAACGTTTGTTTACGCCAGCAGCAAGGGAGTGGCCGAGATACTCTGAAAGCAGCTGGACTAATGCCTTGAATGTCGCTTTACTAGGCGCCGATGAAACCAAATACGGAAGTTGCTCCGCAATTGTCATCATAAGAGGGCAAGTGATTGCATCTTTATCTTCCGCGACCTTAGCTTTCTCGAGCTGTTCTTCAACCATCTCGAGGTATTTGACTGGCGTCCTGGCACAGCGCTCAACGCAATTATCCAAAAATGTCCAGATCGCTAGATCAACGCTTTCAAGACTTCTTAATGCTGCCACCAAAGGATAGAGCCCCTGAGAGTTTGGTCGGTTCTCCACCAATTGGTGCTCACTGGCCACCCAATATAGGACACTTCCTAAACTCTCATTAGAGAGCCCAGTCGTCTTCTCGACAGATAGTCTTAAAAGAGTCGTAAAAGGGGAGTGAGACATATCAGAAGTTCGGGCAAACCACCGCATGCTTGGAGAGTATTTCGCAACTACACACAGGTTCTCGAGTTCTAACAAGGACATAGTCATGTCCTCGCCTGTTTCTTCAGAGGTCTCGACCTTTTTGATCGTAGAGAGAAGCATTGGCGAAACATCAAACTTAGCCCTTAGTGCGAACTGAGGAATTATCTCATAATAGTGTAGCAACAGGCGACTCGCAGCTTGTCGTTGAAGCAGATCGGTTTGATCCATTGCTAGATAGCATTTGATGATATCTTTCATATCCGGTATTCTTTGGTAAAATTCATCAAGAAGCCGACGAGCTGCTTCTTCCCAGAGAGAGTCAGATAACGGCGATGCCTCTCGGTACATCTCCAAAGCCCGACCTAGCTTTTGTATTGATAGAGTTAAAAGGCGGATAGCATAGAAGGATGCTAGTTTGGATTTAATTGAGAAGCACCGTGTTATCGCTTTTGGCGTCATAGGCAGTGGTATTATGTTTCCAAGAACCACAGAAGTAGGAGGCGGCACTCTTGCATAACCCTTTGCATGCCCGAACCAAGAAGGGATCGGGAGCTGAACGGTATTGTATAGTAACGCAGCATATCCAATCCAAGTTGCAGTCAACTTTGGATCGAATGAGAACGATTTCCGATGACAGAAGTAATGCGCGATTAGTTCTGGCGATTTTTCGAAAATTGCTACTAGGAGGTCATTCTGCTTTGTGCTAGACCACGGCCGTAACGTCTGGATAAATTCGGCCAGCAACGTGTTTCGCACAGGCACATCGTTTTCAAATTTGCTCATCCAAGGAATGCTATCGATGCCAAAGCTCACAGGCTGATCGTCATTGACTCCTGACGGCACTGCATTGGGATCTACATTCTCGGGGTAATAACCGTGTTGTGACCGACGGATACCAGCATCGGAATCGGTACAAGCAGCGAGTAAAAACGCATGGGCTGAATCTTCAACTGAGGGACGTTCCCCCTCTGACTCTTCTTCATTCTCGGTAGGATCTTCGGGGTAGCCATAAAGTTCTGCTATCCTGATAAGTGAGTAAGCATTCAGGATCCTAATCTTGATCTCCTTTGGCAACTTCTTGTCTAGAACGACGGATGTTCTTAAAGTGTTCAGTATCTCGTAGATCAACGAAGGCGGATCCTTCCTGATATGTCTCATAAGAGCAGCGACGATATCTCTCTGCGATAGTAGATCACGCTTCGCTTCGACATGCAGAAGCCTCAAGCTACTTATTAAAAAGCGTATCGCATTGGTTCTGACAGACGGTCGCTTAGGATCTTCCACGCCTTCTCCTATGTATCGAAGACCCATATTCCTAGCAAGTGATTTGAACGTATTGTTTCTGGCCCTGAATATCGGAGCTGCAAGAGTGCCACCATCTAAGCACACAGCTTCTCTGAGAAGCCTTAACGTGGGCGATATTATAAAGTCTTTGCCACTGTCAGCTGAAAGATTTTTGGCGATGAGCTCCTGCTGCCGTTTCTGAAGAAGGGTCCGACATATTCCTAAGCAGTATGGCACATGATCTACGTTTCCGGATAAGATCTTGAGTAGAAGCGCGAGTACGACCGCAACAGCAGACATGACATTCTCATTATTCAACTCGACAGCCATGCCCCATGTTTCCATTATATCAGGTAGATACACCGGAGCCTCATCATCTCTATCTCTTGGCTTCACTGAATCTAGAAACTCGAGTAATATTTGCTGCTTCTCGGAATCCGTATCTTCGCCGTTGACGATGCTATCGAGGAGGTTCTTGAATGATTGAAGTCCTATAGGGCACAATTATTAGCACTATGCGACAAGTAATACATTCATTTGACATTAAGTGCCGACAACATACCATGCCGAGCTTGTTGAAGATCTTGCTCGAAAGCTAGTAGCTGACGAAGCTGTCTTCCATTATAGACCTCTTCGGAGGTTGGCGGCTCGTGTACGTGAGCAGTCTTTTGCTTCTTCCCCGAATGTCCACTCTCGCCTCCGTAAGACCTGCGCTTCACCATTTTGCCCTTGTTGTTTTGTATTGCGCTTGGCTACAGCATCGTCAATCCACCAAAAATTTGCAATGGAAGCGCGCCGGGCTAAGCGGCAGTGGTATTCGACTTCGGTCCAATGATAGTGATCGGGATGTTGGTGTTAACGACAAATGTATGTTTTTGTTGTATGCATCACGCAAATAATGTTCACTTGCACATCTTGTATCCTGGGATGTCGCATGAAAGGAAATCGAAGCTTCCAAGGTACCTAGTCAAGAAAAATATCTTGAATTGCCAATTTTGACCGCTCCCCCACAATACAGACTAAGTTTAGCGCCTGAGATAGGCTCTGACGAATTTCCGCGGCGAGGCGGAACAGGCCCGCAAAACGTTGTGTTAAGGTTAATGCCCCTGCTACCGGTCCCACTATATTGTTCTTGGCAGTTCGTCTTTGGGTCTCCTATCACATCTTCTTAACCCCCTTTGCAAGTCAAATTACATCAATCATTTCAATACTTTCACATTAACGCAGTAAACTCCATGTAACCGATAACTGATCGCGTTTTATTTCAACCGGTATTTTCAGCCTCGTCAAAGGCCCAGAATAG
Source organism: Annulohypoxylon bovei var. microspora (assembly GCA_022836615.1). NCBI lineage: Eukaryota > Fungi > Ascomycota > Sordariomycetes > Xylariales > Hypoxylaceae > Annulohypoxylon > Annulohypoxylon bovei. Next base: position 113,578 of record MU405286.1, read on the forward strand.
CTTATCTATTCTACACATGGTATACATCGCTCGCGAGGACACGCTCTCCTCTCTCGAAATCCATTGATAGATATATCCAGCTTCCACTCCCGCCCCTTCACTCCACACTAGCCGCTGCATTACTCGTCAGGTATAAACCACAAATACCCCATCACATCATATCATATCATGTATCTCGGCGTTTCCAGATTAATCAACGTGCTCGCGTGCTCACATCCTCGTCGTCCCCTCGTTTACATCTCGTATAGATCTGACCCGTAAATACCACCCATATCTCTCATCCCCCACCTCCCCCACCTCCCCCAATCCCCAGCCTCATCTCTCTCATCACATCTCGTGTCCCACCCACCATCACAGCATATCGCCAGTCGACGGGCTAGTCTTGTGCTGCAAGAACGAGTTCGGGACCTTGGGGACCTGGGGCGAGACCTGCTGCTGCCTGGCGCGGAACAGCTCCCGCTGCTTCTCGGCGTGGTCGCGGGACCGGCCGCCGCCCGTGAGCCGGCGCATGTGTGTGCGGGTGGAGTGTGCGATGGGCTTGATCATGTTCTCGAGGAAGAAGGAGCTCTCGGGGGCGGCGCCGGGCGGCCTGTCGTCGTCGCCGTCCGAGAACACGTCCTCGGTGAGCTCGTCGTCCGACGTCAGCTCGCTGAGCTGCGGCGGCGTCCACGACGCCGGCGCCGACGGCGACGTGATCGAGCGCGAGTGCAGCCCGGGCCGCGCCAGCGACGCCGGGTTGAGGTGGAGGTTGAAGGCCCCCGGGTTCATCGTGTTCGGCTTGCCTTCCTTCGACGCCGGCACCCGGTCCACGAACCCGTTCTGGAACGAGGTGTTGGTCGCCGCCTGGTGCAGGATCGGGAGCACGTCGTCGTACAGCCGCGCCCCGGATTCGTAGCTGTCGGGTCCGAACTCCGTCACGGTTCTGGACGAGCGGCCTTCGCTGGGCGAGGTCTGCGACATGTCGTCGAAGAAGTCGTCTAGACTGTCGAGCTTTGTCACCAAGTCGGCCATCTGGCCCTCGCCCTGGGCGTCGTCGGACATCATGGTTTCGGTCCGATCAGGCATGTCGAAATAGCCGTATCGGTAGTTGTCTTCGTGGAATTCGACTTCCTCGGTTGGCGTTGGCTCCGTAGGCGTGCCGTTCTCTGGATTTGCCTGGCACATGTAGAACGCGGCATGGATATTGGCTCGTGTTAGCTCCGTCTTCTTTGCTGGGATCGGAATCGACCAGCCCGATTCTTCTGGTATGCCAAATAGACTCTGAGTAGCCTCGTACTCCTTCCTGTCTTTGGACGCTGCGCTAGTCATACTCATCCGGACGTAGTGCTTGTCCATCGGAGTTCCAGACATAGTCATGATGTTGTCGAGCACCTCCAGTGCTTCCATGCAGTACTCAGTCTGTAGCAATCGGAAGAGCGGAGAGATCAAGTCAGAGCCGTGACCGGCAATTTCCGGTTTGCGCATCTCGATCTTAGGAATTACGACGCATAGTAGTCGCATTGTCATAATCTTCACCGAGGGCATACTGTTTGTAAGGAACCCCAACAATGTTGTCAGTAGGCTGAAGTCGAGCTGCGGCAGGAAGTATTCGTGAAGAGCGGCAAGTAGCTGGGTCATGAACTCCCTGCTCGAACGATATATCGAATCGACGAATCCTCCCAGCGCAGCGCATATGGATGACATTCCTTGAGCGTCGGCGACTGAGAAGAGGATTTCTGCACTCTGTAGGGTTGCCTTGTCGATAACATCTTGCTCCATAGCTTGTAAGAAACGGGGGAAATTGGCGAGGATGGAGAAGAAGAGTCTGTTGTCGTTTCCAATGAGGTCGCCGCTTGGCAGTTGAACAAGTTTATCCAGTGTATCGAGCGTAGGTTGAAGACAGATAGATGACCTGAGGCCTTTAGCGAGTAGTGGTTGGACGCCTTCAAATGCGCCTTCCCACCTTGGAGGCTGGCCATCCATAATGGCTCGTCGAACGCTGGGTGCATGGAAATCAAGTTTCTCTAGGTACTCGTTGAGCATCTCGATCGCTTCGAGAAACTCAACCTCGTTGATCGAATCTAAACACGAACACATTGTCCAGAATAGCTGAGGAAAGGATGTCAGTTTCTCTGGTTCGAGTTTCGATATGAGGGTTTTCAAAGTGGTTAGGATTTCCATGGAGAATGTCTGGATCTCGGTATCTTCGTCGGCAATAGTGTTAGATAGTCGCGCAAGCATGTCACCCAACATGTACTGGTCGAGTGAGGTAAGGATGCACCGGAATATTTGAAATGAGCGGCACGCTAGGTGCCTGACCGGACAAGACGTTGCCCAAGTTAGGGAAAGACGACTCCATTCTTCCTTTATTCCTGGGAAGGTGACTTCAAAGGTCTTCACGACCTCCGCAGTGAGGTGCTCCATACTTCGAGGCACCTTGTTATCGCGACCGTCTACCTTTCCGTTGCTCTCTTCGTAGCTCCATACTACGGCACGATCGTGGCGTCGAATTGCATCGACAACATCCTCGACGGATTTCTTTGTCTCCAAGGAAGTACCCTCATCCATTTTGGAGACAACCAACTCATGGATCAGATGCACCAACATCTCGCGAGCTTGTTCTTGAACGAGAGGAGTGTAGTGATCCCAAAGTACTGTGACGACTTGTAACAAGACTATCAAGTTGCTGCGATCCAACTGCACCGGAGATACCATCAAGTCGACCAAGAGTATCAGAGACAACTGTCCGAGGGAAAACCCAGCCTGCTTGGTACCAACAGGTAAGGCCTCCGACAGGTCAGCACAGTAAGGCAATTGCAGCTGGCTAATGTCAGGGGGTGATTGAACAGCCTCTCTCTTTTCGTTGGGGACCATGGCCTTTGGAGTGATCTGCATCAACAGGAACTCGACCACCTTGATGCCAGGTGTGCTGGGGGTGCTTGCCAGAAATACCACAATCTGCTTAGCATACTCGACGAAGTTTTGTTCTCTTCGTTCCAGGCAGAGGGATATGATGAAATCGAGCACGAGCCGGACATTTCCGGGATGCGGACCGGTCGCAAGGGCTTGCCAGAGCGCTTGTACTTCGTTATGCAGCGCTGCGCTAGACTTGATGGTAACCTCCAGTAGGTTGGCCAGGAGTACGTACGATTGTGCCGTAGGCCCACCGTTCGGATCAACTTTTAACTCGATCGTCTGGATCCAGGGTAAGATGACGGCAACGACATTCCGTTGGGCGGCAGAGGGAAGGCTTTTGAAGTAAAGCGTGACTTCGGAGAAGACGTGGAAGGCGAGCTCCGGATGTTGCTTAGCCAACCGTTTTGAAATCTCGAATTGTGCTAGTTTGTAGACTGCCTTCGTCTTGTCCGCGATGCTAATCTCGAAATCTCGAATCTTAGAGCTCTGCGCAGCTTGCTGTTTTTCTTCTAGCGCTTCAAGAACATGTGCGGATTTAGATCTGATATCACTCTGGTCACCGCCTAGAGTAAATAGACACAGTCCTAGTAGCTTCCAGAATGGTGACGGGTAATCGATGTGCTCTTGCAGTACTTCGGTGATGACCGTAAAATAGCTTTCCAGTACCTTCGGCACCTCTGTTATATAGCATCGTGCAATGCAATGCTCTAGGAGGTATGGGTGATCCTGGTTGTAAACGATCAGATTCTTCAGAGCTCTTCTCCCGATAACATTGACTCGATCGCTCCCAGAGCTGAAAATTGAGTCCACCCAGTTAAGCATTCGTCTCATGTCGAAGTGAAGGGTAGCGCCACTTTCAGTAGTCACACTAACCGGGCCGGCGCAAAGAGCCGCCATAGCGCTCAGGGCCGCCGTCTTCAGGTTTCTCTTCTCTATTTCCATGCCAGCAGATATAGGGCCCCGCTCACCCGCAGATTTTGTGTCGATCAGAGACTGTCGCATGGTATCTTCCCTTTGGCGGATCTGCATCTGGTTGGGCGAGAACCCGCACCAATCCTCCATCAAGGTAAAGGAAGACTTCCGCGACTCGAACGTCATCCAACGGGACGGGTCTTTCGTACGGTTTATGCCGTCGAAGAGTCCTTCGACTAGGCCGCAGTAGTGCTGTCTCAGCTTCTGGAACCCCCAATTCATCTGGACCTCGCCGTCCATTAGGAAGAGCTTGATATCCTTAGTGTATGTACAGAGGTTACTGAGGATCCAGTCGTCTTGGTAAACCTCGGGCTCTTTTAGAAAGTGGCAGGTCAACTTGTATACGTGAGTGAGTTCCGCCCGCAGCGTATCCATTTTCGGTTTCCTTCGCGGGCCGCTGCCAGTTCGCTGATGTATTCGGGAGCGAGCTTCTTCGTTACATCGGGATACATGTCCTTGTAATTCTTCGAGCAACGTTCGATATATGTTGATATTGATGGAACCCATAGCAAGCACGACCGCCTCTCGAACAGACTGCGAAGAGGCGAAAAGCAGCGGTATTAGGAACTTGAAGAGCGTTCTTGCCGATACAATCTTATCAGCGGCAGATTTAGACCCCTTTCGTGTATGCTGGCTTCCCTGTGACGCGCCGTTCATAGCCGTCCCCGAGTCGGTTAATGTTGTACAAGCAAAAGCCAGATACAATTTCCACTGTTCAACGAGAACGTCAGGTTGTGTTGTTGGTGTCCGCCCCGTATATCGAGCACTGCCGGGATCAGACCCGTAATAGAGGCCCCGGGTTGGCTCTGACAGAACTACGATGCCTTTATACATCTGTAGAATTCGATTGCACACCAGGTCGCGACCGATGGTCACGGTAAAGGGGCATCGATCATAGGCGATGCGTATAAAATTAGGGAAAATCTTAAACCAGAGAGTTGTATCATATGAAACATCGCTGGTGCAGAGCTCTATCAGAGCCCCTTTGTTGTTGCTGTTTTGCATACCCCTTTGCAGCCGGCTCCGTTCTGCTATAGATAGGTGTTCGTCTTTGAAATTCATCACTTGGACAGAGTCATTTTCTAGGATATCAATTAGGCGAACGGTATCCTTCTCTTCCTCACTATTCTTGCCTAGCGCAGTATCGAATTCAACGATCAGCCGAAGAACTGTGATAGCGAAATGCCGTACTCTTCGTGATTGCGAACATAGGAAGAATAGACCGCGGGCCTCGACATGTTCGACCTCTGCCCAGATACTAGACAAGTCTAGTTTCATGCCCCGTTTATCGGCATTGTTGAGGTCTGTAGGATCAGATGCAGCATCTTTAGTCTTTCTTCTTATCTCGTCCCTCCATATCTGTAATAACTCGACGTAAAGTCGTAGAGTAGACTCGATATGACCAGGACCCAGCATCCCTCCATCAGACATTGTAGAATAACGATCATCAAAATTGAAGATAAATCTAGCAAATCCAACCGTAACTTGATGGGCATATGTCTGCCGAGCAATAGATTTAAGAGATTGGGCAGATGAGTCAGCAATATTACATTGAACATGTGCAGTTCCTGTACAGAGGAGGTTGATGAGGGAATTAAATGGTATGTCAGCAGGTAGACAACGAGGTAAGGCCTGTACAGCAACGTGGAGGAGTTCGTAGAAAGCCTGTTTCTGGTCGGCAGGACTTGGGTGATCATCGCGTCTTGAAAAGTTAAACGTCTCGGTAATAGGGGTTTTCGGGCCTCCTCCTGGACTACTAAATTTCTCATCCAGCGCAGCTTGGCCTCCAAACGTGTTATCGCAGATGATCGTAATTTTACCAAGGATTTCCGAGAATTTCTTATAATACTCTCTCGCGCCTTCGCTCAAAGCGCCTAATTGTACAGGTCTTGATAAAGACTCATCACGGTCAGGTAAGAGCGGGCTTGAGGGAACCACGCTAGAAGCGGAAGTCGATGCTGGTGAGCTTGGAGGGACTCGATCGGAAGCGGATGGGGAGGAATAGTGTTGCGGAAACGGAGGTCGTCCATGGTCACCCTTTTCTAAATCTGACATGATTGCTAGAAATGCCCTAATCCCGATGACCATTCTATCCGGTTCCAGTTGCTCAACTTTCAGTTCTTTGTTTAGATTGAAAAGTTCTGCATTAATTAAGGGGAAGACGATATTCTTGCAGCAGTACTCCGGATATTTATAGCCAATGATTCTAATAATCTGTATCAGAGGCCCAGAAGACGCGGTGTCTGAAGCCGAAAAAGTACGTTTAGAAGTAGGCAAGACAAGCTGTAGCACCTCATCTAGCTTCCGAGTAGCTCCAGCCATAGTATCATTAGTTCGATATAGGTAGGCCCATAACAATCTCGAGATGACTTGCAGGCACAGAGGACGCATAGCACGATCTTTGAGTCTCGGTTGGACCGTTCGAACCAGCTGGAGCCATTGGTTACTAAGATTTTCCGGGGACGACACACAAAGCATGGTAGCTGTTAACGGGAACGCAGCCAACCAATGGCGCGGCTTTACAAACATCGTCGCCAGGCGAGGGCTTATGTTGCTTAGTACTTCTGACCACTTCAAGTAAGAGAAGTGTTTGTTAGTCGCCTTGGCGGCGATAGGGAGAAGAAGCGTATCCAATATTTGGCAAAATGCAGATTTCACCTTCTGGCCATGAGATCGGGCAAACAACTTAGCCAGGGACACTAAGAAGTCGCACGCTTGGTCCCAGTTTTCGTCGGTGTCAATCTTGATATGTAGGTGCTTCATACCCCCAAGCACCAGCTCTACTTGTCCCTCGGGGTCCCTATTCTGGGTCGTCGGGCTTCTAACGGTAAGTTCTGAGAGTGAACGATCAAGATCGGCAATAAATCGATCTTTAACAGGAGCAAAGTTGATCACGCTCATGGCTCCAAGCAGCTGAGCGAAAAGGTTCCAATTAGCCAGCTTGAGAGGAGATACATATAGCTGTTCTATGTCGGCAATCTTAAGTTGGCCAAATATAATAGCCTCGAGCTTGTCCTCCATTTCAGGGGTTATGAAGTTGAGGCTGCTCTGGCTGATGACTTCCAAAAGGACTCGACATAGTATATAAATGGAGACGATAGAGCAACGCTCAGCATGAGCTGCTTCGTTCTGCTTATCTGCAAGGGTATGAGGCCCACCGGATGTTGTATCAGCCGGGTTACCGGTGAGGAGCTGTAATGGTTCTGTATTTCGCCTCACAAGAGACGCAGCAGGCATATTAGATCTCATCTGATGGAGATTACTACGTGCCTCGTTAGCAGCCTCACTTTTACGCTTCCGCCAAAGCATAATAGAATCGATCAAAGGTCTCGGTTTTTGACTTGCAATGTGACCGAGAGCTATGATAAAGCGGTCAAACGCCGGATCAGCTCCAGGACCGCATATATGCTCGATAGACGGCTCAGGATCAAAGGGTACCGTGAGGCATTCTTGAAGCTTATCTTCAGCCATAGCAATAAACTTAATCTGGGTTAGCATATATATCCACCATATATCTACCGTATAGGCGTTAGGACTACTGTTACTAACCGACGTAAACAATACATGCATGGCATATTCGCCTACCGTCCTAAGCTCGTCCCTATGATGCCTCGACGAATGCGAATGGTGGTGTGTATGATCGCGCCGGGTTTTGCTATGCATACGCTCAACCTTCCTCTGTGTGAGAGTACCGCTGCTGCTACTATCCTGGGTAGACCGTATCGTAGAAGACTCTGCTTTGTCCATAGAGTGGATAGAAGCGTTGGCCGTGGTACCCGACAAGGCGGTCAACGGCCGGGAGGCTATCGAAGCCATCGAGGACATTGACGACGGCGTTGATAATTCTGAATCTAACCGGTTCATTGTGGGCAATTCTGAGCGTTCCGGCAAAAGTCCAGCACCTGCCGCCGCAATGATCTGCGGACTAAGGGGACTCGAAGACGAACTTGCGAGACTCCCATTCCTCGAGTGTTGAATGCCATGGACAATGGAAGTCTGGCGATGGTGTCCGTACGCCGCGGCCTTCGGGTCGATGAGACGCTCGAATATGCCGCCGGGGCTCGGACGCGATGCGGCTGATCGTAAACCGGGGGAGTTGATCGTGGACGAAGCCGGAGGGGATTGGGGTGATTCAGGGATCCCGGCTAGCGAACCGGACTGGAGCTTTTCGAGGGAAGACTCGCGCGAGTGCGCAATGACGCGGGAGGTAGAAGGATCGTGAGCTATAGGTCTAAGAGTATTATCCCACCCGCCATTATCACCATCATCGTCGGCGTCACCGTCGGGAGTATTGAGTCGCGGGGTTGATCGCGGGGAGAATTTTAACGTAGGGTCGTGGAAGTGGTCTGGCAGCGTCTGGGACGGAGCTAGGTGGTGCGACAACGTTGTCAGTAAAGGTGAAGCAGACCTGGGTGAGAACATCAGAGCGCAGGGGAAAAGGTTGAAATGCTTGACCCCCCTTCCCTCTTGTGAAACTCTGAAACAAAAGCCGAAAGTGGGCACATTTATCAAGCCTTAAGCGTCAAGCGTCAAGCGTCAAGCGTCAAGTACGAAAGTATGCGTAAGGTCGTTGTTGGTAAAGGTACCGCAGCTGACATTCCGAACAGGATGAGGCGCGGAAGTTTAGGTACTACTCACCCATCGTTGAGCCTCGATGCCCATGATACTTCGGTACGGTAAGATACGGCGGGCTTCACAGACCCCTAATGACGATTGGTCTGGTGGGCCTGGGGACTTGACGATGATGAATTGAATAAATAAAGAAGTGGCCTGAGCCTTGATGGGGTTATGATGGTGGTATTTCGGACACCACGATAACTCCCCGTCTTTTCTTGCTTCTTTTCCCTATTTTTTTTTTCTTTTCTTTTTTTCCTGCGTCTTCTCCAAAAGGAATCCCCCCTCCAGCGCTGAGGTCCCCTATTTCTCACGTATCCCGTACTAGTACTCGAAGAGGTAGCACTATGACGACCCTAAGCAACTTCAAGAAAATGTGATGTAGAATATCTTATGCGGCTTGTCACTGCATAATGCGAATAGGAATCTATAAAATCGATGCAATTTGATCCAACAATGCCTGACTGCCTGTTAACTAAGTCGTCTCACTGGCTGGGACTCGTCCGTCTTCGTTTCTGCGTGGAGCTAGCATAGCCAGACACTTTTTGAAGTGTTTTTCGGTTTTTCTTCTTTTGCTCTGCCGTCATTCTATCGCCAATTAGCAGCTGATACTGTGTGTACTGTATCCATTTTGCTGGAGTCCCACCGCCTGGTTCAGGTCAATCACGGCCTATTTAGCTTGTTCCTTATGCAGGGCAAGGGTGTTTCTGCAAGGGCCATATCCTATTACGGCTCACTAGCGGGAGGTCGAGGTGCTGTACCACCGGCAGGATTTTTACATACTGTACGCTGTACCAGTCAAAGCCAGTTTCCCACGTGGCGGAACGGGCTCTTAAGCGCATCCCAAACATACCTGTAGGTATGGTGCTATCCCATCAATGTCCGTTTGGATTATCCCTGCGCATCTACCCAACATTGGAAGTGCTGAGAAGATGGATCCAGGAGATGGATCCTCTTTTGCATAATCATATTGTGCAATTATACAGCGTGAATCGGGGGCATCCGAACAAGATCTCGGAGACGTTGTAGCCCTGCTGTTCCGGAGAGTCGGACAATCGTCAACAGGATCGTCTAAAGTGCCAGACAAGATTGACAGGACCGACAAGATGGCTATTATGACTATCAGTAGGTACCCGACGGCCTACCTATCAATTTTACATGCCCGCAATATCCTGAAATAGTCTTATGACAGGTACGGGTTTGACATAAGACGGCGATTATCCACCACATCTAGTTAGTGGTTATTAAATCGTGTCGTTTTCGTCCTGTCCGCCAGGAGCTTTTCGTTTATATCCGATGAGGACGACCGCATAGGCATCAGCCGAGATTCGGCGTTCTGTCAAATCGACTCATCCGCAGTCGCGTCCTCTTTTTAATATGGATATTTGTTGACACGTCGATATTGTCTAGAATCAGAACATGAAAACAGCAGAGCAGTCCGTGCAAGGCATAGATTCTTTGCCTGACTGACTGCTCGAGGTGTCGGTGCCACTGGAATTGCTTTATCAGGTCGAATTATATTAGATGGTTACTCAAGTACTTTAGTACGTGAGTGCTTAAGGCGTGTATTAAATGGAAATAAATTATATAGAAATGCCGCATAAATCCGGAAGCTCCGGGTAGTCAGCCAGTCCCGCCGATCCGGCATCACGGAGCCTTTACGGCAACATTGACACATCTTCGTCCGGATCGAAAAGGTGTCGCTATCCCGAATTGGCGATTGGCTCCAAATTCCCTTGCTATACTATCCGTGTAAGGGTATATCTTATCAATCTGGCTCACCTATTCTTTTCGGAAGCGGTAAGACATTAGCAAGCATTAAGCGGCTGAGTAATTAATCCTACGAATCTAAGTTGACGAATGCGATCCATCTATGCAAGCTACATCGTTAGGGCTTACACATAAAACACGCGAACAGTTGCTAAATTTATGAAAGATCGAACGAGAGAATGAGACGTGTATTCGATGGATATTCCAACGGCTTCTCAACAAAAAGATTGATAAAGATGATAAGGAAGATCTAAGCGAGTAAGCGAGCTAGGCAACTATTTTCAACATCAGCTAAAGTAGAAGAAGAATAAGGAGGAGAAGATCTTCACTCCCAGCTGCCTATGCCACGGCCACGGCCATGCCTAGGAGAAATAATTCAGATAGTGTAGGCACAAGTACCTAGTGTAGATTGATATATGCCGAATCCGAACACGCTCATCGGGTGAGAGACTAGCCGATAGAAAGCTGGCTGGTTCCAAGTTGTGCAGAGAATAGAATACCGGAGAAGGCTAGAGCACATCTTTTTATCTGCAAGTCACGAATTGCCGAGCTTGGAAACAGTGGCACATGCGGGTGCCCCATTGGATACTCCCGAAGGTAAAGTGGACGAGACGGGACCCGGCGCACCAGGTATCCAGCTGATTTAATGTCGGGTCTTCGGACAGTCATTCGTATAGCGGTCTCCCGCTTTCTCCAACCCGATGCCATCACGGCAATCAAAAAATCCTTGTGATGGGGAAAATGGAGAAGAAAGAAAAGTCCAGATTGGTGCATAAGATGATGCATATGATGATGTATTTTCAGGGTCTGGAATAATAAGGACACATAAGGTTATTATTATTATGTAGGTAACTGCCCAGGAAACATGACACCCACTATGCACAGCACAGCACTACCAACCTAGGAAATTATACTTTTTGTGGCTTAGGATGCGGCGGGAGTAGGCGCCTTCGTACTAAAGGTAGGAGGTACTTTCATTGCTAATTCAAGGGAGTCCTAGTAGGTAACACAACGCATCTACGTTTAAAAAAGAGTACATGATCAAACAAAATTAAATACTTATGATTCACCAGTAATAACTAGCTCGATCAAAAGTATTCTGCCCCCTTGAAAAAGGTAGCAACGCTTATTCTTATCTCAAAAAGCAATCTCTCGATACTTGTATATGTATCCGAATCCCATTCATTGATGTACCTAATCTACCACCTGGCACCATGATTAAAATTTCCTTCCGGTTCTTCTCCAACCCACGCCCCATCTGCACCACTTTCGACTCATCTCTCCACAGAATGAATGGGAGTTCCCGTCAGTAGATGTTACCTAAGTTTCCCTCTTTAGGAAGGTTGCTTGTTTAAAGTCTCCGAATAATAGCAACAACATAAGTTATCGTTTAGAACATGGACATAAACACAGACATGGATATAGACATAGCAAATATGCAATTGAGTAGAGAAACGCTTTTGTGAGGGGCTTGAACTGTTTTTCGATTCTTATCTGAACGAAGCTCCTATGGTTCTGCATAATACAGAGCCAGTTCGGAGAGACAGCATAGGCTAATCCTAAGCGTCTGAAACGAGTAACAAGTCCCATCAATCCACGCTGTACGCGGATGAGCCTGTGAACCGGGTGATTCCCGTCACGGCTGCTTTGCCCTAATTCTAACGCCCTCGTCTTGATAAGACTGCTTCCAAATCATAGTCTGTTCTAACCGACTAATCTCGTCGGTTCCTGTGCCAAACCACCCAATCCCGGCATCGATGTGCCATGCAAATAGAAAAGCAAGTGATATCTCAATATTGTATCATGGTACAACAATGTCCGTGCCTATACCGGTAGCCCCCAATCGTACGCCCGCGGCTAGAAGGAAGTCGAAGACAGAATCCCGAAATGACCCAAACTTTTTATGATGCTGTGCTCCAAAAGATGCTCTTGTACAACAATGTAACAAATAAAACGGAAATGTGACCCTTCGTGCCTAGTCGTTCTGGTAAAATAGAGAATAAGGAAAATCGAGAAGTGAATGAGTCGTGCAGAGGTTGCGTAGAACCGAGAGATGTAATATGCTTATTGGGTATAACAAGTGGAGTGTTGAATGCTGAATGTCGAATGTCGAGTTGAAATATAGAAATGTCGTTAGTTCGGTTAGCCCACGCTTAGTAGGATCGTCGTCGTGATTGTTGAAGGCGGGTGTGTTCGAAGGAGCTAGCGTAATCCCTCAATTGCTTCTTTGCCTTGTCTGACAATTGTGACCCTTCACTTCCTGACGAAGACGTACTTTGAAGGGAGCATAGACTACTGTGGGAGCTCGATGGGGTGAGGACTCGGGCAGAAGACGAGGACGAGGATTCTGAGCGCTGGGATAGGTACGACTGAGGTAGAGGTGTTGAACCGTATGGTTGAGCGTTGCTGAAGTCATAAGCGGGAGGCAGAAAGAACTTGGCTTGAGGTCTCGGTGCTGTCCAGTTGTACGAGGACGGGCTGGTAAGTCCTGGAGTGGTGACTGGGGTGCTTGCGGTGGACGACGTCTTCTCGAAATCGGAGAGCCTGCACGACTCAGAGCAGTAGGTAGCGCCGTCTGTTTGCCTGTCGCAGGCAAGGCAGTATTCAGGTTCCCAAGACAGATCTGAAGACATGGTGTGTGGTGTTTGGTGTGGACGTTGATATGTGGTATGTGGTTGTTGCTAAGCTGTGGTGTCAAAGTCGACTCGATAGTAGCAGTTGAAGGCGAAGGCGGTAAGAGAAATCTGTTGAACTGTCCAAGTTTACAGAAGGCTATTAAACATATCCAAGTTGGAAAAGTCGAGGTGAAGCTTGAGCAGCTCTGAGCTGTGGGTTGTTGTAGATGTTCGACGGGACGAGACGACAAGACCTAGATGTCCTGGTGGAAGGTTTTATACTCTTACAAGTAGGCGGTCGATAGATTGTATCATGTTCTACACTGGTGTTGCAATGAAGCACGCAATAGCGGAGCAGCAAAGGACGAATGCTGAAAAGTGAGAGTTGTCGAAGTTTACGGTAGCTAGTAGTAGTCTTGTTGGAAATAGTTGGAGGAGACGATGTTCATTTGTATGAATCCAGCTTACACAGCCAGGCCATGTGTACCTAAGTACATACGACTTCTTGGTTGGGAAGGGTGCATCGAAGAAGTAGTCACATCAGAGAGCGTTTTGATCAGCGAAAGACAGTGTCGACCCACATAACCCACATAGAAAAGACAAGGGCAATTGGCTCGGTGGGGCCATTTTGCAACTCTACGACAGTACGAGAGTACTTACAAGGAAGGCAGCTGGAGGGCCTGCCTTCAGGCTTCCCTTGTCCATGCAGTGAATTTCGCATACGGGCTAGACCGTGTTAGAATTAGCGCCAAAGCTGCCGTCGATCATAACTGGAGGGTTTAGCACCTGGGCAGGTTAGCGCAGGCAGGTACCAAGGTACCCGTGCAAGGGCCTCCTCTGACGATTTTTTGACAACTTGGAAAAAATTTCTGCTGCAGGTGTGTGAGGAAAAATTGGAAGGGGCGAGAAATAGAATGGTGAGAGAAGGGGAGGGGTGAAATGATGGTGGGGAGGGGCGTGTGATCTTTTACCTTCTCCATTTTATTCTACGAAGCACACCCCTTTTTTCCCTCTCTTTCTTTCAAGGGACCCCTCTAATCGTTCATTGCTCCTGGTGGTCCTGGCTATTCTGTGACCCTGATGGTCTCTGCAACTGATCATTAACATCGTACATATTGTACATACATATCCATGGATATCTGGCGAGTTCCGAGTTGTGGATGAATAATACTTGGATAATGAATATTAACATGAATATACATTCAATTCAATTGCCCGCATTGTTCGGTATTCGAATGATGATGTCTACGTATCCTCATCCTGTTTTTTCCCTTGCTGCCTCGCGAGAGAGATTTTTTTTTTTTTTTTCGTTAAGGGGTCCTTTGATACGCCGAGAGGCTGTACGATCCCCTTCATCAGCTCGAATCAGGACGGTCTCGAAATCGAAAACTATATGCGTAGCTCTCTATGTACGGTGCCACCCACACACGCTGCTGGCATGATTTGCAGATAATATGCAACATAAAAAGTCGTCTCTTCGTCCTCTAATTGGTTCCCTAGCTTAATGATAATGTTTACTGTAGTCGAGCTATGCACGCATTCATACTATGCTTGTTGCATTGCTCGGTGAATTGGTTGGGTGAATAGCTTCTTCATCTTATTTTGGTATATTACGGGCTATCAGTGCCTGTTTTCTGCGACTTGCATAGCAATGTCGCCTTTGGAACAATTATACAGTAAAACGCTACATAGACCAGGTAGGATATATCCAATACTTACATACGTACGACGTAGGTAGCAACAAGTTAGTAGTAGTAGAAGAGAAGCCGAGAGACGAAGAAGAAGATGGAGTGGAACCCGTGGGGGTTGAATCTCTCAAGTGTCGACACCTTCAACCACGGTTGCCACATTGCAAGTGCAAAGCGTACGATCGTCAATTAATTAGTTGACTGCGTAATGTCCAGCCAGAATTAGCTAATGCCCGCAAGAAAACTTGCGCTTCCTACATGTGTCATTCTGGTTGGGCGATCTAGGCAGAAAGGACAAGAAGGTAGGTAGGCTAGCAACTTGGCAAGTTGAGAACGCGCAGAGGCGCAGAGGCGCAAGACAGGACAAGACATGACTAGACATGGCATACGTAAGGGTATGTAGGTCTATAAGATGTGTATATGCGAGTATGGTTGCACGATGATTATCATTTCATCAGGGTGTACGCGTTTGCGCAAGATGGCAAGATGGACGAAAGGACGAAAGTGTCGTCAGGAGTAAAGGATGGCGGATGGGGGAGAGAGGAAAAGAAGAAAAGTGGATTACGTAGATATTACGAGCAATAGAAACAACCGTAGCGATGGAGATAGATGAGATATGTGTACCTAACACAGCTGAAGTATTAGTAGGTAGATGAGATTGATGAGGAGGCGACGATTGTATTTTGTGTTGCTGTTGCACTCGAAACATCCATAAGAAACTAAACTCTCTTTCCCAGCCGATTCCCGTGTTTTGCGGGGAAACAGCCAACCTTCGCACGATAATCAAGCCATAATGACTTCTTCTGTTGCACAGAGTACTTTGTAGTGCGCAAGTAAAAGCCACAGAATACAACTCTCGGCCGACCACTGACCATACAAAATATACCCTACATCTACTATACCTAGGCATCTACATACTATAATATCCACGCAGCCACGGACCATGGGCCATGGATAGTACTGTGCGTATAAAGACAATGGTAGGGAATAGGATAGGATAGGATGGTATGGTATGGTAATGGCAGCATACGACCACCGAAGACCACCTGAACTACCCACGATGTCCACACAGTCTACGCCAATGTCGCTGCAGGTCTTGCATGCGCTTCTCCGGACGTACTGCTCGATTTGGGGCACCTCATTGGTTCGAGTATACCTCTACAGAGGAGCATGGCAATTTATGAAAACCGCCTAAGGTGGCATCGAAATTACCATCTCTCTCACCATATTCCAATCATATTCGCCCTCTCCCCACGAAACCTATTCCCAGGTTCTAAACCTGTGTGGCTATACCCCCTCTTTTCTCTATCAGCTCCCTACAAGCATCGTTGGCGTTCGTGGGAAATGCCGCTCGAATATGATACGTACGTCGGAAACACGACTACATACTTGCCTGCGTTAGCACGATAGTCTACCTACAGATAGGTACGTCTGCTATCTACTAACCCGGATTGCACGGAGATGGAAACAAACCTCAGACAATAAACAACAACGAACTTTTGATAAAGAAAGCCATTGTTATTAAGGGCGCATCGGCTTCTGACATCATCGTACTTATTCCAAAACTTGACTGCTACAGCTCTGGTGAGCGGGAAAATCCCAGGATAAGGTCATTTCATTTCATGGATGTTTCCAACCACATCCACTACGGCCGGTACCTTACATCGGCCGACCAATCTACCAGTCATTTTCCGACCCATCCGATGAATCACGGGGAAGGGCTGGGATGGGGGGACCCTTCGTTATCAACATCATCACGGGTTTCCAGAAAGAGACATTGATGGTCAATTAGCTTCACCTTCCTGCCTGCGGTCCAATTGGGAAAGCAGCTGACATCCCCATACTCTCTAAACTATTAGTAGCATGCTGGTGGTGCTGGAGGTTTAATCTATTGGGAATATTGGTGCTGAAATACTACCTACTTACCCTTCGGGTCACGGTAGATCTACAACGACGACATGGACTATGGGGAAGATCTGGCGCCTCGTGCGAGTTTGATCGTTGAACTAAACCGAAATAAAAAGAAAAGGAGGCCACTGACGAACTTTTTCCCTCGTTATTCCCTCTAGCTTGGAGCTGTGTACGTAAGGTCTCTGGTACGCTAGTCGAAACCCCAGCTTTTCATTTCTACCATTATCACTATGTCAATCCGAGGCCAAGTGGTGCCATTGAGAGCAAGCCTTTTAGAGGCGAGGTTGACTAGCAGCACCGCAGTGGTCTAGGATAGTCGATTTACATCGAGCACGCCAGAAGCTCTTATTGTGTGGCATTCGAGGGCAGGACGCTAGGCCAAAATCGATTCGACCTGCGTCGAAAGGCGGGGGAATCTCCTGCAGGTTCTCGCAGCACTACAAGCAAATTGGACCAAATGGTTCCAATCGAAAGCCATCGTTCGTCGTTGGATGTCTGTTTGGGAGCTAGTAGTGTGTGTGGATAAGCCACACCTTTTCTCGTCGACTCAAGATTGCCACCTGATGGCTCGTACCAAACCTGTCTTCTCCAATACAATTTGTCCTCGTGGAAACATGAGTCTACACACTCTTCGGCGCACCAGCAGGAAAGGGGACCGCAGACATTGATTAGTTCAACAGGTCAATTCTGG
The DNA here is from genome assembly GCA_022836615.1 of Annulohypoxylon bovei var. microspora. Classification (NCBI taxonomy): domain Eukaryota; kingdom Fungi; phylum Ascomycota; class Sordariomycetes; order Xylariales; family Hypoxylaceae; genus Annulohypoxylon; species Annulohypoxylon bovei. Next base: position 130,734 of record MU405286.1, read on the forward strand.
ACCTCTCATTTCGTCGGGACCCTGAATCTGCAGGTCTGTTATGTTTGTCGCCTCTTATAAAGAACAACCGTTCTCCACTCGGCCGACAAATCTCAAGGCCCTCCAGGGACCGCAAGGTTGTTGAGATATGGAACTAGGTTGGCGAAAACTATAATACTACAACCTCGTCTAGCGCCATTGGCCTTGTCGATCTGGTGTAGCGGACTATGATGCCAGCGTAGGAAAGGTGCTTAGCATATCCTTTCAATTAAGCAATGCTCGACGATTGTTTCGTGCTACCCCATACGTATTCCGCACTTAAAACATTAGCAGACGACTTGGTGTATCGGTATCATAGTCGTCAACCATAGCTTACAGTACCTACCTAGCTACGTTATGTAAGGTTGATCTTGTCGAACTTGAAGAAGTGCTAGGATTAAGACCCGTGACAAGGCTGTCGCGGTTAAGACATAAAACATGGCCAAGATTCTCGATGATATTGTGCTTAGCATTGTCGTTCAAAATAATGACACCATATGAGCGAAATACGCTGCAAGCAATTGACTCCGGTAATATATCCAGAGATAACGTCCTCGTCGAACATTGGAGTCACAAAGCTGCTGAGCTGACATGCGCGACGCTCGCTGCGCGGCAGGCACCTACGAATGATACTCGTTGCTGGAGGCCTGCAGGTCTGCAAGGCTTCGACCACGTCCCTTGCTACCACCGCACACCCAACGTCAACGGAAACGCCTACTGTTACCCTGGCTGTAGGTAGCTGCACCGGCGACGCAGCAACACGGGTTACTTGAATTAGGATATGTACATATATCCTCCCGTGTCGTCGTGTCCACTTTATCCTGGCTAGTTCCACGGCAAGAATTTAACCTCGAAACTCGAAAGGAGGGTCCGCGTGGGATGTATATGTCTTGCCTTGTGCTTGTATGCCTATCTCTCTGATATGAATAGGCATGCGTCCAGAGCATGTGGAATAGGTATCTGAAACTACTGGAGAATAGGTGGGTACATGATAGATAGGATACATGGAGACCTTCAGTGTGGGTGGAACGTCCTCCCGCGATATAGTCACATTAGACTACCCACCTAGATCTGGGTTTAATCGGTAGGGAGCGTGCGCTAGACGGACAAGATGAAGTCTCCATACATAGCCACGCTATCAAGGTTAGTCGTCGTTCAGTCTATTCCCTTCGCGTATGCCAAGATCGGACTCTGAATAGCTAAGAAATATAGTGTCCGAGCAATTACGATATCTTGGTCTGTGGCTCATGATCATCAGGCCTTTTGTAGCTGCTAGATCTAGGAACGTTCGAAATTAGCGAGCAGCATGCCGAGTATCCGTGTAAAGTCAAACTTAAGGCCACCACTATCAAGGCTTCATTTTCATAGCGCAATATACATAGACGAGATGTTGTACGATGTATGCAGTTGGATGAGGGTACTATGTATGTAGGTAGGTAGGTATGTCTTTGATCTGCTAAGAGCTCCTTATTCTCCTAACTTACCTACCTGCAGAAGGCTCGGCGATTCGCTAGGTCACATTCAATGCATGCACATGTGCAGAAGCAGGCCCCGTTATATTTGGTAGGCAACCCCGTGAAGCTAGGTCATTTGCGAAAGAAAGGGGTTACTGTCTTGGATGCTGACGAAACAGCAGCAGCGTAGCACGCGGTTGGTTGCGACCTAATACGAAAGGGGGAAAGGCATATTTTGTCGACTGTGGCTTGGCTATCTTTAATCTATTCCGAATATTCGCCGTTATCCTTCCCCCAATCTTTCTTTTGCATCTCATTGTCTTATTGCGTCTTCTGCAGATGCAGCCAGGGGCAACGAGGTGGGGAAATAAAGAAGGGGAGTTCGGAAGATACCTATCACATCTCTCATACATGACATTATGTATGCGAACGCCTCGCGACTAGCCAACACCTGACAGGTAACTGGCATGAACTGGACATGGCCATGACATTCGAGACGGGCGAACCGAAACGGGTTCGGAAGAGGGAGCTGGCCTACGGAGCCCAAACTCGGCCCGTAGCCTAATGCAAAAGAAAGAACTAAGCTAAACATAAGGAGCCGGTTTCTTCCATTCTACATACTACATACATAGTAGTATCTAACCCCCACGCGCAACTTTCGTCATGTTTCCATGGATCGAAGTTGACGTTATATGACTCTTAAATGCAATCAATATCCCGACCCAATCCGGCTATTTTAGCTATGTGTCAGTGTTCTCTCGTACCGAGTCTACCCTTTCCCTTCGAAGGGGATAGAGAGAGCAACATTGATCATTGATTGGCCTCCGCCCTTCACCCCAAAATATTACCTGTCACATTTCCATTTTTGTAATTGAGATGCCAAGTTCGGCGAGGTCGGCAGAGAACGTGTGCATGAACAAGTGGGTATCCAGTAAGACCGTAGGGTATCCAATGAAAGACGAAGGCATCATAGCCAAGGAGCTATGGACATTCGGATCCCCAGCGCTGGGAAATTGTGTGATGATGGAACCCTAACCTCTTTTGGGGGGTAGAGAATTCCAGTTGCCTCCGAGATTCCCTCGCTGCAAACGTCGTGTAATGAAACGATCCAGGCCAACGGGTTGCGCTGGGTGAGATTGTTTGCGCGCGCGAGTCCCGACGAAGTGGTCTTCTTTCGGGACGCTGCCATTCCCATACCAAGGTAGTCGGAGACAGGAATGTCGAAAGGGACGGGACGCGGTGGACTAACGAACGCACGGCTTTGGTGGAGCTTGATGGTCTGTGACACGGCAAAAGACGTTATCCTCTTGAGGATACTTTTCAAGGTCTACCCCTACCTGTCTTCATAGACTGGGGGGTGGTGGCCCTCTCCCACGCTAGAGCTCGTTCAGGGACAGCTTGCGACCCGAGCGCGGTTAAGGCTAGTAAGATAGGGACTTTCGTCAATCTGTTGATCTTCATCAGTTCGTCTATTCTTTCAGCCTCTTCAGCAGCAGCATCTTCTATTGAAATTGGCGCTAATACACGATATATTCGCAAGCACACCAAACAAATCGTGGCACACAAGTCAAACCAAATATCGGGGGTCGTCGTCATGTATTCTTCAGGCACCGGTACACTAAGGGTTTGTCTCTGGTTCACATGGCCAATCCCTTGACATCTGAGTCGCCAAAGTCCGGTGGCTTGACCGCAAGAACCAAGTTGGTTGATTCTCACCAGACTCACCTAGCTAAGGAGGGCATGAAAGCCGCCATTCTCACGTAAGAGGTTTCTCGATTTGGAACGGAAGGGAAGCGTGAGCACCGAGCCCAGAGTTCGTATCAGGTTCGGGAATCTCTTTTCCCAGATTGCTGGGACTTATTTCTCTTGGTCATCAGCAATATTCCATGCACACCTTGCAGATTCTACCACTCCTTAAGTTCTGGTGCCGAGCCGAACCCCGATCGAGGCCTAGCTTACCAGGGCTGAATTTGAACATCAGATTAAGTGTCGATGGTTGCAGAATCGATTGGTTAATACAGAATGAACACCGCTCATACTATCACCAGTCCGGCTAGGCTAACAGTGGCACCATCGATTTTAGGTCCTAGAAACGCTACGGGGTTGTTCTTTTGACAAATTAGTACGCCTTAGGGTTCTTCTAAACGTGGTTGACTAGGTCAATAGGTCGTCGAGTCAAAAATGCACTACTTTCATCGAGTACTCGAGTCATGTAATAGTGCAATCCATTGATTCGGGTCGGCCACGAGATCGTGGGGAACTATCGTGAAAAATCAATTAGTAGGTTAGTTAGACCCAAGCTGGAACTTCCAGCTGCTTACTACATAACTTACTAGGCTATTAAGATACTTACCTACCTACATAGCAATGAGCTCTATTCAATAAGCTGAGCAGACACCAAAATATAGCAAGAACTAGTTTCGTCCGATTTGCTTAACGAATATCGATGAATATAAACGACGAGGATCTTTTTTAGTGTCTCCGCCACTCGACTATCGTAGGGTTTCATATGCAGGAACCAACAGTCACAGAACCCTGGACTAGGCTTCGCGACCCGCGAGAAGCGACGAGTTACGGTCATACTGTCCATCTTAAGCCAGTTCTGGACTTTAATCGTAGCTACGTACATTCTTGGGTGGGTGAGATTTTGGTGTTGCTTAGAATTGGAGTACGTAGCGCTATGCGGACTTCTTTGGGTGCCTTGCAGGTAGACCTAATATGATTAAAGACGCGCCTAGAAGCGGAGGATTTTGATGACGCTTGGAAATGAGGTATGATTCGAGCTGCTTACCGGCAGGAGAGTTTAGTCACATGAACACTGTTCCATAGCACGCGGCACAGCCATATTCAAAATCCGGGCAGAGTCACTCTTGACTCCCCCTACCCATGCCATCGGAGCTCCTACTGCTTATACGTATTGCCATTACAACCACGCGAGGATATCTCTAGGAGCAGTTAGCTGTCTCGGCTTTGCGGCATGATCTACATGGTTCATGGTAAAATCCCTTGCTTTTAATAAGAACATCTCGGGATTCCAAGTCACTAGCGGGATCTTACTGAAGATAAAGGACCAGGTGGCTTAGCGTTATACCCTACACACTCAGGACCATGGGTTGACATCACCACGAGACTAAGAAAGACTAGAGCGATTCGTAAGTTGTTGAAAGACAGGGCTGTTGACGATGCCTTCAACCCTTAGATCTACATAGTACTGTCTTGCTAGTTTCGAGCCCACCAAGACTGTCACCTTGATCTAGCTCTGCTTATCTCGGATATCGATCGTCCTAACACCCTCAAGGATAAGTGTATCCTTAATAGCAATGCACAAGGTATAGATTTATATGATAACTAATCATAGATTATTAATGATCACGAAATTTGCACTATGTGGGCAGTGTGGATTGCTTACCAATTATATCCGTGCTATGGCCGTTCCGAATTTATATCAAGACCAGATACCGTAAATGAAGTATGTATGTTGGTATTAATATTTAATTGATTTCATTGTAGGTGATCCAAGCTACAGTTGTCCTCATGTAGCAGATATAGATAGATGTATCTAGACTTTTCATCATGGTACACGAAGAGTATAAAAGTTTGTACGAAGTATTCCTGTGAGCGTTGGCGGCGCGAAAAGGCGGGATTGTCGACCCCAGACTTTTTTTTTCTCCCCTTTCCCATACTAAGCCGCTCGATTGCCAGGAATATATCCTTGTGCTTCGCATCGGGGCTTTGCCTAAACTAGAATGATATTCCCGACCAAGGTACCGGCCGAGCTGCCATCCCTGCCCTTTCTTCCTTGAAGTCCCGGGTTATGAACATTCCTTTAAGGCATTGCATTTCGATATTCATCAGCATTGAAACGGATTAAGTACCGATCAGGTTAAAGATCTTGAATGGTTAAGGGGTATTGTTCTTGTGATTATTCTAGTGAAGGGTCTGAGATGTAAACCCTCTTTTTAGGCGATAAGATATACTCTTCAAGGTTTCTTCCTCACTGGCGCTTATTTACGATACCGAGATACGCCCATGACCATTATCCTAAAACAGAGATACATGTTCCAACGCCAAGCGGAAATAAGCGACTTTCTGCCATGCACTAACTCTTACGCCCGTAAACCATCCCTAAAGTCGTTAAGCCACACAACGGGTCCAAATTTGACACTCTCGACAAGGGTTAAAATAGTTTCTCGATGACGACCAACACTACCAATTTGATCGATAATCTTTGATAAGATCATCATCATTCTTGGATATACACGTGGGGCAAATGCGAGCTTGAGAAGAGCCTCCTTGACTCCTTGACCCCCTGAGTTACACAACAACGATGTTCGTGACGGGAAAATTCCGTAATACTAAAAGTTCCTACACAGAAAGATGTACAACATTGAATATTAAGAGTCAATTTCATATCTCTAGCACTCAGGTCAAACCTCTAAGTACCTATGCATGGCGAAACTACTATGCATTCTGCAGGTATTCTATAAATGATTTACATACATGCATGCCAGCCATATCATGCCAAGTTGGAACTTCATACATAGGAGACAAGTTATCGGATGTCCGATACGGTTTTGCCCGCACCTCGGCAGCCTTGTTTATGATCATTTTTCATATGACGTTATTACGATGTGACGCGGGAAGCATGCCGAAAAAGGAGACATAAGGAATAATGAAACGACTTTTGATAAACTTAAGCGAGATTCCATATTGAGTACTGTAGACTCTAAACTATCGTATGTTCCATCGTCGTTAAAGCTAAGTATCCCCCTTATTCGCCTCTGTAAATAAATATTTAAGTATTCATATCTAAAGTTTAGTTCTATTTTATGAATAATAACAATCCGAAGTTAATGAATCCGCGTATAAAAGAGTAGCATCAACTAAAACCCAAAACCCCGCATTCTTAAAGCTTGGCATATGCACGTACCTGTAAGTAAGATGTCTTTGTCAGTTTTGGGCAATCCGCTGTCAAATCTCACTTTTCTTTTTTTTTCCTCTTAAACTCTTAATTTGCGAGAGTGAGGATTCCCAACCCTGTACTAACCATAGAAGAGTCGTCGTCAGCCGCATCAAAGTATTGATAGGCCTAAAATGTACGTACCTCTACAATCTCATCCATGGGTGAATCGCGAATTATGAGATACGCCCACACCTCAATGGGTAATGGATCAAAATCCTTGGCGATAGACGAAACTTGGTTTGCCAGAAGCTGCCGCTATCTGCCATGGCGATCATACAACCATCAGAGCTCTGTGGCTGTTTCAATCCTGCTTAAGAGCTTCAAAAATTGGATCGATGAGAAGAGAGCTCATCTCATCATGGCACAAAATCAACAAAGGCAGCCTACTGCATGCTTAGCGGCCTGTAGCTCCCTTCGTGTTGGTGACCTCGTTTCATCGATCCCAAGTCATCAGCAGCGGCCTTCTCCAGGTTGCGTAGTAATATGCAAAAGTTCGTCGAGGCAAGGCGTTGGTTCTATCTGAGGCCAGACCCAGCTGCCTAGCAGTCAAAATTGACGAGAGCCTACCTGGAAGACGACATGTCATGTTATACAACGGCTGTGTCCAACCAGAGCCAAACGCTTCTACTGTAGGTCCGCACACACCACAGGCGCTGAATCTTGCCTTTGCCTCAAGTCACACGGCACCCGGCAGTGTTACCCAATACACTGAATTCACGTAACCTGCCGCGTAAATTACAATATACTGCCTTACTGCACGCAATCTCTGCCGGAGCACCGGTCATCGGCTATGCTGTAACAATCATCACCCAGTTACCTGCCTCCTTTCGCAAATTTTATCATTTCTGTTGCCACTGCTCTGCCCGCCCTAGCGTCGTGTACAATGCATCGGAGTCGAGGACAATACATTGAGAATGTAGACCGGCAAGAACGGTGTAAATGTGACGAGGCAAAACATGCCGTCTGTGACAATCTAACGCCCTGTTTTACAGTCATTAGGTAGGTACCTAAGTTAGAAAGACGGAAAGGAAATTCCCATGCATTATGCTCTGCGACATTCCTGGGTCTAGTATATTACATAAGGCGTCTGAACTGTAAACTGCATCATACATTGGTCCTTGGATATGTTCCTATTTCGTTCTTGTGCAGGATATCATGTTGCGAGGCGGTTTCCCTATTGTTCGAGACCCGGCTAGACTCTCTTCCCAGCCACGGGCAGTAAGGGCATAGAGGTTCATAGCAGCTGCGATGATAGCCGGCTAGATGCAGGACCAAAATTTCATGCATGTCTCTATTGCAGAATTTGCTTCTTGTTTTTCAATCAGGCACGAGGTTTCCACGTTCTTCAACCTGGAGAACTGGTGCCCGCTCCTTAAGGATCTATCACGACATATCCGCCACTAGTGGCCACTATGATCACTCAACTTTACGTCAATTTCGCGTTATTCCCATCGTGGCTGCGACGCCGTGTCGTATGTACATATGCCCACGCATGTTTCTTAATAACGACACACCATGGCTGGTTTGACGCATAAGTAAGCTAATGTGGCTTACCGTAACATAGAAGGATCCCACTCCGTCATCTCATTGGCCTCTCCGCACCGACGCAGCGGTTCCCATTTCCCATCACATTCGTGGCTGCACCGTGAAGCTTGGGGAAAGCCATGATGTTTACTTGACTATTGCTTATCGTAGCTAGGATTGCACAAGGCGATCCTGAGACGTTAGTGTCACACATTACCGTTGACTGGGTCCCTTGCCTCTGTGGCTAGCTAGAGGTCCGAAAGGGCGGACGATGGCTTGAAATCCCTGGCGTAAACATGCCAATTCTAACATGTTGATGTTAGTGCTGATGTTTCTTCCAAGACTTTGAAGCCACTTTCAAGCACATCTAGGATCGAGCCCTATGATCGACCCAGGGAGGGAGCGCCCATTACCTCGTCGTCCCACCTGGCTGGCACACGGGAAATTTACTCGCGTTATCATTCCCAATCCATCGGATAGGATTCGTCTCCGAGCAAAGGATCGCCACCGTCAGGCGCTGTGCTTACTTACCACGAGAAAGGGGAACCACAGTCGAGATGTATCAAGCCGTGGGAAAATGTCCGTGACTGGACCCTGTTCTAATGACGCAGGCACGGAACCGCGCTGCCGAAAACAAGAGTAAGACGAGCACGCTAGGTTCACATATGGTTCGGAAATACCACGAGGTGGCTTCGCCACTGTTGTTTCTGTAGCACGATGACTATCCCATTCGAGACGGCTATGAGTACAACGCAATGAGAGAGATATACCATTAGTGCCTCAGGACAGAATGCAAGCCCCGATGGCTTTCGAGCGTCTCCAATTAGCGCTCCCTGTCCCGGAGGATCACCATAATCAGACCACGTCCAAGATCTTGGGCGTACCAATTGAAGGACCCCTGGAATTCCCTAAGGAACAGAACCCAAGAAGGCGGGAGGGTTTAGAGCAACAGTCTGCGAACCAGGTTTATACAACTTAATGCAAGCCCGTGTTGCCTTACTGCTATTCGATCCCGAACGATCCTATCCGGAGCAACGGGCGGGATCGTGACGGCCCCCAATGTCTCTGGTCCCGGATAATTTTTCACTAAGTGACGGCACCTGACTTTGTGCGCCATGAGCTTATTCGAGACTCAGGGATAGGAAGAGGTAACCCCCTTTGCATAAGGTTGTGTGGCAGCACATTGCCTGACTTCAATGCTCCCCTACACGGGTAAAATGACATTGTGCGACGCCGGTAAATCACCTTCTTTCATCGAGAGGAGGGCAGCAGCAACCCGGATCGCGATCAGGATCGTCTCACTCGCCAAATAGATCCTCGATTTCATCTGCGTTTCCTCCCTGGCCGGAGCGGTCCTGAGTGGACGGTAAGAAATCGCGTACATACCTGCGTCGTCCATTATCATTCTCGCCCAACGTCCAATCTGCATAGGTAGCCTTATTAGGCGTCAGCAGTCATGAGACTTTCCGCGCATGCACCTTGCCGTCCTGCTTGTCTATCGTCGTCGCTTGCGTCCGAGATCGCAGACCCTGCAATACCACGCTGGTCTTACTTGGAGGTCATCACCCTACTGCCACGGCAGCCGATGCTGCCTCCAATCGCCCCTTTTTGCTTTGTTATACCCTCTTCTCAAACCCGTCGCGAAGTCTTGAGCTTTTTTTAATTTAGATGTTCTGGTTGCAGTTCTGAAACGTCGAATGTTGGTCGCCTTTCCCATCGGCAGATACGGGCATTGGGGAGCCTGCATCAGAATGGATGACGCGCAATGCCTTCTTCTCGCCGTTCGCCGGCATCCTATTCTCGGTTTGCCATAGATGCCTGTATCGAATACTGACGCCAAGGTTCGTTCTGATACAACTACTGCATGCTGAATATTATGGCTACGAGGGCATCGTCGCTAGGAGGATGCCCTCATCCCGGCGAGCGTGATTGCAATGAGCGATGGCACTTCTACTAATTTCTCACTCTAGGACTAGCTGCCTAACTTGGCAACCACATCACTTCAACCATCGTGGCCGTCACCTTCCTTGACCGGTGACCCGCTATGGGCATTTACTATGACGAGTGGTACGTAACTAGAGTGGGCAATTGCTTATGAAGACCCTCGAACTCTTACCGCCTCGTCGCAAGAATTTTATAGGAATGCATTTAGCCTTAACGGACGTAGGGCGGACATAGGATGGCGCCATGTTAGAGCAAGGTCTAGCTCGTCAAAACAGACAAGCATCGAGTTCTAGTCGAGCAAGGTGGATATCTTCATGGATCATGACGGCTAACATGGATATAGAACAGGCCATCGTGGGCTATGACTGATATTGTTTGTCTCGAATTTCATCCTCAATAGACGTACGCCCTCGACTGCAGCGAGAGGTCAGCATCTCAGTTAGGCAAGTTCACACGTGTAGCAAAAGACCTTGCTGTAAGAGATATCGTCTTTTGACATTTATTCCCGAAAATGTACTCGGGGTAGGAGATATATTTGCGGTCATCTATGACACGTTAGCCTGCTGGAGCAAGAAAAACAAGAACCGAGAGTCGGCTCGTTTCTGACATTCTGTATAATGCCGTAATATTCATTAAGACGATGCTATATTCTCGTATATCATATGAATGACTTGCGACTCTCCCACAATCGTTCACTATTGTAAGGGGTGCTAAGCAATGGCTTTTAGGCTATGTTTCCGTCGGCAAGCACCATTTCCTCACCCTTATGGACGACCGAGAATCGTTAATAGAGTGGAAATTCTTCGTGCCCCTGACTTGTAACATTCTATCGCGAGCTTTATCGAAAGCAGAAGCCCGATCGATTTAACAAGTGAGAAAATAAGAATACCATAGGTTATGAGAAACTTCTTGTTGCGGATATGGCAGAGCCTCCTTCTATCTCGTTTGACTATTGATGCTAGCCTCCTTATATTCGACAATATTAGAGTCGAACTATATTGTAACTAGCAAGAATACGACTAGGCTATATTCGATTTGGTGGACGTCTGTGATATAACGCCTCAAGTCCCTCATTAAGATAGTATCAGATTTGAAGCTATCGTGATCCTGACATGGGTTCTCATCGATTCCTAATACAGATAAGCATTATAGTCTGCGGGCCTTCCGCAGAAATACCGTTCTCATTCACCTATATTCACTCAAACCCTCGTATCTAGAGATTGATAATGCCAACACTCAGTTACTGATATAACTTATCATATGGCTTTCGAGGAAGAAGACAACTTCAAATGTCCTTGGATGTACTTAGGTGGTGATAGATGAGTGTAACGGTACTTTGGTACCTGGATGACGTTGAATTAAAGTGTGTACATCGGTACCAATTGATGCACTGACCAGGTGCATTGGATGTGGGTCCGTACGCACGGTAAAATAGCTTTTCCATTTCCCGCGGGGGAGCTCCAAAAATTCTAGGTGGACAAGCACAATTTCAAGATCGGGATACAAGCTTCGCGACGTGACATCTCAACAAGATCTTGTCGTTAGTTGCTCTTAGAAGGTCACATTTGGTGCCTTTTATTCTGGTTTAATTCAAATACCCCAAAACACCCAGAAATTCCACCGACACACCTCTTCCAACATGCAGGCTCCCGTTGTGGTTATGAGTGAGCCCCTCCATCATCCATGAGCTTGCCTAGCTTCCACGAACGCAGACAAAACTGACTATAAATAACAGACACCCAGAGTGGTGAAAGACAGACTGGACGAAAAGCTCAGCTGTCGAACATCGCCGCCGCGAAGACGTATGATTATACCCCCTATAACTCTACCCCTCGTGCCTCCCCCGCTAAACCCAACCTTTAGTGTCTCCGATATCATTCGATCATGTCTCGGTCCTAAAGCTATGTTGAAGATGCTGTTGGATCCTATGGGCGGTATTGTCTTGACGAACGATGGCCACGCTATCCTGCGAGAAATCGAGGTGTCACATCCAGCCGCAAAAAGCATGATCGAGCTTAGCAGAACACAAGATGAGGAAGTAGGTGATGGCACAACAACCGTCATTATCATGGGTCAGTAATCCGCTCTCCATAGATCTATTTTCTAGGGGGTTGATACTAACTATAAGCTAGCTGGCGAGATTCTAGCATATGCCCTCCCGCAACTAGAACGAAATATACATCCCGTCGTTATCATTTCCGCCTTCAAGCGTGCGCTCAAGGACGCGCTAGAAATCATCGACGAGATATCCTTACCTATAGACATCAACGACGACAAGGCTATGTTTGGCCTTATCTCCTCTTCTATCGGCACTAAATTCGTTTCGAGATGGACGGACCTGATGTGCAGCTTAGCTCTTAATGCTGTCCGAACAGTCACCTGGGAGGCTGGAAATGGCAAGAAGGAAGTCGACATCAAGCGATATGCGCGTGTGGAGAAGGTCCCTGGTGGTGAGATTGAAGACAGCAGGGTCTTGGACGGTGTTATGCTCAACAAGGATATTACCCACCCGAAGATGCGACGGAAGATCGAGAACCCGAGAATCGTTCTTCTAGATTGTCCGTTGGAATATAAGAAGGGAGAGTCTCAGACGAACATCGAGATCACGAAAGAGGAAGACTGGAACCGTATCCTGCAGATTGAAGAAGAACAGGTCAAGGCTATGTGCGAGGCTATCCTGGCCTTCAAGCCTGATCTGGTCATTACGGAGAAGGGCGTTTCGGATCTCGCACAGCACTACTTTGTGAAGGCAAACGTTACCGCCCTGCGCAGAGTTCGAAAGACGGACAACAACAGAATAGCCCGTGCGACTGGCGCAACTATCGTAAACAGGGTGGACGATCTCCAAGAATCTGACATTGGAACTCAGTGCGGCCTATTCGAAATCGAGAAGATCGGTGATGAGTACTTCACTTTCCTTACTCAGTGCAAAACACCCAAGGCTTGCACAGTCTTGCTTCGTGGCCCCTCCAAGGACATCCTGAATGAGATTGAGCGAAATCTCCAAGACGCTATGGGAGTAGCTCGCAACGTTATGTTCCACCCTAGACTATCACCGGGCGGTGGAGCTACCGAGATGGCAGTTTCAGTACGACTAAACCAACTAGCGAGAAACATCGAAGGCGTACAACAATGGCCGTACAAGGCAGTTGCCGACGCTCTAGAAGTTATCCCCCGAACCTTAGTACAGAATGCTGGTGCTAGTCCAGTAAGAGTTCTCACTGAACTCCGTGCTAAGCAGGCAGAGGGTAAGAGTTCGTGGGGTATCAACGGAGATACTGGAACGATCGTGGACATGCAGGAGTATGGCATCTGGGAGCCCGAGGCGATCAAGCTTCAGAGCATCAAGACCGCCGTCGAGGTAAGATTCTGTGATCATTCTACTCATATGCCTAAGTACTAACACTATCACAGTCCGCTTGTCTCTTGTTGAGAGTTGACGACATCTGCAGCGCGAAGAAGGCGCAGCAAGCTGGTGCCCCGGGACTAGGTGGTGGAGATGACTAAAGAAAAAAAGGAAATTAATCGATGAAGGTGCCAAGCAAGCCTATTACATACGGAATACCAAAAGGACATACCCCTGTACCACCGACTGGTCTAAAATTCACGAGATAGATGAAATAGATGGCTTCGCTACCACACTGACTTAATCATGACTTTTGTGTCACCTTATTCACGGAACATTGGGACTGCCCTGTTTGATAGTACAAGGTCAGTTTCTCTTAAGTGAGGTGGCGTTTCCTTCCGGCGTGTGATCTAAAATATCTGATTCAGACGTGAGTTCTCATTAGAAACCCGGTATTTGGGTAGGTAGACAAGAGGTTTTGGATGATGCTCTAAACGATTAATCTAGTAAAAGTATCTATTCGACAGCTATATTTGCTATGGTCTATACTTTTTTTTGGTAAGTTTCAACTGTAACCGCATGTTTATACACCTAACATTCTCACAAGCTTCGATCTATCATTATAGATCCAAAACCTCCCGTCATTACATAAAAAGAACAAAGCAAATTTATCATCCGAAAATCAAGTTTGAACTATCCAGCAACTTTAATATGTAACATAGCATATCTTGCTCACTTGCAAACCTTATAGGTTTGCTTCTTGAATAGGTATGGATATAAACTCATCAGCATCTCACCTAGTCGTTTTAAATTTCTACCCTCTCTCCCGAGCACAGGGATGATGCAAGTCTCCTAAATACAGATGTATACGATAATTTGAATGATAACAGGCATATTCCAATAATGTTGCGCGGGATATCAGAGTATACCCGAATATATTCATATAATTACAAGAGCAACCATAGATCTTGTACTATCCTGTAGTACCTATAATGGGTTTACAGGTGGTGATTAGTGGAAGCAGTTGGAAGTATGCATCACGATACACTCACTAAGTACACTAGGTATATACTTGGTTGCCGCCGACTACACTTACCGCTAAAAGACGAGTCATATTGCCCGTGTCTTCCACCGCCCCTGCCAACTAATATTTAAGAAAACTTTTATTCTACACTCATCTTTTATTTTATTTTCTCCCCTCCACATATACGCAAACTTTTGTGCAACTTAACAGTACCTAGCAAGACAACAAATCTTTTGCGCACAATAACATCTTCCTGCCTTCAAGCAGATTCTACCTTTACTTCTCTTCTTACTGTCACATACTCATCACCGCCGCAACCCTATTTCCTTCCTTCTCCCTTCCCGAAACCCGCACCCAGTGCCATCATGCCCGTCCTTACTAGAAAGCGTAAGGCGGAACTCGAGTCTGCAGAGAAAGAAGTGCAGCGGCAGTTGTTGCTAGAAGCTGAGCATGCCACGGAGGAACATCCCTCCAAGCGCCAGAAACGGGATGACCCGTTCAAGAGAACTGACCCATTCCGCCCTATTGTATGTCTCTCTCCGTTTATATATATTTGTTAATATTGTTCATTTCTTCTGTTCTTCATTTACTTCCCCACTTCCTAGGCTGTCTTTCCTAAAAAAGTCATTAGGAACCCATACTTCCAAAACATGCTTGAAGCCCCAGAGATCCTCGAGGAAATACTAACTCTTGTTATTATAGTCTCCTCCCCCTAAGACAGTGTTGCGTCGACGCGGCCAGGTCAAGTACTCCACGTTGAAGAAGAGACCCACTAAGTCTCAGCAACTACTGCCGATGGTCTTTTTCACCGTGCCAGAAGCCAACCCAGCTCGACAAGTCTCGGCCAAGAGCCGAAGTAGCAACGATGTGGACACTATATTGGCCACAAAGTCTTTGGTCGATCATGTAGAGTAAGTTAGCATTTTAATCTGCCCTATTTCCCCTCGTCGAGCTCACTTAAACCCCAACCCATCCAGCCCCTTGAAAATGAATACAAGAGAATAAAAAACGTCTACGCAAGACATACTAACGATATATATTAGTAAATATGGCGTCGAAGCGATGCCGAGCCGTGAGGCTCTCGAGAGCTGGCTCGAAGAGCATAAGGATGAGTTCATCCAAGCAAGAGCGGAGCGAACTCGTCAACAGCCCACTCCGATTCGCCGCACACAGGCGGCCCCTCACGCTCCCGGTCATACTGGGCCCGAATCAGAATCTTCAGCTGCCCGTCATCCAGCTGTGAGACCGTCTATTAACCAACCTGGTGTTACCATAGGCAATGGTGGAATATTCCGAAGAGCAGTTCGCCATGCTCGTCGCACTGCCGAGAGCCTCTTAAGCCGAGCTATTGCCGTGCTTGAGGAGACCATACCAGAAGAGCAGGTTCTCGTGACCCTTATATACCAAGAACCCCAAGCACCTCGAGAACCCCAAGAGCCTCAGAACCACGCTAGTGTCGGGGCCGCGCTTGTCAGACCAATAGCACCCCCTCTAGACCCTCGCTTCTTCCACCCAAACGGACAATTACATTCCGTATATAAGTATCTTACCGCTCAAATTCCCCTCCCACAACAGTGGGTGAGATGGGCTATTCACAACGATATCCCAAACGTCCCCGGACGAGGAGATATTCGAGAGGCCGGGACCTACGTAGCCGAAGACACTTTTGACTACGACGCCCTATACCAAGCAATCCACCGCGGCCATTTCAAGACTGGGAGGATAGAGATCGATTACTACCTGGACCATTGGCCGGGGGTCGAGGGACGAAGAGACGACATGATCGCCGACTTGGAGTTACACGAATTCCGTATCACGCTAGATGAGCAACAACCGAATGACCGCTTGTTGGAGAAGTCTGGTGCGCCGTCGCCGGAACCTCCCCCTCCCTCCGAATCAGCACATCGGCCAGGCTCTGAGTTCCCTGTCTCCCGCTCTACATATAGCCTTCCTGATCATTTTTCCGACACGACGGGTTACGCCACGAGCCAAGCTACGATTTCGGATTTCGGAGATGAAGATAGCTAGACGACACAAGCTAGACCTGTGGAGTAATATATCGTGTCTTAATCAACCTGCCTGAAGCTCGACTCGAACCACCAAGTCACAAAATTCTATAAGTCTCCAAGATCGACCAGCCAGTTTCCCAGTCCAAGACGGCTCAAACTGCGCAAAGGCTAAGCTGTGATCAGCAAAGCCTTTGCAGCAATCGGAAGAGGCGGTGGCAAATATGAACAGCTAGGAATATACAAGAAACAAGAAGACGAAGAGGAGCCACCTGGTTACCTATCAATTTAAAGTGAGGTTCCATACGTACCCACTTCCATACACATATTTACAGTATCCGACACATATCCGGCGACTGACTGCCAAACGCGATCTTGACGTTTGAGCTGTAGGATACAACGGGTTTTAAGGTAGTAGAAGATTAACCCTTATTCTTGAGCAATACCTTGCATCAGTCAAGATCAGAAATATACCAGTTGATCCGGAAAATCAACCGGTTAAATACAGTCGTCTGATTCGATCTAACCCAACGGATGTACAGAATGGCCATAACAACAAAGGATATATGTCCTCTCTTCGAAAATATAGGCTGATTCTTATGACAATATAACCAATGCCAGAGGTTTATTATAGGCGATTTTGCTATACCAGAAAAATAGCGCCGCCCCTGGTATAAGGGACCTTTTTACCCCCTTTTCGGCAAACTAAACACCAAATTTAGCCCAATGGAGGGCGGAAACGAAGAAGGATGAACATTTGGAATCCTATCAGTTTATAACGCCGCTGTTTAATTCTAATATATATATAAGATTAGAGTTATACTCACTTCCCAATTGACGTCGGTCTAAGGGTTACGTGTCTGGTTACATAACCATACCCTTTTAACACACATTGCTTATTCCTTCCTTGGTCAGCCCTGATACAACCATACACAAATTATGAAATGGCGTCTTCTCCAAGAAAGGGGAAGAAGAAAGCTGAATAGGAGGCGTCCAAAACCAAGGACGAGCCATGGACGCGCGGGGCGGATCATGAACATTTAAAACAACACCCTAGAAATTCCGAACGAAAAAGGCCGTATAGCGCACGATGCGATGGACGACTCTAAGCTAAAATTTCCGGCTTATATACCTTTTACTAAAGGTATGCCCATAAGAATTTCCAAGAACACCCACCCAGGTTTGAAGGTGGTAAACGGCGCCCAGTATACTGCGGAAGAATTCATCCCGAATCCCAAAAGCATCATTTTGGGAATAGGTCCGGACTTCTTCACTATGATGGGCTCTACGAAGGCCCTCTTACTGTTCTCGAAAACAACAAAGGATACTCGGTTGGCTGGGTTAACCTCAGACAGCCTACGACCACGAGGCGGCATAAGCATGAATTACGGTCCGTACCGAGCATAATATATTCTTCATAAAGATCCTCGATTATGACTTCAATACGAGAACAACATTAATTATAACATACTTTCGGGCGCCTGCACGATTTGCAAAAATCGGAGCTGCGCGTTTGGGGTTTCAACCCTGGAACCATCAGCACGGCAGCTTAGTTAAAACCGACACATTCCTGCGCCCGAGAGGTTGAGGAAGCCAACGGAGATGTCAAAAGGATCATGCTTCGAGAACACTGGACAAATCCGACAGCAAGAAATCGACCAGAACTCCTTAGACGAGCTCTTACAATATACAACGGTGTCGCGAAGACTGGTGGTCATAGCAGTTTCCCCTATACATAACCAAGGAACCTCCAAAGGGAAGGGGAAGACCAGCCAGAAGTATCGAGGTCAACAGACACAGCGATGCCGGCAAAGTCGTCCCTAAGGAGTGGAAGCAGGGAAAAGGAAAAAAAAAGCCTTTTCTTTTTGAACTCTGAAACATTAACTATGAGATTATCACGATTATGTGCGGCTTTGCTGAGGAAGTTTGAAAGATTGAAAAGCAACATATTACAACAACCCCCCTTCAAGGAGGAAGAGGGGCCTTATACATCACCACTGCAATTATCTTTTGCGCCATCCAAGATTTTATGGATCATGGCGGGAGGAGACTGAAGCGCTCAAATGGCATAATATGTTCCAAACACGAGCCACGTCGGATCGTCGGTGCGATTGCTATGACGAAGACTGCACTGTTGTGCGAAACCTAGAAGCAATCACCGTGAGATATCCTATTATTTTATCCTGGTTGTGACATTTTGGTGCTTTGTATATACATCGATCAACCCCTTAAGGCCAAAAGTTTCGCACATTTATTTGGGTCAATACCGTGTAAACCGAGATATTGGAACACTGCGAGAGACCGCTTCATCTTGGTGTTGCTGAGTGCCCTGGGCTATAGCGGTTAGTCACTGAACTTTAGCGGAGATATCGCTACCTAGGTATTAGGCCTGAGGCTTGGCTTGAAGATAATACAGTGCCGATTGATTGCTAATCCAATCACGCACCGTTCAAGGGACCACGAAAGATGTGCGAAACTCTTAGCTTCGACCTTCATACTGGAAAGGGAACTGGAAAAGGCCGACTAAGAATCTTGTGACAATAAAAAGCGAAGGAAAAATTCTACATAGTGACATGGTGAAATATTCCATTACAGAAGTCAGGAATTAAATACTGAGAATGTGGTAAGGTATCTGTTCCGCCAATTGAAGATAATACATTACCATGCAAATGTAGACTCACACACAAGTGCACACCCCCTCTCGACCCGTATGTCTTAAAGGTAGCTAATAGTCCAAGCCATCCGCCCTCCCCTTCCTCCTCGAGGCCCTAGGCAACAAGCGCACCCCCTCCCCAAGCGGCCTCGCCACAAACCTGACGCCCACACACTCGTCGGACATGCCATCGAGTCCATCGACCCAGACCTCGCCGCTCAGCAGCCCCGCGGCGCGGATACGGGTCCGTAGAGCATCTCTATCATCGACCGAACTGCGATTACTACTCTTCCTGCTGTTGCGACGTCTTTGTTGTTGTTGTGCCTGGCTGAACTCGACGACTTGCTTGCTGCTATTGCTCGTATTGCTTTCGGTGCTAGCGGTGCTAGTGTCGAAGAGGGACTGTCCGTTGCGGCTGTGAGAAGACCGCGACCGCTGCGCCGCGATGTACGTCGGAGCCAGATGCGCAACCTGGCTGATGTGGAAGCCCCGCCGTTCTGGTGGCGGAGGCGCCGATTCTCTTTCTGATCGGTCGAATATCGCCGTCGTGTCACCGCTCAGAGACTCGTTTTCCGAGCCGGGGTGAGGTTCGTCAATGGGATTGGCTTTGGACTCGCTTTCTACCCCCTTCAAGGTTCGATGCACTATATTATGGTTATCATTCGCGGAGGGCTCTTCATCTTGTTCTTGGTCGGCAAAATTCTGATAATTTGTATCATCTTCCTGGGAGAGCTCGTCCGGATGGTCATGGATGTAGTTGATGCTCTTCTCGAAGACGTCTAGCTGTTCTCGGTCTCTTCTACCTGCAGGATATATAGCCGCACCCGCGCGGCTCAGTAGATTGCATACCCCTTTCCGTATGTTACATACTCGACGACGACGGATCCCTGTGGTGCGACTGGATGCTTGCCCATCCTGGTCTGCTCGAGGCCCTGGCGAAATTCCTCTAGATTGGGGAGTCGATGAAAATTTTGTCGTTTTTCTGTTTATCGTCCTGGGCATATTGACGTTGCGAATCTGGCTATGCTTCCGAGCAACTCTCCTCGCCTCCACGAACCGCTCCTTATTCTCCTCTAGCCATGAGGCAAACACGTCCTCGGGGGGCACCGCATCCGATCCATGGTGCTCTTGATGTTCTATGAGTTGTCCCACCGCCACAATAACAGCTCTGTCACATGAAGACTTAGGCCGAACGATTCTCTGGTCTCCGACTGTGCTCAGTATTTGGCTGGGTTTGAGGAGCATAGAAGTTTTTCTCGTTGGGTAAGACGCTTGGAGCATTATCAGGTAGATATGAGTTTATGAAGATGGGAGAAAGTAGGAGTGGTTAAACATCATAAGAGGCGAAATAAGACTGAGCGTTATGGAGGTTTGAGAGTCCTAGTAAGTACCTAAAGAGTTTTGTGATGGGGAGCTATGGTTATATGTATCGGAGACAGATCTTAAGAGAAGTGCACACTATCATCTGTGGCTTTATGTTAATATTCTGAATTACAACAGATACGTAGCGCTGTAAAGAAAATACATGAATAATTTTATATAGCATCTTATAATCGTGAAGTGCTTGAGACCAAAGGGACAATACTCCGTTGTGGAACATGCACTCTTAGCCATCTAACATAAAAACGTTATCCAAAAACTTCGCATATTCCATTCTACTCATGTGCGCTAGTCATAAAGGGTATCTGTCAAAAAAAGGTAACATACTATGAACCCAGCCAGAATCCGCCTTAGTAGACGCTACCCCTAATGCTTTTATCCTCCCGCTCGGCCCTGTCGATATCTTCCGCCTCATCACCTCCGTCTGATCCCTGGTCGGAGTTGTTTGGCGCATCACCAAGCTTATTAGCATGCGCGTGTCTTGTAGCCGACGGCTCTCTGCCATTAAGTAATGACCCATTCTTTTCGCCGTTCCTAACACGCGCGAATTTGGCAGCAAGACGTTCGCGGGCATCGTTCTCTGAGAATTCCTCCTCACTAGCGTGCCCCGAGTAAGTGCCGCCGAAATCGCGCCCAGTATGTAAAAAAGCCGCCTTCTGTGGAGTCTTAAGCGCGTTGCGAAGTCGGTCCTCGATTGTAATATACGAGGGTGTCCCATCTGGCGAGGAAACAACCTCTTCCTGGGCTTTGGTCACATCAATGTGAGGTGCAGCACGAGGATCATCCGAATCGTCATCAGAATTGTTTGGTCCTTGAACTCTCTTAGCTGGCGTGCGGCGACTCGCTATAGTGCCATTAACCTCAGGAATAGCATGGGTATGGGTGAATCCATTCTTGGAGCTGTCCTCATCATGCTGCCGTAGCTCTGCCAGATCGCGTCTTATCTTAAAATTCTTTCCATGGTCACAGCCTTGAGGGCAGCCGCCCCATTGGCGTGGTGCAATCGGAGTGCTGTTCTGTTTCGCCATCTTGCTTATTTCCTTCCCCTTTCCAGTATCAGTTAGTTCCTTTTCTTCTTTTGCCTTCAGGGCTTCTCGCTCACGGCGTAGTTCGGACCACGTCCGGAGTTTGTTCTCGAGGTCGTATTTTCCGCTGTCCAACTGCTTTTTCATGATGAGAAATTCGCAGTGATTAACATTGCGTAGGTCTTCGAAATACTCGACAGAGAAGTGGTACCACTTCATTAGGAAGACGCGGGACATGAGGCCATGGGTTACTGATCTAATGTTAAAGGCTGCGATACTCAGTGGCGACAAGGGAATGGCACAAGGAGATTTGTGGTCTTGTTACATACCTAAGACGCAAACGCTGGGGAAGTCATCCTCTCCGAACTGGCGCCATAGACTCTCGTTGAATCCCGATACACGATCATAAGCGTCGGCAGCACTCTCGCCGTCTGGAATACGATAGAAGAAGTGACCGTAATCAGCGCGCTCTTGCCACATGCGTTCCATCTCAGCGCTGCATGGCTGGAAGTTTCCGAAATCTTGTTCTCGCAACCGCGGCTCCTCGTATACCTTCATGTTCCTTCGCTTGAAAGGTGAAGGGTCGGGTTCGTCGGATGTTAGGGTCTCTAGGATCCCTTCGGTGGTCTCTCGCGTTCGTCGATACGGCGAGGTATAGAATTGGAGGGTATCGTCGGGGCGGAGCAAGGACCGTAATCGACGGCCGGCATCGCGAGCTTGCTGCCATCCTTCCTGTGTCAACTTAACCCTATGATCAGGGATAGTTTGATGAATTTCGCGGTTCTCTGTTATTCGGAGTTATAAGCCTCTAAATCTGGATCTTTGGGCGAGAAGTGATGACATACTATTGCCCTCAGACTGAGCATGTCTGATCAATATGATAAGCCTTGGGCGACCCATGATTAAAACCTAGATCTCGGAGATCTTTTCCTACGATACGCCTACGATGGCGCGGTATTCTTAATAGCGAGTCAATGTGGGTTTCGTTAGATCGTATGCTAACGAAGTTCGAGGGGGTTGAGGGAATTCGAGGTTCAGGAGCTTGTTGATTTATCTGACACCGGAAATATTCTAAGAGCTGTCGAAGTAGCGTGGCAAGTCACTCGATCGAGAAGACTATGCAGGACGGTTAGGTAAGATGGAATTTTGTCTTGATCCGATGACTAGGAAGAGTGATTCCAAATCATAAATAGATGGGCACTCTCGTATTTAAAGTAGGTATTTAAATTATATCTCTCTTTATGGACTATCAGGCTGATCAAGGCAGTGAGGTATAAAGTGAGTAAAGTACCGCAACACGTTGCAGGCGTTGAGTCGTACAGACGTCGTTGAAGTGATATATGTATTGAGATGTATTGGATGTACGATTTTACCGGATTGCAAAAAGGTTTGAAGTAGGGGGGTAGCTAGGATGTTTTATCGCTGCAACTATGTTGGGCTTTTGTTTCACACCATTTCCCTCTCATGGACCGTTCCTGCCAACCAAATCCTAATGAGCTCATTGTGCTGTGCCGAGTTGTCGGGGTTCCCCCTGCTAGCCATGCGTAGAGAAAGCCTAAAACGCCCAGATGTCTGTAAATGGTCTATTTTGATTGGCTCAAAACAAGTTTCCCATCTGGCCGACCCCCTCCAACCGATTTCGGCTCCAGCGTTGGGCTACCCTTGGATCTGCCTTTTAGCGCAACGCTGCAGGGACAACCCGGGGTGCTATTCTGCATTTCTGTACCTCTGTACAATAGGTACAGCATGTACACCCGGCGAGTTGTGGCGTTCCAATCCCGTCCATCTGTTAGATCCACTTTTTATTTTCTCTGACAGCCTCATCACCATCGTCATTGTAAGCATCTCAACTCTCCTATTGCAGCCTTGCACTACAGACCACCCGTCGCAGATATTTTCGCAACGATCCACAGTCGACGAAGGATTGACGCACTTGTTCCTAACACATCCCTGACCCATCGCATGCTTCTAGAAGCATCCAAGATCGTCCCTTTCGAACCACTACCTCTCACCATCACGAAAAAGGCCATCGTGTCACGCCATCAACATACGACCACGTACCTACGAATCGCGAGAGCCTCCCCCTAACGTCCCCAACTACCGACGCAGAAAACGACTCACTAAAGCCTCGCTACCACCTACACGGGTAGATAAACGGAAAGAAAGGGGTTGGCGCTACATAGCTCCACACCACAGCTCAGCTGTCGTCCGGACGTGGATAAGCCGCAATACCTACTTAGGTGCCTGGGCAAGCAGGCAGGAAAATAGATCGGCCTCCTAGCCTCGCCTCCTAGCCCCATCTGCCAGCAAATCACATCCGATCAAATTAGGTCAGACGAGACGAGACCAGATCAGCCCACGATGTCCGGCGAAGGCCCCGAGAGCATCCCGACGTCGGCGGACCCGCGGTCGAAGCGGCCCACGAAGAAGCGCGCGCTGACGCCCCTGTCGGCGCAGGCGCACGAGGTCGAGGTGCTGTTCGCGAAGCCGGACCAGGAGATCCGGATCCCGGACTCGGGCGCCTCGTCCTCGGGCGGCAAGAAGCGCAGCCTCCCGCCGCCCCCGGAGATCGTGACGAACGTGCAGGGCTCGAGCGCCGGCGCCGGGTCCGGCGAGTTCCACGTGTACAAGGCCAGCCGCCGGCGCGAGTACGAGCGCCTGCGCCGCATGGACGAGGAGGTCGCCGAGGAGCGCGACACCGAGGACTTCGAGCGCACCCGCGAGGAGCGCGAGCGCAAGGACGACGAGAAGACCCGGAAGAACCGGGAGAAGAGGGAGAAAGCCAAAGCTAGGAAGTCGAAGACTAAGAATGGAGGAGGCGGCAAAAAGAATGGTGGCGGAGAGGCTGGGAAAACGTCTGGTGCTGCCACCGCGCCGCCGAAGGGCGTTAAGGCAAGGATCGATTTGAAGAGAGACAAAGTAGACGAGGCGGATAAGACGGCGGATGCTAAAGCCACTATACAAGAAGATGTGCAACCGGAAGAAGCGAAGGGCATCGTCATTGAGGAGGACTGAAGGATTGGAAAATAATACCTAGTGATACCCACCAATCTATAGTCTACTCGAGTGTGGAAAAGAGAAGAGGTTCGAGGGGCATTCTTTGACAACGGAGTTACGGGTTGATCGAATCAACATGTAATAATTTGCTAACACTACTGTATTCTGACACTGTAGCATCATTTGCAATTTTCGAGAGAATATATAGAAACTTGCAAAAGGTATCATAAATTAAACCCATGTTAAAATCAAGTGATATCGCGCTATCAGAACCTTACCTGCCGGCAAAAAACAACAAAAGGACGAAGTCAATCCTTGACTCCTGAATGGGAATATGAACATCTCATCAAGGACTTTCACGGCTGGGAAGAAAACCCCCTTAGCCAGCCATGCCTTGAAGTCATTTCTAAATAATAATAAAAAAAGAACTACCCTGGTTCACTTTTCCTCCGACGAATTTCTCTATCGAACATCCCATTGAAAGCCGTGAAGTCATGATGATGAATGCTAACGGAGGGATATATGGACCGCCGTCGATTGACTGGCGGCCTGCTTTTGTACAAATTCCTCCTAGTAAGTAATAAAGCATCGCCAATCCCATAAAAAAACCGATTGTCAACCCTGGCGTCTTTGGCCTTGCCCTACCTATCATAGTGGTACATGCGCCAACTCAACAGAAAATACAAATGATTTTTAAAATGATCTCCAGCCTCGACCGCCTGACGATGCATTCGTGGTATACAACGCTGTCCTTTTTAAAAAGCTCTATCTCCTGGGAACGCCATACAGATGCACTCATCATGTCTTAAAAGCACCCGTTTGCTACTAACCGGTCGCCGTGTCATCGGGCAGATTAGAAGAACTTAGACATCGCCGTGCTGAGGTCAACGAAGTCGACCGGCTTCGTAACGTAATCGTTGAAACCTGCCGCGGCGCACTTCTCTTGGACATCCGACATAACATTTGCCGACAGGGCGATGATAGGCAACTTGCGTAGGTTAGCCTGTTCTTCCCATTGTCGAATCTCTCGGCAAGCTTGATAACCATCCTTTCGAGGCATGTGAAGATCGCACTATAATATGCATGTTAGTTTTTTACCACAGTATGTTATGATCTTGGATCCCAAACTTACCAGTATTAGAGAGTAATAATATGGTGGTTGCGCGAACACCTTCTCGGTGCACTCAACGCCGTCTGCAGCGATCTCTGCCTCGATGCCCACCTTCCTCAGATATCTAACTAACACTTTCTGATTGACCGGGTTGTCTTCGACAAGGAGAACCTTGTACCCCTTATTTCCGATTCGCTTCTCTACATCTAAGTAGCTTTGTTTCTGATTTTCGACCATCTGTGCGGCGCTGGATCGATTCAAGTCAACGCTAAGGTCACGTTCCCTCCCCGGGTCGAAAATCACCGCAAATCGAGACGGCTTCACCGGCTTGTATATGAATATTATTCGTTTTTCGGCCAGAAGTTGTTGATGTTCGGTATCTGACGCCAGTCTAAGAACCGCTTGCCTCTGCACAGAATCTGTTAGGACTAGGACTGATGTCTTGCCGCCAGAGCTTGCGATTATCATATCGATGACTCCTATAATCTCCTCGGCTGAGGGAAGGTTCAGAACGATATGGGTGAAAGTGACAGATTCGTGCCCCCCGATCAGCTCTTGAGCCTCCAGCACGCTTGTCATGGCTGTAATCTGGTGAGGAACATCTTTGGGTAATGTCATTTCAATGTGTTTCGTCGTAGCTTCCCTGCTATAGGTTTGAGGACAGATGATGAGGATCGAATACATTGGCGGTCGGAACTGTATCAGTTCTGTAGGGAACTTGGTTCCATCCGGAGTAGGCATCATTTGGGGCGACATCTTCCCAGAAGGCATCTCAAGTTTCATCTGGGAGATGTCCTGCCCGCTGGCCTTTGCGGCTTCGCTAAAGTGCGATAGACCAACGTTGACCGAGGAGACCGAGGATCGTATGGTATCCTGGGTGCGGATGGAGCGGAGCGAAGGGTCTGAACTACCAGACGACTCTAGCGCCGGTGATGCGACATCCGCATCTGAGCTGGGACTAGCAGTAGAGATGGAATCCATCGCCCTGTGCAGTAATAGCGGTTTGATGGCATGTGTTGGCTTGCCTTCTGTCGAGGACCGCATAGACGCAGTCATCGGCGGGGTACTGATCACACTCGGATGGTCCTCGGAGCTCGGTAGGCCAAATCTAGCAGTGAACGTGAAAGTCGAACCTTTCCCAGGCACAGCAGTACCGTCCATTCTCCCTCCATGGAGCTCCACAAGCTGTCTTGAAATCACAAGACCTAATCCACTACCGCCATGCTGGCGGGTACTGCTCCCATCGATCTGACTGAAGGGTTTGAAGATGAGCTCAGCCTCTTCTTTGCTAAAACCTCGCCCAGTATCGATGACCGAGAACTCGAGCACTATCTGGTGCTCACCAAGCTCAAGGGCGTCGCTCGCATAGACCCTACACCGGCTAAAGACCTCTCCCACTGCGGTAAACTTGATAGCATTCCCAATGACGTTGAGAAGTACTTGTCGAATTCGCACTTTGTCACCTTTAACCCAAGAAGGTACATTTTCTTCCACAATATAATTAAGCTCGAGCCGCTTAGCAATTGCCATTGTCGACACCAGTTCGTTAACATCCTCGATGAGGGATCGGGTGTGAAACCATTCGAAATTGAGTTTCATCATGCCGGCGTCGACCTTGGATAAGTCTAAAATATCATTTATAATCATAAGAAGACTATTGGCGCTGGTCTGGATTGTGTTCGTGTAATCTCTTTGTTCTTCGTTAAGTATTGTATCCTGTAAAAAGCTCACCATTCCGGATATGCCAATTAGCGGTGTGCGGATCTCGTGGGACATATTGCTCAAGAATCTGCCCTTGGATTCCATTGCTTCTTTTAGCTTCCCCTCCAGCAGCTTGTGGTCGTTGATATCGGTCGCCGAGCCAAAGTAGGAGCTTGCACCGCTTCCAAAAACAACGTCGTCGGTCTCCACACATCTAATTAAATGCCACCGGTATTCACCAGACTTTGATCTAAGTCGTACCTCGGTCGTATAAGAAAGTCGGCCATTGCTATCTGTTGCAACCTTGAGGATGCCCTGCCTGAAGAGTTCCCCTAAATCTGCAGTGACAAAATCACGTGCTGAATTAGAACTGGTATTCCGAGACAAAGCTTCCGAGAGTCGCTCAGACGTGCTTGTAAGTAGCGATTTAAACCCTGTCGATGTAAGGTCTTGAGAAGATGCATCAACTTTATCCTCACTAAAGTGTACCGTTGTCGCGCGCTCTACCGGTAGTCGACATTTTGCTAGGTCATCCGGATGCACGAAGTCTATGAACCCTAGACCTAATGCATCCTCGTCGCTCTGGCCCGTGTAAGATAGCCACTGTTCATTTGCGAATGTTACTCCATCGTTTTCGGTTGCAGTAAATATTATCTGAGGAATCAAGTTTGCCAGTAGACGATGTTTTGCTTCTGATATCTCGATCTCCTCCTGTCGGAGAGCCATCAACTCGGCGACCTTCTGATCGTGAATATCCATGTATGAGCCAATGAATTGGACTATAACGCCTCGCTTATCTCTTGAGGCCACTGCGCGAGCCTGATGCCACCGATATGCACCGTCGAAGCGACGAAGGCGAACCGATTGGGCGAATTGGTCACCGGAACGAAGAGAATGAGTCCAAGCACGCATATAATCATCACGATCCTCGGGATGTAGACTTCCCCAAGGGTCTGCAACCAAATCTTGAAGAGTCTGGCCCCTATAGGTTAAGTACCTACTATTAACCCAAACAATTTCCCCATGTACCGGCAATGCGACAAATACATGTACCGGTAGCAAGTCGAGCATGAGTCCTTTGAGGCGGTCTGAAGGAGGGAGCATAGTAACTTGTGGTGCAGATGAAGATCCAGGCCGAATTGGCGTTGGAGGCTGCGACGTAGGCTTTGTAAGAAGAGAAGTGCTAGGAGGTAATGACTGGAAGGATGATGAAAAGTCACCCCCGTATGAATGTAACATGGTATGCCTATGGCCACCGGACTGCATGCTCTGGTTGGACAGACGTCTCCGACTGTCATCAACATCTTGCCGAGACTGCTGGTTCTCAACTCCGGTGTTCATATCCGAAGAATCTTTCGACGTGGGTCTTTGTTTCGATATTTGGTTGATAGTTGCTTCATCGAAAGTACCGCTATTACGGACGACGTCTGAGTTCTCAGTGTCCTTCATCATTGAACTTAAATCTTGTTGGTGATGTAAAAGACTTCCCGACCGCCTCAGTTGCTTAGCCATTGTAAGTCCACCTTCTTTGCCACCTGCCCTAGAAGCTCGTTGAGCCGCTACCTCTGCGGGAATGGCTCCACCTCTAGGGACCGAGCTGAAGTAGCTGTCACCCCCTAGTTGATTAGGGCTAGCACCAGTAGTTCGTCTCTCGACAACGAGCCCGAAAGAATTAGGCTCCCAGAGTGGTGTCCCGCTTGGTGAGGCATTGATGCTTCGGGACGGACCTGAATATTCGCTAGGACTTGTGAGACTTCCAGTAACCGAACGTTGGGACACGTCCTCAGGCGAGGCGGCATTAAGGCGAGCGAGCATGACAGGGTCTGCTACTGGCCGTCCATCAGGACCAATAGCACCGAAGCCACTAGTAGATGGTCTTTTCCGATGAATACCCATGACTTCTGTCTCGAGATTTGAATAGTGTCGACAAAGGGAAAAGGTAGCTGCTAAATGGGGTGCAAGGTGTTCGAGGGAGTGGCGCAGGTTCGTGGGATATGGTATAATGGGGGTTAAGATCGACAAGATCGCAATAGGCAAATTTTTGTTCTTGGCTAATTCTTCGGTAGATGGACGCTCATGTAACATCGCAGAACTTATACTCGGCTCCGGGTGGCTCCGTTGAGAAGCCTTCTGTTCCAACGCAGAAGGATCTAACTTAAACCTTTGAGGCGGTTTTGATAAGAGGACATGGTTGAGGGGTATATGAAGAACAGTCCAAGAATTGTCAACACCGATTGTCTCTGGAGGTTGAGTTGATGCGTAATCGTGCGGGCTCGGGCCAGGATTAAACGACTCCTCATCAACCACAGCATCTGTAAAAAAGGGGTTCTCTGAAGGATCGGCTCGAACGGCAGGTGAGGGTGCCGGTGATTGGGACCACGGGGACGGTGGTGCTTGTTCGTACTCTTCGTACTTCGGGGTAGGAGGTCGAGGTAGAGCGTCGTCAAGGGTTGAGAATAGACTAGGAATTTTCTTATCTACCGACAGGGATTTCCTATTTCGACTTATAGATCTCGGTGCACCCGCACTGGCTAATAACGATGATAGCTTCGTCTGGGACTCGGATCGAATAGGCATTCGTGACAGTTTCCTCGGGTCTTCGGACGAGATAGGCTTCGTGATCTTAGGTTGCTGCTGTTTCCCTTCGGAAGTTTGGTCGAGATAAGGGTATGTGCGAGTTAGAGCAATCACTTTCCCTCGCTCGACAACGCGAGTGATGCCGTCATGATCGATAAGTGGATCTGCTTCAAAATCGAGACCTTGCAGTACCTGAAGGAGACGGCCTTTAACCTCCTTCTTCGACTCCAGCTTGGCCTCCCATGTTGGAACGGGCTGCTGATCTTCGATAGCGTCATGCTCTTCGAGCGTTTGCCTATTTAACGCGGGGTGGGGTGAGGTCGGACCTAGTCTATCAGCTCCTGGATAATAACTTTTGCTCCTTTGTACCAGGCCAGGCCGGAGAGAATTTGAGGAAGCCGTCCCTTCCGTATTTACTTCCCGGGTTCCCTTTTGATCTTCGTACGCAGTAAAAGAATGCCGGCTCTGAATCACTGGTCGTATAGGCTTATCACCCTTGGGAGCATCCTCGGAACTCGATCTAAGCTCGGGCTGTTCACCTTCACTACAGGCGGCAGTAGCAGTTCCCCTTGCGATGTATCCCATGCTCAGGTCATCTTCCTCCAGGGCGTTGTAGGTAGCTTTTTGTCCCCAGGGTACATTTTCGACATCTGTCGGATCAGCTGGCACAGAAAGAGTTACCCTCTCGGCTTTATAATAATCAATCATAATCTGGACAACGCTATTCCACCAAGCTTCTACACCGGGCTCGGCTGAGAGCATCAACGTTATGTCATAAAGACTGGGGGTAGGGAAGTCTAGGTTCGACGATTTGGATGCCACTCCGGGAGGTAAGAACGTCATGCCCGAGGCCGGGGTTGACGGGTCGGATCTCAGTTGATCTTGCAGCACAAACCCACCGAACTGTGCGCCTGCCGAGTTGGCAGCTCCGGTCGGAGGCTTTTGGTTAAGAATATGCTGCAAATATGTCGCGGAAAAATTGGGGGTAGCCATGCGTGGAAAGGGGTATGACGGTGTTCGAGCCGAAATCCCGGGAGTCATACCGCCGCGGACTGTCTTGTTAGATTCGGTGGAAGCGGTCGGAATATCCGAGTCAGTCGTCGGGGAAGGTGTAGTGCTAGATTCCTCCTTGATGGGCGATACGCGCGTCTTCTCCGACGCATTTCGCGTAGGCGACGGAGGGGATCGAACGGCGTGCTCTCGACGTTCCATTTCCTTAGCGAGCTGTGCCCGATATTCGTTAATAGATAGTTTGTTGCTCTCTATGATTTCCGGCGAATCTCCTGCAATGCTAACTTCTTTACTTTTTCTCCTTGCACCCGAACCAGCTCCTGTCGTCGATCCTCTCCGTGCCTCATCCTTTTCCGATTGCACATCTCTAGCGACGGGTGGGCTTATCCCAACACCGATCGTGTCTAATCCACCACCCTTCAAATTAACGTGATTTACACTTGAAGATGCGAGAGTCAGCCAAGGTGCTTCGGGATTCGTCGGCCCTACCGCGTTGCCTGGCAAGTTTCGCATGGAATCGACAATGTCTTCAGAGAAACTAGTCCCGAGAGGACTACTCTGTTTCTCGGTATTCAATGGTTGAAATGTAATTAGGTCATAGCCAGGGGGATAGGAGGGCGTTATGGTGTTGGGGTTACGTGGTTCGTCTGGGTCCGAGTAGTGGTGATGAGATGGCATTCCTCATTCACGGCGCCCCCATGCGGCAAAGTCGGGGACGAATCTCACTACGGGCTCGTGATCTCGGCATTCGCATTCGTTTAACGCCTAGGAGATTATGGAATTTATCGTCGCTATAGAGAGATATTAGAGTATACGTGCTATACAAAGCGAGCATACGACCGTGGACTGGTGTGTGTTGAATTGCCGTATGTTGGTTGGGTGACAGTGAGGAATAAGGATGGTGATTCTTTTTCGGCTAGGAACAGTTCAAAACCGGTAAGTGGCATCGTCTTGTTCGATTGCAAGGCTCATCGCTAGCGGTCGGTTGGGTCACTACCTACGTCAGACAGTGCCCCTAGTGGCAGTTTGATACGGACTAGTCGCTACTCGGGTACATCCGTAGGCTTGTAGGCTTGTAGGCTTGTAGGCTGGAGCTGACGGTCCTAGGAAGCTTCGAATATTTTAGGTACACGTTCGATGTACGTAAGCACAGGCGATGATGATTATTTAGGCTCCTTCTGTCTATCACTCTCTTCCCTTTTTTTAATTTTATATATTTCAGGTTGCAAGAAAAAGTAGGGTAAGGAGGGTACGAAGTGTATGACAGGCCGACAAGAAATTATTAGCAGCAAGTAATAATCATGATCTACCATTACCACTGGCTAAACAGAACAAGAAAAACGTCAGGCGGAAAAGGGAAAAGGGAAAGGAAGGGCATAAAAGTTGCATCGGGACATCAATACAGCGGGTACGCTAAAAAATTAAAAAGGGCAGGAAAGAGCAACATTGGCTAGTGGTGGTAGGGAATAGGGCAGTAGGGGGACATTGGCAGGTGGGTTTTCTGTCCACGTTGATAATTGCATCTGCTTAGACTTTCTCTGGATCCTCTCTAACCTAATCGAAGCCAATCAAGGAAGACCTACAATATGTACTAGGTAGGGTACAATGGCAATCTGTTTCCCCCGCCCAGCCGAAGAGTGAGCCAGTTCTTTCCAACTTCTGCATACCTTGATCTTCAATTCTTCTTTTACAGCCCACAACCCATTAAGCCCATTAGGTAGCCCACCAGCCCCGAACCCTGGAAGAGAGAAAGACGATTTCCATTTAACCACTTGACAACCACACCCACTCCCACCTCCCTCCTCTCTTTCTCCTCTCTCAGCTAGACACTAAAATAGCCCTCCGCGTTCTCATATGACTTCGCCTTGTCACGAACTCGCTAGCTGCCAAGTTGCGTTACCGAAAAAAAGTCCGAGAGGTGGTGGTATTGGTGTTAGTGGTTTGTGTTGGTGGTATCGTAGTATCAACACTTTTATTTATAACTTGCACGCACGGGGAGAGTACGAATACATCATACCCTGAACAGGTCCGAAAGTCCTGTCATAATATCTTTTTTATATATTTTAATTATTTACTTTTTTATTTCATCGTGGAAATCTTTAAGTACCGGTATTGGAGAACTAGCAGCACACCGCGTATCAGCGCAGTATTGTGTCATCGAAAGAAAGAAAAATTTCAATGTCCTTGTCGATAATAAGAGCGGTCAAGCACAAGCACGACTAGGTAGGTATACATATAAAAATCGTCTACGTAAATAGGGGGTGGGGGTTGGAGGAGAGTTCGCGGTTCTTGACCGGACGAATACTTACCACGATCTTCCCGACCCCAGCCCTCCTCGAACTCGGCCAATGGTTGTAAATATAGCAGATGTAGCAGATGCAACTAATAATCAGCTAGTTCTACTGGTGCTTTTTTAAAGCAGATCAGGTAAATGGAGGGAAATAAACCCAGTGGTCTTTAGTCGTTGCAACCTCTTTCTAACTCTCTTATATCTTAGAGTATCCAATCCAACTTAGGATATAAAGCGAAGTACTGTAGTTCGACGCAATGCATGGGAGGTGAAGAAGCATCTCTGCACCTCTGCAACTTCGGTAGCACGAGCCAAGTGCGTCATTGCATTGTGTACGTCATCTTACCTGCATGGATGGAATTTTATAATTTGTTGCACGGTTGCTAGCTGTTAACGGATAAGAATGTCCGACGGGAATCCGCGTTTAAGAATAACTGTTGAACTATGTCGCGGGAACTATCTCACTTCTCTTACTAACTACATATAAGTGTCAATGCGATGGAATTGTCGCGTTGCTGATCCCGAAGGAAGAGACCGTTGATAATCCTAAATCTTCCGGATATCGGGGTTCTACAACGCTGCAGCCCGGATTAATGAAGCGATTAGCAGCCGATGGACAATACCTGGGTACGAATCAATAACAAGCGCGCTCAAAATCATGTCATATATATCCAAGCTTGATGAAGATTAGCATACGCACATTGTTGAACACGGTGTTCATTGGATTACATTATCACAGAAACTTGCTGATTCCCCAAGACTTATACATACCTTGGTAGCAGCTTACTGTACTCCAACAGATCGCAACATTCACCATTTTCAAACTCTCAGCTGTTTCACCTCATGTATACAGTATATAATAAAACATAAGCCCATCTACCATTCAAGTGTTTCACAATGACGAAATGCGTGTCAGTTCGCGTGACACCGCCGATGGCTTCTCAACCTATCAATGATGTTGTGAGCCGACACCTTTCTTTAAAAATGTTTGTGGCCAATAGAAACACAACGGCATTTTTTTTAGGGGTTCAGTTACTTAAACCACCCACACGGGTCATACTAAGGTTTAGGAACCTAAGAACCTAGGTAGGTACCTAGGCAGCTGCTACCCAGATACCCAGGTACAATACTTAGTACATACCGGTACCTAGGTATAGAAGACCTTGACAGGAATTAAGGGTCTTTTCTCTTTTTTTTAACCTATAACAACCAAGGGACTAAAGCAATGATTGTTATTTAACATTTAGCATAACAACTCGTCATCTTAGCTCTCGTATAACCCAGGGCTTCGGAATTAAGACTCAATTTGTAGAAATCGAAATCTCAATTCCTGATTTCGATCGATAACATCTACATGCCTAGGTATTCATTCATACGAGAAAGAGATTGAGCTAGCCAAGAAAAGACCGCGTTGGCTGGTCGAGCATAAGTGACGGACAATATTAAGATGCTCTATCATGTGCCCTTGTCCCTGTATTTGGTCCTAATATTAGGGTAAATACCAGGGAGGCATTCGGTTCCTTGCACAAGCAAACGACAATCTCTCACAACGTGCACGCAGCCTTATTCTAAAAGAGCTAAAAACGAGTCTAAAGAGGAACAAGGTAGACCCGGCATGCCCTATAATGATGCACGATTTTCAACTTCGCCGGCCGAGTCATTCCCATTCTTGCTCATGCCCCGTCTATCTAGTCCCCTAAGTCCCCTAAGTCCCCTAAAGTCCCCTTCAACCTGCAGCCCAGCGGCTAAGAATTCTTCGATGGTCACTGCTCCAGGCCCACAGCAGCGCATCAATCAGGTTATTATCCACCTCCCAATTGAGTACCGAGCACTAAAATACCTAGGCTTTTTCTCGACACGGACAATGCTTGATGAGGTTAAGAGATGCGCTTAGGGCCGGCCACAACATCACCACGGGTCTTTTGCGCGACTATCGACTTACACGCCCTTTGGCTTCAATATTCAATATATCGTCCACCGGCGGGTGAAAATCATACGATGGACGTCAAAATTAGGGCATCCAACTAAGATCGTTACGCGCGATCTACGCTGTCTCATACCGAGCTCTTGGATGAATGCTATGACCACGTTGCTTAGTGGTATCGCTAGAGAATCTAGTGGCATTCCCAGTACAAACAAAGATCAAGATGGGGGTACGCGAGTGTTGGGACGTCCCCACCAATCCCGGTCCGTAGACGACCTTCCGAGATAGTTACACTACAGTGCGCGCGGAGGCGGAAAGCCATCTCCAACGTGACACGGCATAAGACTATCGTATTCTAGTGGCTTACCCCTTATTAGACTAGGTACAGCCGAGCTGGAGATAGCCTCGTTTTTTCTCGCGTAAAACTAGTATTCGTCGCCACTACTATTATTCCGAAAAGGCCACGAGCTCGGTGCTCGTCGCCCCATCTATATACGTAACCAACACCACGCTATTCATCTGCATACAACTCAGCAAGGAGTAACCTACATTGTCCCCAATGCTCGAGATATCAGAGGGCTTGCTTCCAACCCCATGAAGGCCACGTCTCCCTAAACCCGGTACGCTCGATATGTTGTTTCTGAGGTTAAGAACAGAGCTGTCATCAATGGACTCTAGGCCGATAATCGGCTTCCTCATAGGTTGTAACTTAGCAATGAGTGGCGAAGGCGATGGTCTTATGATCCGCCGTCACATGGTCATGATCTAGCTAAGCTAGGCAGAAATCTATTCTTTGTCCTATCTGATGAGGGTGCTTCAGCCCTCTCTCAATTTCGGGCTTTAGATCTGAGTCATGTAGATGAAGATCTCGCCTTGATCTTCTTTCCACTCGAAAAGCTCGGCGGTCGGGGCTTGCTTATCTACGAAAGCCACATTCACAGCAAGAAGCACCAGCGCTTCTTCTAACACGCACGTATGAAGGCGGCTTAAACTTGATGAACAGGTATGTATATCCGAACTAGATTGTACTCAGTGTTAGTTACTCATGGTTTGTCTTGCAAATCGTAGCTAGCGTCAGGAGCTGTGGGACTAGAGCTTATGGCTTGCTGACCGGAATCTTTGAGGTCCATATTTAGTATACGGTGGCTTAAAGTGAAGACACATACCTGCGCTCGTGGTTTCCAGCAAAGGTGAATGCATGTCTATGAAATTAGGTAAGGGGGGGTAAGTAAGTTGAATAGGGGTTGGTGTTCCGTTCAGCCACGTCTTGTCTTCCCTCCTCAACCAACCACATACACTATCAATTGACCTAAACCAAATGCCGGGGAAAAAGAGATTTTCGAACTATTGCTCGAGAGATAGATACAATATAAAAGAGAAAAAAAGAAAACAAACATACAACACCAGGTATTCGCTGGTCGTCACCGACCCAACTACTAATCTAGCGGTATCTGGTTTATCAAGGGGAGAGCGGACGGGATCCCGAGTTCCCCAGATCCTATGGTCGTATGTGATAATCTACAGCCCTATTATTATTATTATAGCCACTCAAGTAGAGTGGAATTATGTTTGCTATTCCAAACAATGGTCCCCTTGCATCCATCTCCGTGCTAAGTATACATAAAACTGTTGATAAGACGAGATATCTAATTTACATATTAGGGATAAATGGTTGCACATTAAAATTCAGAAGTTACACCAACATATACAAAGGCAGATCTCTGTCCTAAATTCCGCCGTCTCCTGCTAAGGTGTTCGTCGGGGCTACGTAAAGAGTCCTAATACAGCCAGCCAGAGCCTCAGACGTTAAAGGGCGTGGGAGAGTATGTGAGGGTATAATGATATCCCAAGAGTCTATTACCTAAGGTTAAAATGCGCTGCTATAGGTTGGGATTTATGGTATCGGCATCCCTAGATACTAGATCTGACTACGGATAGCAGGCCTCTAGGAGAAGCTGGGGGCTTAATGAGAAGCACTCCTTACTTAGAGGTACATACATAGTCACTCCTTAAGAAGTAGTCATGGAAACATCATTCATGTCTCTAGAAAGAACGAGGAGGCGATGGAAGTGAAAAAGGGGAGTCATCAGTAAGATAGAGGCTTAACACTTCAGGTTGAGCGTTAATTTATACAATGTTTGAACATCCTCCACATTGTTGTTGCAGAGTGATGATTTAAACATTTACTCGTCCAATCATACTTTCAAACGGTCTTGGGCTAGTCACTAAATTCATGAATATATTTACCTAGTTTATCCTAGGTAAGTTTAAAAAGGGGCAAGATAGTGGTTTAGCTTAAGTTAGTATGTTCTCAACTTGAATATCTCGAGACACAAGTATTTAAGTAGATATACTCATGACAGGATGAGCAATG
Source organism: Annulohypoxylon bovei var. microspora (assembly GCA_022836615.1). Lineage (NCBI taxonomy): Eukaryota > Fungi > Ascomycota > Sordariomycetes > Xylariales > Hypoxylaceae > Annulohypoxylon > Annulohypoxylon bovei. The sequence goes on from MU405286.1 coordinate 168,056, forward strand.
GGCACTCGGGTGGTATCTGTTATGAATTAGAACTTTAGAAGTCTTTGAGTAACTAAGTCGACCTTGTGAACAACCCAAGTAGGTTCAAAGTGTGATGTTATCTAGACAGCCAGATATGGCAGCAGTTTTACAAAGCTCTTGTGCAACTTTTGTATTGGAGTTAGGTATGACTCCAAGCAAAGAATGACATCACTGGCCAGATCTCGGGTGTGGCCATAAACGGCGGCCTTCTGTTTCTTTTTCTTCGAATGAATATTCAGAATGATATATCTCGAGGCTGTAGTACGGAGGTATAACTTGGTGCTGGAATTATAATGAGATGTCTTAATTGATTGCTCAAACTGGATGGCTGTTTCGTTAATCTTCCCGAGGTTCATTCTCAGTTTCCCTTGGACAATTCAAACGAATATCAAAAATATAGAATTCATGGCTGGTGAGTTAACTGCCCGCTACCCCTTAACAGTATGACATCAAGAGACTTGAGCTTAGATTTGCCCCACAAGTTGTGTTTTTCACACTATTGAAAGACACCTCTGAGAACCCAATACTTTCATTCTTTGAATGGAAATCTATTAAATTATACAAACATCGATCACGATTGAAAAGTTGTTTATTTTAATATCAAATACATCACGGAATCTACCTAAGTATCTTTCAACGTATGCAGGTCAGCCGTGTAGCCCCACCGACCCCTTTCTGGGCGTTCTAGGATAAGCTTCCGCCAGCTAGCATATGACATGTTACAAAACCAATCAGGGCTCGGCATTCATTATAAATAAAGTAGCTACCCCAGAAATTAGGCTTCTTAGGTACCGGACGTGCCATCCACCATCCAATCAAGTTTGGCGTGTGGGGACCTTCTTTGCTCCGCCAACAGCCGTCGTAGATTTCGTGTTTCTTTTCCCGTTTACCATTTAAATTTAAATAATGCACACGCTCACCTAAACGTCACCTCATAAATTCATTGCTACACGTAACGACCCCATTAAGGCGGATATGTACAAATTGCTATTTCTTAGATAGACGTAGCCAATTGTACTATCCCGCTGTGGGTTTTGTTTACCGAAATCGGGTTATACAGCTGCGTTGATCGTAGCATAGAAACTGGAGTCGACTTTGCCGGCGTCTCTTGGCTCAAATCCATCGTCATCAACTAAGCAGCAAACACAACATGGCTGACCGAAGTCAAGTTCCAAATGACGAGCGGACACCCCTGCTTCGTGGCACGGAAAATAACCACATTGACGAGAATGGAAATGATGCTGCTCCAGAAGAGGATTCTGCCCAGGTTAAAACCTGGAGACGCCGCCGTTGGATATCACTCTTCGTGAGCGCTTTCCTCATCGTCGCCTTTATCGTAATATTAATTCTATCCGGAGGTAAGCAATACCTCTTAATATCTACCTGAGCAGCTTGTTACTGCCGTCCCCTAAGACATATTCGGAATTGGACTTGCCGGTTGCGTTGTCTATTCTGGATACAAGTATTCCCCTAGCTCAAGTGCTGCGTATGTGTATCAGAATCGAATTTAATCGTATTACACTGTTTGCCTATTTGAAAACCCCCCCTCGGCCTGTAACTAGGTCACCCGAGGTCACCTTTATATACCTGAAAGCGAATAGTGGAGTAAGAAAAAGAGAAGATCTATTCATCCGTGAATTCATCCTCCTCGCCGAGTTTGGTCTCCACTTAGCTCTATACCTGCGAAATCCTCGAACTCCTCACTCTCTGCACATTTCCTTAGAATTCGCCTAGAAACTGGCCTCTAATACCTAGTGTTCTCATAGTGCTGTCACGTGCTCGACGAAGACCGTCACCAACCATGAATTCGTCGTTGTGCCTGACGCCAGCCTGCATCCATGCAGCGTCTGAGATTCTCTGTTAGTAAAATCCAGCGACTCATCTTGAGCATAGAGGAACTCATATGACCATTAGATAATTTGTCCCCGGATTATCAAACAATCGATGCTTGCACTCACTTCGACACCCTTGTCTGTGATGGTTTCAACGACCGCCATGATATACCTCAGGATAGGGCTTCCTACTCTACGGGAACTATCATGTCCGAGAATGGACAAACTACTCTGAGGCATATCCTAGAATCTCCCTATCCGACCAAATCTGAGGTATGTAATTGCTCAGCATGACTGGATGGGATTCGAATACAACCCCCCCCCCCCCCCCCCCAAATTCCAATTTCTTAATTCATGTTTGATATGCAGCCTCAATACGTAAGAAAGGGGTATGCTAGATTACAGAAACATATGTTGAATACTTGAATTGTACTGGTCAGTCATACTAACTCTAGGTGAATTTAGCATTCTTCATTTTCACCCCAGAATCTCATGAAGATTGCTGCCTCTTCCGACGAAGACAACTTTAACATGATACAGGAGGCTTACAATTCATGCATGAACGAGACGACCCTTCAGAAGTTAGGTGTTACGCCTCTTATTAGCTTAATAGACCAAGTTGTTGCATCCTTCCCTATCACCGAGGGTGAGTCTGGGCCAGTTCAACAAGCAGACTATGCTGCCCTCAGCGATACTATCCTCCTTCTAGAGAAGATAGGGGTTGGTTCATTTGTAGGTCTTGCTGTTGGCGCTGATGATAAGAACCCCGATGTTGTCATTATTCAAGCGTACCCCGCGGGACTCTCGCTGCCTTCGCCAGAGTACTACGAGGATAACGATACCGTGGCCTCATATCAAACTATGCTTGGAGAAGTTTTTGGCGCCCTACTTCCAACCAACTCTTCAAGAGCATCAGCTCAACAGCTTGCCCAATCTGTTGTTGATCTCGAAAAGAAGATTGCGGCCATAACACCACCCCCCGAAGACCAGTCAGACGTTACTGTAAGGCTTTCAGTTCACACCGTAAACTCACGAGGCGATACTAACGAGTCTAGAAATACTATAACATTGCCAAGCTTGCCGATGCTAAAAAGATTGGCCCCGCAATCGGGTTGGATTCAATGGTGAAGGCCTTGGTTCCCGAAAACTACACAGTAGACACTCTGTTGTTGGCATTCCCGGAATTTTTAGGCAACGTATCTCAGATCATCTCAAACACTTCAAAGTCCACCGTACAGAGCTATTTGGTCTGGCAACTAGTGAACGCATATTCGTCCTATGTCGACGGACCAGAGGTTGAACCGATCGTTCAGTTTGGTAATGTACTATCTGGAAAGGCATGTATTCGCTCTGTACCTATGTTTTGAGATGACAAAATAATTAATCATTCACAGGACCCAAACACGAAGTCCGAACGATGGAAGACTTGTGTTAGCTTTGTCGATAGTACTCTTGGTTGGATACTTAGTCGATTTTATATCGAAGCAGCATTCTCTGATGATGCTAAAAAGTACGGCGATCAGCTCATAATGGATATCAAGAACCAATTCATCTTGAAGCTGAATGATTTAAGCTGGATGGACGGTTCGGTCAAGAAATTGGCTGCGAACAAGGTGAACAATATCGACCAAAAGATCGGGTTCCCCACGACCTCTCCAAATATTACGAATCCGGAGGCGCTGCAGACGTACTACAGTGGCTTGACCATTTCAGACTCCTTCTTCAATAATACTCTATTGAGTAATGAGCGTGAAATCAAAAGGGGTTGGTCAGCCCTCGGAAAACCAGTCGATCACGGCGAATGGGGTATGCAAGCTGATATTGTCAATGCTTACTATAACCCCGTGGGCAACGAGATTGTATTCCCAGCTGGAATCATGCAGTTCCCCGTTTTTGAACTAGGGCTGCCCAACTATGTGTCTTATGGTGCCTTTGCCTCGGTTGCAGGCCACGAATTATCCCACGCGTTTGATAACTCCGGCAGGCACTACGACGAACATGGCAATTTCACGGATTGGTGGACAAACAACACAGTACAGGAGTTTGAGAAGCGTGCCAACTGCTTCGTAGACCAGTATAGCAATTTCACAGTCCAGGGCAACAACGGCGAGCTCCTACACGTCAACGGAAAACTTACCCTCGGCGAGAACATCGCTGACGCCGGCGGCGTCTCCGCGGCCTTCGCAGCGTGGAAGGACCGCACGGCATCTACGCCCGACCAGAGCCTCCCCGGATTGGACTTCTTCACGCAGGAGCAGCTCTTTTTCGTCTTCTACGGCAACTGGTGGTGCGGCAAGGTTAGGAAAGAACAGGCGATCCAGAGCATCTATACGGACCCTCATTCCCCAGCATTCGCTCGCGTGCTAGGAACTACGGCGAACTCGAGGGCATTCAGGGAGAGCTTCAATTGCCCGGTCAAGGAGCCTACTTGCGAGTTATGGTGATTGTGGTAAGGGGGTGACGACGGCGAACTGACCGTTGGTGGAGGAACATAAAAACAGAGATTGAATAATGTCCTCCGTTTTCTAATATTGCATCTAGGGAATTTTGGAATTTTATAAATTGAACAGACTTGACACTAAATCTTTAAGTGTTCTCTAACGAGTGAAGATTCTTAACGTGATACTAGCTTTTACACGTGTAGCTCTGACCTTAGGCATAATCTCAGTCGCTAGAAACTATGTGAGAAGTAGATGACTTAGAGTAAAGCCTCTTCGCTCAGAGAATTTCATTATGCTCTCATGCGAGTTGATATGCTCATTATGAGGATCTATTTTTAGACTTCATCAGTCGCTTCTTGTACTCATTACTACCTTATTCTCATACCCCTTAACCCTACTATAACGCAGCGTTGCGCATTATCGATTCAAGCTATTTTAGATGCCGACTTGGAATAGAACTGCCCTCTCCCCCAACTTCAACTTACTAAAACTCCGCCAAAACGAATGCCCCAAGACCATGGAAGCCGGCCGTACTACCTAACGAGCTAACGCCGTAGCTAAGAACCACCAAAAGAACCGAAGTTTTTCGCCCAATTTTGCCTCAAGACAGTAGATAGGAAGACGGGATCTCTGCCTTATCGTGCGTCTCATTGTCCGCAGATTAAAGGTATGCTCTTCCTACTAGGCCATGAAGTTGTCACTACTCTCTCCAAAGAGTGAAAATTCCATCTCTTCATAGCCCGAGCTTGTGCTTCTTGATCCTGGGGAAGACGCCGACGATCATGAGCACGAAGATGACGATGGTAGCCCAGAGCTTGATGCCGAGGACGTTGAGATTGTAATCGGTCTGGGTGGCGCTGATCACCGTAGCGGCGAGGAACAGCAGCAGGGCGTAGCCGCTCGAGCGGTGGTACTTCCAGATCTTCTTAGCAGCGGCCTGGCCGCCGTACAGGGCGGGGGTGGCGAACATGGTGAAGCCGACGAGGTACTGGGCCAGCAGCCAGAAGGAGGCGACGACGCCGAGGTAGCCGTGCGCGGAGTGGAAGTGGGCGCCGTTGTTGGCGATCTTGTTGTACTCGATGCTGACGACGCCGACGCCGAAGATCAGGAAGCCGAGGATGTTGAGCCCGGCGTGGACCTTGGCGCCGACCTCCTTCTGCGCGCCCGTGTGCGTGGGCTGCAGCACCAGGATCGACTGGATCAGCACGAGCATCCCGGCCGACTGCGCGAGCGGGTGCACCGAGAACAGGATCAGCGGCCCGTTGAGGAAGACCGCCGCCCAGACCGAGGCCACGAGCAGGATGCCGGCGGCTTCGGCGATCACGCCGGTGCCTGAGGATTGTATGAGCTTGGGCATGGTAAAAAGTATTGCAACTATAAGGTAATATATATGATAATATCAAGTGTGAATTGTGGCTATAAATGTATACAATGCAACGCTAAAAGCGGAGGTGGTAGAGGGATATACGTAGTTGTGTTCCAGAAGAATAAGAGATCTAGCAACAATAGAAGAAGGACACCGTACCAATAACCAGGTTTTTGACAAGGGGAGCATTGTCTCTTTGAGAGGCATCTCCCGGCCGACCTAAAAGAGGTTCTAGATCCCCTTGTTCACCGCCGTCGCCCGGATCGATCGGGGGGTGTTGGGGTATTCCAGTCGCGGAAGCCATTCTGGCAATAGTGTTTTTTAATCTAAATTAAGGTAGCGCCTTTGGAGGGGTTCTACCGCACTTCCAGAAGTTGTGTATTATTAATGGCCTTGCTAGGGAGGGAGCTCGGTTCGCGACTCGCGAGTTGGGCTGGGTCGGATAGCTGAGAGATGTTGTGGAAAGATTCACAGTTAGACCCGTGGAACAAGAAGAAAAAAAACTCACTTGGAGTCTTGGGCAGCTTCGTTTCACATCTTAGAAAAAATAGTCGGAGTCGGAATTCGTCAGAAGGCGAGGAGGCTGGCCAGGTGAGAGTTCGGAAAAGGATCGAGCTCACCATCGATGACGGACATGACGGAGTCCTGCTCAGGGCAAGCTTCGGCCTATCAGAGCCCTGCGATTCTTAAGCAACACGCTGTATCGTAGTGCAGGCCCCATACCTAGCGCGGGGGAGCTACAGGGAGCTACACAAGCAACCCCTAATTCAGGAAGGTTGTTGGTATCGCGCATGTACAAAGTGCCCGACTGAGCATGATAACATGCAGTTTCATCATTGTCGGATTACAAAGCTGCTTACCTTACGTGCCTAGGTATGTATCTACCTCGGTAAGTATGAACATGAAGTAGTCCTTGGTGTATAAATTGAAGAGCAAGACTCGAGAAATGAAGATGGGATATCAACCCCAATTTGTATGTACTCCGGTAAATCAAGAATCATTTGCTTTGGGGGGACACCCGTGCTGAAAAGGAGGGGGAATACGGCAGTACGGGGCTGAGATAACTGGAGGTGATATTGCATATGTCATAGGTGCCTCTAATTGCTAGCACGAATCGACTCTTCGACTTACACGATTGGTCGGTAGGTCGGTAGGTCGCAGAGTTCACGCCCAGTTCCATAGTACAGTAGATCCAATGCGCATTCAAATTACCAATTCGATACCATATCGGGCGTGGCCGCATTCCGGAGCTCGCCCCACCAGATTAGCGCTTGGAGATTTCGAAGTCGGAATGCTACTCCTTCGAGGTCGGAGACTTCTAGATTGGGCAAACAGTTTGAAACATTTGATATTTGTCGTAATACGTTGATGAAATCCTTCAACATAGAAACGCCAATTCGGGAAGTGAAAAGCAAGGCTATTATCAAATATGACTGAAGAGATCGAGTACAAGTTAGAGACCGTTAAGGTCACCTCGATTAGTTCGGACGAAATCGATAAGACTTTCCGATCTAATTCCATCGGTATGTGGATATAATAACATGGCAAGGTGAAAAGGGGAAGCTTATAGCGAATTATTCATAACTTAAAGGTTTCCCATGCTAACTCGTACCCAACTAGACCTGATTTCTGGAACATTGGGAGGCAAAGTCCTAGGGTTCTCGGATCAATGGTTCGCCGATGCTGACAACCTATTGACGCCTACGCCTCCCATAAGGCAACCAGGCAAGATGGTCTATACAGGCGCTTGGTATGACGGTTGGGAAACGAGGAGACACAATCCAGAATCCTTTGACTGGGTTGTCATACGACTTGGTGTTGCATCAGGTACCGTGAATGGAGTCGAAATCGATACTGCTTTCTTCAATGGCAACCACGCTCCAGCAATTTCCGTTGAAGGTTGCTTCTCCTCCGATGACGATAAAGTTCTCTCCTGCAAAGGAGAAAAGGGAGGATGGGAACCTATTCTAAGCATCCAAGAATGTGGGCCCTCCCAGAGGTTTGGTTGGAAGTTAGACAACCCTACTTCGAAGCAATACACGCATGTCAGGCTCAACATGTATCCTGATGGAGGCATTGCGAGATTCCGACTATTTGGACACGCAGTACCAGTCTTCCCCGAAGACATAGATGCGATCTTCGATTTAGCTGCTGCCCAAAATGGCGGCGTGGCAGTCTCATGCAGTGACCAGCACTTCGGCACCAAGGACAACCTCATCTTGCCTGGCCGAGGCAAGGATATGGGAGATGGTTGGGAGACTGCTCGTTCCAGATCCAAGGGCCATGTTGATTGGTCCATCATCCGTCTAGGGGCTTCAGCCCTCATTCAGGATTTCATTGTTGATACGGCCTACTTCAGAGGAAACTTCCCTCAGAAGACGAAGATTGACGCCATAGAATGGAAAGAGACTGGTGAGCCTGGTGCGGATGCTGAGGGATGGACTGAAGTATTAGAGCCTAGTAAGTGCGGACCGGATCAGGAGCACAACTTTGCCAGCGCGATAAAGGACAAGCCCTTTACCCACGTCAAATTGACTATCCTTCCTGATGGGGGTGTGAAGCGATTGCGCGTGCTGGCTAAGAGATCTGTCTAGTTTACGTCGTTTAGGAGCAAACAAGGAAACACCTTTTAATCCACGTAATGCATACCTAGACTTGAGTTGAAATGATGCTTATAAGTTGTAAACGAAGACTTTTGATAAGTATAAATGCGATTGGAATTTCGTTTCTTAAACTAGGTAGGTATGAGTGAAGAAGGACATAGAAATATTTCTAAGATGGAAAATAAACCAATGAGATTTCGAATAGCTAATGGAAGGTCCTAAGGATGCTAGGACTAGAAGGATCGTGCACGGACCATTATACTGCCTCATTGTGGCAGTTCCGTTGTGGCAGTTCCATTGTGGCTATCATATCATCATCCCTAGAACCTGTCCGAATGTCTTGTTTGATTGCATATAAACCTGATATTGTTTAATGAACGAACGCCTAAAAGTTTGGAACGCAATATTAAGAAAAGACCCACAGCTCAACTAGAAAACCTCCCTGGAAAGAATGGTTGGACTTTTATTTGTTCCGACAAGTTCTTGAGCGAAATATTCCTATGCCGCCTCCTATCTAGACATGGATTTTGGGGATCCTGATGATGGGGGATTCGGCAACGAGAGGCGTTCGAAGCCTCGCCCTCTCCCGGCCGACCTCCCTAAGTCCTTAGATGATCGTAGACTGGTATCGACAGAGTTGGTCCCGGAGACCGAGATGTATGATGGCTGGCAAGGTTAGTGCGCGACCGTTCTTTATCATGAATATATCTCCCAGATGTTAATCGTAATACTTCTCTCTAGGCCAATCGCAGTTCTTGACTAGCCCGATGATAGCGAAACCCCTTCATTTTAGCAACCTGACCCTAGACGACCCAAACTACGATGAAGACTTGACTAAGGGTATGCCTGATAGCGATACACGGCTGATGCAGATGCTTGCAGCGCAGGCACAGCATCTTGGAGGGGAAGCTTTCGGTGACGTAAATGCCATTGCGACAGATGAGAAACTATCGGACGATGAAAAGAAATCGATGCTACAGAAGGTTCTGATTATGTCCGCAAGCAACGGCGACCTCGACAATGTGAAGAGGATACTTGAAGGCAAGGCGAGGTCGTTCGTCGATATCAATTCGCCAGATGATGAGGGGACACCATCCTTGGTCTACGCAAGCTGTTTTGTTCGTCGAGAATCTTACATTAGTCTTGTTTTTGTCGCTAATGATGCTTAGGGGCACGAAAGTGTGGTGCAGGCTCTCATAGATGCCGGTGTCGATGTAGACAAACAAGATCGCAACCATTGGAGCCCCTTAATGTGGGCGATGACGAATAGGCACAAGAGCATTGCAAAAATATTACTGGACAATGGTGCATCTCCGGAGGCGAAGACCTCGTCTGGAAGAACAGCTTTTGATTTCGTCCCTCCAGACAGCGACATGTCTTTCTATCTCCACGATAACGGCTACGGCATTGGAAATGCTGGGGTGACAGATGATTTCTATAACCCGGGGTTCTCTCAAGACAGATTTGAAGAAGAAATGGCCGAGAATGAAATACGGCGGCGGATGATGATGGATAGTGCACGGGATCTTGAAGTCGACTTAGGCAACATGGGAATAGATGACCAACCCGAGGTAAGTTGCGCTGACCTAAGCGAAATAAAAGGACGATATATTAACCCGAATAGCCCATGGACGAATTCGAAGAGGAGCTGCAGGAATTTGACTGGAGTCGATGTTTACATGATCAGATGTTCGTCTTTCAAGAGAGCGACCTGGATAGGATACTCGATATTGTTATTACCAACATGCAGCCTCAGCGCTCGCCGTCTCAGAAACCTGTTCCGGCAAATATGATATTTCTTAGCGCAAGATATGCTCACTACCATTCTAGCCACGACTTGTTGACGAAGTTGCTCGTCACCGCCCAAGACAAGATCAACGAAGTTGTCGAAGCCCACCAGTGGGATATGACTATCTTAGCCTTTTGGATGTCAAACGCAACTCTCTTGCTGCATTATCTGAAGAAAGATGCCGGATTAGTCGAGGTAACAAATGAGTTCCAAGCACAACTTGCAGAACTTATAAACGAGATCTTCATCCTCGTCGTCAGGGATGCCGAGAGGCGGTTAGACAAGGTTCTAGACGCTGCGGTACTTCACCATGAGACTATCCCCGGATTAGACGATGTCACTTTTCAACACGAATGGAAGCTATTTAAGAGAAAAAAGGAGGTGAAAGAAGAGCCTCTCGAGAAGCGATTCCGACCTCCTTCGCCAAAGCAGCGTGCCAAGCCTGCTCCTCGAAACGTGACATCGCTTCTGTCATCTACTTTATTCGTCCTTGACCTGTACGATATTCACTCGGTCATTACGGCGCAAATCATATCACAGCTGCTCTACTGGCTAGGCGCGGAGCTTTTCAATCGAATTATGAATAATAGAAAATACCTTGCTAGAACAAAAGCTATGCAAATCAGAATGAATGTTTCGGTATTGGAGGACTGGGCTCGGTCTAATAACCGCCAGCCTGAGCATTATGAACACGGGGAGACAAGCTCATCTGGCGAGACGACGATGGAAGCGGCGCGCAGGCATTTAGCCCCCGTTGTTCAACTCCTTCAATGGCTACAGTGTTTCTCATCTCTAGACATGGACGATTTAGAGGCATTGGTTGGGACACTTCAGCAGCTCAAGCGTTTAAGTCCGCAACAGCTGATATACGCCGCCAAGAACTATCGACTGGAGGTTGGAGAAAAGGGGTTACCTAAAAGCGCATTGAAGTACCTTGATGCAATTCAAAAAGAGGCCGCGCTCAGGAGGGATCGGAGGAGGACGATATCCCCCATGCCTCCATCTAGCGCGCCATCGACGCCTGTTAAGGCTACGTTCAACGGCGCTAATATGGAAACTCCAGGTAGCTTCCAAGGCACGCCGAATCTAGACCTCGACGACGACGATGACGTGCCAGACGGAATCAATCTAGATCCCTCCCTGATGCTACCGTTCACTCTTCCAACTGTCACAGACATGCTTATATCTTACGGCGCCGGGTTTGGAGGGGTTAACCGGGAGCGAGAGAGGAAATACATACCAACAATCCCACCGGAGTTTCTTGATAAGTTAGAAGGGAGCGGCAATTCAAACCGGCCAATCTTTGGCGAAAAAGATTGGGAGAATGAAGAAGTTTGATGAGCTGACCGATGTTCGCTTAGCGGTCAGCGAATGAATAACGACCGGTAGCTAGGGCCAGCTCAACCTGCATGAAGCTCTACTCATCACTACAAACCTACATACCTACCTAATAAGTTGACATCACCGAAAGCCGTCGCGTTGGCGCCAACGGGAAGGTTATGGTTATCGACGCGGTAATGAACCCTATATGCAAGCTGCAAGGGACGGACGCGTGGCGCAGGGGAAGCTGGGGGTTTCGATTGCATACAGCAGCATCTTTCGGGAGAGACAACGGGATGAGTCAGATGAAGCCAGTAAGACATCTTAAAAGCTAGCACTAGTGCATCTTACCGAAGTGTGCTGGACACGATGGGAACGGCTATTGGAGGACTAGGTATCAATTGGGAACCCTTAGGCAGATAACTTGTATGCACGGACAAGGAAGAGAAGATAGAAAAAAAGAATTTTCTACCAACTGACTGGGTGACTGGGTTCATCTCGACGGGAATGTGAGAAATGTCGTGGCTGCTGTCTAGCGGCCCCGTTCAGCATCAGGTAACCAACCAATGGAATCTCATGTTACCTACCGCTTACAGAGTTACTCTATGGTCTGCGATGCGGTCAGAACATGCAGGCACACCATTGCCAACTGTCACGGTCGATATCGTCCAACCACGTCCAATCCGGTGTTACCAATTTCCTCCGTTCTTCGCTTCAGGGGATACCGTTCGTGCTTGGCACGCAACAAGCCTCTGAGTCTTGGCAACCGGTCCAGGATGAGTTCAACTGAGAACTACATAGTACAGACAGCATTACTACTTCGACGATGCTATATCCGAATCACAAAATCAATTCGACATCGTCTAAATTTAGAGCCCACGCCTCGGTTTTCGTAGAACCACCTAGACAACGGCAAGTACTAAAAACTATCACAGGTAACTTCTGTTCACCCCCGCGCTATTTAATTCTTTTTTTCTTACTCCATTCCTCTAATTGGTGGCGGTCGTTGGAACTGACTCGGATGGGCGCTGGCTAAAATGGCCACGTCAATAATCTAGTCGAGGTCGGAGTTGATGGACCCGCGGGATTATTCTGTGATTTCTCCATTTTAGGAGGAACTTCCAGGTCCTGACCGTTTTCTTCCCCAGCTACGGGAGTGACGTATACTGATCGCATCTCTCCATCGCTTACCCCGCCAGAACTGGTGGGCATTCACTACCTTACCGCGATGGCCGCTCGGTGTTCTCTGCTCATACAGTGGGTGTCGTTATTAGTCAAAGTTGACAGACGATGGTGTAGCAGTAATGGTATGGTGGAATCGGATTTCTGCTTCACCAACCCATTTTCCCATCCATTTTATCCTCCGTTCCCGAGTTGGCTAACCTGAGGTTGATCCTGGGATCTTGCATCCCGAGGCAAACCAATGGCGGCGGAGAATGAGGGGAGCCTAACCCCATACGTGCCGGCTCAACACCGTTCTTCACTTTACCTCCAATTTGCGTGGGGCTCTTTATATAGCATGAACGGATTTTATCGACGAAGAAGCTTGACATTGCGGACAGGCGGAGGAGTATAGCATTCTCGATAACATTGAGACAGTTTGCCACACCTACTTAATATGTGATGCGGTCTGAAGAACTTTGCGGGGCGGCAAGGTCTGAAGTTAGGTAGTCTACCTAATACTTACAGAATCCAAATATTGCTTTTCCTTAAAGCCCGTAGTTTCGGTATCACAAGTGACTATAGAAAATATAACGATGTGACAACGACTCACACAGCTATTTCTTTTTAGGTATAAAGTGTTTATTAGTTTCTGCAATCAATATAAAGATAAAAAGTACGTTAATACATAAGGTGGTCTTGGCAACGTTAAAATTAGCAGATTGGGTGGATTGTGAACATTGGTAGACCGCTAGATTTCCCCTTCGAGTAACTATACATACTACATAAAATAGAGCAAACGGGAAAGAACGGTATGTGACCGCTTCCAGCCTTGACATTGCCATTGGGATAATCGGTCTAGCTTCGACAAGCCGTAAGTGCCGCAACTCGGCCAATGCCCAAACTTGCAAGCGGGCCACCTGTAAAGAGTGGAAACCTTGGAGTTGTGTGTGTGTCTTTCCTGGCCAATTGGGAGAAATGGCAATGGTGGTTGTAAGTGACCGTAAGGGTAGGCAAGCTCGATGATGTGCATTGCTTCTATTGACGCCTTCCGCGTCCTAGTAGATGACCTACTAAATGACCTACTAGGTATAGTAATACCTCGCAACGACCTAATGGAATTTCTGCCGCCACGACATCCACCTCTGCAACCTGCATGATGGCCAGATCAGATGAACCGTGGCCCAAGCCCATATTTTCCAGGTTGTTTAAGACAAACATATTAAAGCAAGCCGCAGCCGCGGGCTTGTGATAGTCTAAGAAAATATATGTACTTGTTTGCGAACTCACAGCGTCGCTTGTGTAAGTCACGTAAGTCACTTAAAGGTCACAAGCCACTTGCCTCAGATTAACGACTCTGAACGTTGAACGCCTACTATTTCCCAATTTGTCTTTGGTTCCAATATTTTGACTTTACAAACATTTTCTAACGAAGAAGACGAAAGAAGGTACGAGTCACAAGCTTCATTTTTTCTTAGTCTAGGCTTCCGTCTACTCGGGTCCTGAATCGTGCTTGACCCATTCATACCAGTTTTTCTCTTCACGTCGTGTCTTTTCTATAATTGGCCTTTTTCTTGAATACCCTCCATTACCTATAGTAGACTCACGCTAACATATAACTAGCTATCTGGAACTGTGTAAGTGGTGGACTAGGCTTGAGCGAGTCTATCGTGACCCTCAACAAAACGGGGATCCCGTTCTTCAAAGAGTAAATAAAGAAGAGTCCTCATCTCTGTCACGATCCCCTGGACTTGTCTTCGCTCTACATAAACAAGCTCGTGGTAGCTTGTCGAGCCCTCGCTCAGTGTCACACCAGACACGATATAGGCCAATTTCCGGAAATTGTTCTTTGAGCGCAGACGCAGACACAGATGTACTCAGTACACTCAGCCACAATGTTCGGAGTTACACCACCCTATGTGCCTCCGCCGGCACCCCAAAGGAATGCATCCCCCCGATACAGGTCTAGGTCTGGGAGTCTTGTTCCTTTCAGAGATGAGTCTAAGTTAGTTGCTTTACGATACGATCAGACCGTACAAGCCGAGCCTCCCATACCAATACCACCACCTCGATCATCTCGTCGCCCACCACCACGACCTATTTCATGCGACACGGCTCAGTCTCCCGTTGTGGTGCCACCTCCTCGACCCGCTCCTCCTACCGAACAACACCCCGCCTTGAGGACAATTAGTAGCCCACGAATTGGGGGGATTGAAAAGCGAGATTCTGGCCACTCTCCCACGACACCCTCAAGTTCCTGGACCATTCGCGAAGATAGCGAGACTGATGACGATGACCCTTTCGCCTATGAAAACATTCAGAAATTTCCTGAAATTAAACCTCTCCAACTGATAACTCGTTCTGCATCCCCCTCTATCTATGCACGAGTGAGCGAATCCAACAGCAGGGCTAGCGCTCCTTCTATCTCGCCTGCGCTGTCAGATGGCGGGACTGTCTCGCCAACATCACCAACTACACCATCTTCAAATTTTTCAAGATTTGCGAGAAGTTTTAGTTTGCGATCGAGCCGATCAAACTCGTCTAAGTCCTCGTTTACGAAAATGAAGCGTTTACGGAAGAAACCTGTAAATGATGGAGGACCGGGCGCTGAGAACCCCGGCTATCCACTAAACGGGCAGAACGGTTCGGCGCCTAAATCCCTTAGCGGCACTTTATCTGACCCCCATGGTTCTCCAATTATTTCTACAACCATCCCCACCGAGAGCTTATTAGAAGATGACTTTATGACCCAACTGTCCTTCTCCAAGCGTGGTAGTATTATTTTTGGTGCCAAACATCCGCGTAAATCTCTCAAGCACGCTGGCATCATGGCCGACCAAGACAGCGGGTTTGCGAACGAAAACGCCGAGCTAGAGCAACCCAAAGAACCGCGCTCTTTTCCTTTGGTTTCTGCGCGCGAGAAGACTTCTGCCAGCGCAAACACAAAGGAATCCACCAACTTCTCAGGGGCACCCGACCATGCCAAAACCAACTCCCTACCGCCTACCCCTCGTCAACCACCTCCTAGCGTTCGGCTAATATCTGCTGAGGCCGAGAAGGAATCTCAAAAGGTGAGATCGCTCTATGAATCCGGGGAAGGTCTCAATTGGGAGGAGGGAGCGAGGCGGTCATCGGTTGATGAGCGTCTCCCACCCTCAGCAGAACACCCACCAAGAGAGAATGAGAACGACGCGTACGGTTTCCTTATATATCCAAATTCAATACCTTTTTTATCGTGCTGACAATTCGCGTTTCTTGTAGACCAAACGAGCAGGCTGGAAGCCCATCTCCAATCTCGGCTTCTATTTCGTCGCCACAAGATAGAGACCTACGACGTGAACACGAGTTAGCAGGAGGAATCGAAGACTGGGAAGGGGTTCACGGTGAGGACGTCGATCGTTACGGTTTCATTTCTGTTCAACAACCACCCGACTCTCGACCGGCCACTGCCCACGAAACCACATCCATCCACTTTTCGCAGCGCAAACAGCGAAATGTTCTGGTTCGTAAAGAAACGACATCGCTTTCGCTGAGACTTAAGCGCGGCCCCCGAAGAAAGCTATCATCCCGCTCCTTGAATACCCAGGCGTCGGGATTATCCACAGCATCGCACCGTTCCACTATTTCGGCGATCCGGCAAGCCACAAACTTATTACCGTACAACAGGGACAGGAAATTATTAGATGAAGCCGGGGACATCCTTGCAGCACACCCAGGCTTATCACATGTCGACGAAGTTGGTTCGTTCGAGAAGAAACTAGCCGAGTCAAAGCTGAAGGAGACAGAGCGCTCAGAGAAATGGCGAAGAATGGCTAAAATAATAAAAGGTGGCCCAGATGGAGAAGGCATGGAGTTTGAGTTTGACATGAAGCATCCGAAGCTTGTCGAACGGACATGGAAGGGCATCCCTGATTGTTGGCGAGCGTCAGCTTGGTACGCATTCCTTTCCGCCAGTGCCAAGGCTAGCCATGAACCGTTTGCCACGGATGATCAGCTCAAGGCCGACTTTCGCCGGCTCGTCGAGGAGCCGTCGCCGGATGATGGTCAGATAGACTTGGATGTACCCAGGACTATCAACCAACACATCATGTTCCGAAGGAGATATAGAGGCGGCCAGCGGTTGCTTTTTCGAGTACTGCATGCTCTGTCTCTTTACTTCCCCGAGACGGGCTATGTCCAGGGCATGGCTCCGCTGGCGGCAACCTTTCTAAGCTACTTCGACGAAGAGAGGTGCTTCATAATGCTTGTGCGACTCTGGAAATACCGCGGTCTTAACCGAATGTATCAGTCAGGATTCGTAGAGCTTATGGGTGCCCTGAAAGACTTCGAGCACGACTGGTTGGCCAGTAGGGACGTGGCTTCGAAGCTTGTAAGTTGTTGACCCTTCAACCCTGACGTGAACTTTAACTGACCTTGACTAGTCCGAGCTCTGTATCGATCCAACCGCGTACGCTACCAAGTGGTATCTTACACTCTTCAACTTATCGATACCTTTTGCCGTCCAGCTCCGCGTTTGGGACGCCTTCCTCTTGCTCGGTTCTTCGCCGGATGTACCTTCTACTCCGAGTAAGGCTGCAGCAGAGCAACCATCGTCCAAGGGACTGGAAATCCTTCACGCGACCAGTCTTGCCATCGTCGATACGCTCCGACCCTCGCTACTCGACTCCGATTTCGAGAACGCGATGAAATCTCTTACTTCCTGGATTCCTATCAAGGACACACAGGGATTTATGGACCTTGTGCAATTAGAGTACAAGCGACATCAGAACAAGCAGAAGATTTAGGGGACACTTCTGTTGCTATGACACACCGCTCCACATAAAACTTGAACTCGGAATTCACTTGCCGACTTCCACAACTTTACAAAGCAGAAATACGGACTGCCTTCTTCACACTAATACTGGAATCAATTATTTTGTTACAAACTCGGGTGGGGTCTATAATACTGGTTAGCAGGCCAGCTACAATGGGGTTCATCTCGTTCCCCAGGCATCGTCCAGGTCGCGACAATGACCTGACCTAATATCGAATTCCCTTTGTTTCTCGGAGAAGTGGTGATGTTTGTTGATGGTGGACTACATGGTGTAGGCACGGGAGATGTTGATGGATGGTTTTCGCACTATACCCCCTATGCATTCAATGGACGGTTCACGAATGGGAAAAGGTGGTTGCTCGCGTTGATTATCCCGCCTATACAATATTACTTAATAAGGAGTTCTACATAGCCCTGTCAAAGGCATGTTGGCTATGCTCCCTAAACGATCGTCTAGTACTTTGTTCTAGAACTACCTAGTATGATAGTATAAATTTGATTTACCTAATTTATTGATCTTCGAATCCTTGTACCTGACATCGACTTGTATCGTTTTCCAGAATATATTCCAAATACTGGCCTGTTTGTAGGAAGCACGTGTTCACCTTCCATGCTAGTTTAAAGTGGCTTAAGCATGGATTCCCTAGCCTCTCTTCCGCCAAGGCATTAACAGTAACCATGACGTATGGTCTTATGATTTTATCTATATTGAACAACCCCGATTGGGAAATTGCTGAGTTAGAGAAGTTTCACGCGGATAGGGCTGAGTCTAGCTGATTAAACTAGTTGCATAACTAGGGCAGCAAGTATTCATTCTAAGTCGAACACCGCCAGGTCTTTTAGAAGCGTCGTAAATGCGTCGTATGAGATATCTTTATTGCTCCCCGAAAAAGCCCCAAAAATACCCCCAATTTGGAAAAATGTTGCGTCTGAGGAGAAATCAGTTGTGGTTACACAGGTGCGTAAGCGAGGAAAGTCCAAGCCTCTCCAAGGATCGAGTCGCACACCGCATAAGTTACGGTGGCAGTGGCGGAGGTTGTAAGGGAAAGTATTACCCGTGTGTTTGTGTATTTGCGTGAATGAAATGACGGTAAGACTTTCACTTATTTATGACTTATAAGAGTGCTGGTAGAGATAACAGGCAACAGCGTGTGTCCTGAATACCTTCATTTATAAATCTGATAACTGTATCAATTATATTATAGCTATAGGCTGTTATTTACTATAATTTTACATCTTCACATAGTACACTCTAGCATATTCACACCCACCGCTTTGATATACGTACGACTCTCCCCCAACCCGCGAGATGGCAAACTCAAACGACATAACCGACGACCCCCCGCCACCCTACTCGTCCGCGGCGCCGACTGTCGTTCAACTAGCCCAACCACAAGCGCAAGCGCAAAAACAAGCACCGCGGACCCCGGGCCGGTTCCCGGCGGCCTTCAGCATGTACCGCGAGAGCGGCTGGGGCCAGCGGCAGTACACGCTGGGCGAGCACCAGGCGGCGCCGCTGTTCGCGGTGGCGCTGAACGCGGGGCGCGCGGGCCTCCGGCCGGGCATCGTGCTGCACGCCGGGCCCAGCGACGCGCAGCCGCGGCTCGCGACGGTCGAGAGCCTCGGCTGGGAGGGCCGCCGCGGCGGGGGCGGCGGCGCCACCGTGTGCTTCCCGTCCGCCCACGCCGACGGCCAGAGCGGCGTCGGCAGGGGCGCCGCCGAGTCCTTCGAGGCGGCCGGCGGCCTCGGGCACAAGACGTACACGTTCTCGATACGCACGGGCGTCGGGGCTGCGGCGAGGAGGGAGCCGTTCGAGTGGAGGCACTCGTCTGGAGACGCGGTTAGGGCGCTGGGGGGACGGGGGAGCGGCTGGAAGTTGTGTCGCTTGGCGACGGAGGCGCCGGCGGGGGTTGCGGGAGGGGCGTTTGTGCTGGGGGGCGAGAGGGCGGGGGATGGGAAGGAGGTTGTTGCTGTGGTATGTGGTTTTGTGTTTCCCCTTAACCCCTTCCTCTTCTTCTTTCCTTATGTTGTTTTAAATCTATCGAGAGTCATTGCTCTCAAGATAGGCTCAAATTCCCTACATCACTTACTGTACTTACGAAGCAATTGCTAACATGATGGGTATAATAGTGGGCCTGGTCTAGCGGAAGCCTAACAAAGACCTTGAAGTTTCAGTTCCTCGGGTCCGGCGCGAACGGCGTGCTAGGCGAGCGCTGGGCCCTCATGGCCGTGATGACGGCGTTGAAGATTTGGGACATAGAGAGGCGCGCGAGGCAGAGTTCGGGTTATGCAGGCGCTGGTGCTTGAGAGTAACCTCCGGGTCTGCTTTCTTTAGAGCATACACCTTTCCTAGAACTCACGACTTGTTCATGATATCATTTTTATTCAAACCCTCAAGGCGCCTCATCGGAACTCTTCGCCTAATAGGGGACTGTCCTTTGAGAATTTAGTATTAGCATTTATACCCTACCAACGAAATTCCAAATTATAGTTATCGTATTAGATATATCAAGATCTATGATGCTTATCTTTACTATATCAGTATAAGCGTACAAGGAACTATGGGTCGAGCTCCCTGTCTATGTGAGGCTTGGCTTAACGTCGACTAGGGTTCTACAAAATACGTATTTTGACCATGTATACGGTATTTAGAATACATACAAGCATAATACGGTTATACACATATTATAATACTATTTTGACCTGTATAAGCAGTATAATGCGGAAAATACAAAGACCCGGCACGGACCATACCTTAATTGGTGATGATTTCTTTGATTTTGATTGGTTTCTTGATAGTTTTCTTTGTTTTGATTGGTTTCTTGATGATGTTTTAATTGGATTTTTGATAATTTCTAATAATTTGATTGGTTTCCTTACCGTTTTGTAAGGAAAATGGTAAGAGCTAGGTCATTTCCGGAGTTTATTAATTGGTTGTAAACTTTTAATGATTAAGTGGTC
>MU405287.1:0-186160 GCA_022836615.1 Annulohypoxylon bovei var. microspora
ATGATTAATGAATGAAGGAACGATTAGGATAATGCCGGACCATTTTTCGAAAAAATAATGATTATTAGCTCCCTGCCATTCCCGGTACGGTATATAGCGGGAGGTAGATAGTACATATAGGTGCCATAAGTACAGGGCGTATCCAGCCACCAGTGTTTCCAGCCACCTAATATTCCAACAAATCCAATGTTCGTGATAATCCCATAAGGAAAAGTAACATCAAGCACGGCAATTGGGATATATAGGTATTTATCCCGGCCCATATTGTCTGGTTGGAGTTAAGGGGCTCAAGTGTGTTAAAGGTCTGTCTTATCTATTTCAGTATAACATGTCTACATTTATATTCTAGTACCTATAAACATCCCGTTCTACCTTTAACTGGAGGTAAATATAAGTAGGTGTATGCCAACAGTTTGGATTGGTGGCAGCCCATGTAACGAATATCAGCTCATCCTACTCGGCATAGATTTCACTGTGAAAAATCGTTCACATATGACCGAGTGCACATCACCATCCTCCAAGGTACGCGACGCCATGCTGCCGACCCAACTGAAGAGCGGCCTTCTCGTCCGGACCACCACCTCCAACGAGACCTATGCCAATCCAGCCTCCCATAACATGCCGCAGGGTAAAAGTGAAGGCCGCGATCGTCCACACGTAGCCCACCAGGGTCTCGAGCCGAGCGAGATCCTTCTTCCGCTTCGGGTCCACGGACTTACGCCAGATCCACTGTAGCAAGTCCTCGGCGCTGATGATGACGGGCTGCAGCATGAAGAACGCGAACTCGCCGTTGTCGTGGCGCGTGACGATAAACGACTGCCACCAGTGCACACAGAAGCTGATGAAGAAGGTCGAGTAGAGCTGCAGATAGCGCGAGCCGAACGTGCCTTTCTTCAGACCGAGGAAGCGCGCGAGTCGGAGTCCTGGGGTCTGGAAGGCCTGTATGGTAGAAAGGGGGTCAGTCAGTATCTGCTAGAATAATAATCGTGGTTTGACGGTAGGGACTACTCACTCTTCGCATGATTTGGTGGTACGAGGTGCTAATAATTCAGGGGCTGTTAGTGAGTCGGCCTCTCGATTCGAATCTTAAGGGATGGATACGTTACCTCCACACTTGTCTAACGCTCCAGGCATCTCCCAGCGCGCCAAACACCGGCGGCCATTCCCACGGCTCGCAGATCCCGAGCAGCGCCGTGATAGCAGCACCAGCCGCGTTCGCAGCTCCGATCGTATTCCAGCTCCAGACCGCGCCGCACCAGGCCACGGTCGCGTCGAGGATCCGGCCAGATAGCGAAGACGTCACTGACGGCTGAACCGCCTTGCAGAAACCGATAGTGTAGACCGCAAGAGCCTTCAGGGCCGTGCGCCAAACAACCTCGACGACCTGCTCCCAAACGAATCGGAGACGCGGCTGATTCGCGCCGGGGTGAGGCGGCACGTTCTTCACCTGCCAGTCCCAGCCAATCCCGCGCGGCGTAGTCGTCAGACGAACTGCCCACCCCAGCTTCCGCACCCAAGTCTCCGAGTCCCTCTCGCCGACGCCGCCACCGGGCAACGGCCTATCCGGCCTCCCCACATAGCGCGGGCTGCCCTCGCCTTTCAAGCCGTGGTCGAGGTAGGCGATCCACATGACGAAGAAGGTCGAGGACATGGTGTAGTCGGAGACGACGTCGCCGGTAGTGTAGAACGGCCGGAACGCGGCGAGCAGCAGCAGCACGTGCGTGACGCAGAAGGTCTGGGCGGGGCCCGGCCCGACGAAGTACCCCAGCAGCACCGCGGCGTACGCGGCCGGCATGTGCAGCGGCGGCAACGACGCGCGCTCGGCGAGCGGGGGGTACTGGCGCGTGATCCATGCGAGCATCTCGGAGATCCCCATCCTGAATGAGACAGCCTCCAGCCAAAATACGTGCGCCCTTTCCGATGACAAGGAAATGAGAGTCGATGATGCGAAGTTCAGATTAGCATTGTCAAGAGCTAAAAATAAAAAATAAAAATCTTACTTGAGGCAACTCAGGAAAGCTGACTTTGTACTTAACCATTTTGAGACGACGATCTGAAGGTGGAAGGATGCGCCGCCCCACATGCAATCAATGCCTTCACTTACTTCACACCAATGAAGAATTTTCAACTAACACATCGAAGGCCTTCCTAGGGGGTTATTCTGGAAGGCGTCAAGCTTGGAACATCCCACTAAAACTGTGGAAATGTCGAATGCAATTGCGACTTTTCTCCATCATCCAAGTTAGTAAAGGGCGTAGGGGATCTGTATGAAAATGTGGAGGTATTTTTAGGTGCGTTGAGGGCGGCGGCGGTGTGTGCGGCACAGTCCATTTAGACTACACGATGATCCATCCTTCGTCTTCCTATCACCGTAGCGTACAGGTTAGCATTTCCAATTGGATGTCGATTTTAATGTCAGATTCTTCTGTTCTCTTACATCTTAGAGCTTGCTGGTCGTAAAGGCAACATACTAGTTAAGGTTACTTAGAGGGCCAAAGTTAAACAATGTTGAGGCAAATTGAATTACCAATAGAATTTCTCATTTGTATCCAAAAACTGATGAGGTTGATTTACTCCCAAATATCTTGTGATACAGTCTCTGGTTAGGTAAGTTGAAGGACCACCATTGACATTCCATACTTCAATATCCTCAGCAATAGCAAGAATTAGCACAAGGAAAGCATTCATCAATATGTACTGATTGGGATTTACTGTAGTCAGATGAAGTGTTCCAAAGTTAAGTTGAAATCAATGATTCCTGCATACTTATTCACTGCCTTAATCATGAGGAGACAATCCTTAGATGAGTTATCATCGTCTACCAATTAAAGGGGGTCGGTATACATGCATAATTACTAGCTT
This sequence comes from Annulohypoxylon bovei var. microspora, assembly GCA_022836615.1. Classification (NCBI taxonomy): domain Eukaryota; kingdom Fungi; phylum Ascomycota; class Sordariomycetes; order Xylariales; family Hypoxylaceae; genus Annulohypoxylon; species Annulohypoxylon bovei. Next base: position 2,863 of record MU405287.1, read on the forward strand.
ACCTAGTATCATAGCTTCACTGGAATTATAATGCATATAAGTACCTACCTATGTAGGTAGATAGTTGCTACGAAAAGATACGATGTGGCAATTTACCCCTTTTCAGGTAGTTTACCTAGGTAGATACCTACACCTACCAAGTTTAAGTGTGTTAAACATAAAATACGTTCAACTCTACGACTCCTTCTTAACCCCTTTGTTATAGGTTAACAACTATTTGATTTGAGGGAGCTAGTTAGACCACAGAGATATTGTGCTCCATCGAGATGTTTACAAGGTGGTTGACAGCGAATTTCAACCCGAATGGATTGAAGGCATTAGTCAAACTAGAAACATCATACACTTTATGAAGCTCATTATAGACAGTTACCAAAATCCCATAGTACCTTGGTTTTATAACGCCTGTAATTGGAAAGACAACGAATAGGGGTCAAAGCATATCATATTATTATGGCGGGAACCAATTGCTACATCAACACACCAACCCCTTTCCGATTCGATAGTTGTGATAACCCTACACAACGAATCCTCCGTGGTGTTAAAGCCTTTGAGATCTTAAAGCAGCATTTATACCCTACTTTATCTTCCGTCAACGACAGTCATACCCAAGATAAGAGGTAGGTAGGCATTTATTATTTACTCCAAGTAGCAGTGTTTAATGCTACTCAGCTCGAGATTATTAAAACTGTTTTGAATTTCTCCTACATGATTCTCCTACACTCTTTAGGCGACAATATCAAACGATTAAGCAGTTCTGGGAGGAAATGAATCCAATGTATTCGAACTACTGGCCCATTTATCAGGCTACAGGTATTCCTCTGAGGAGCCATAGGACGAGGTACAGAACGTAATAAATATACTCGATGGAAGTCAAGCATACCATGAATCACTCTAAAGGTAAGTTAGGTCACGGTATAATGGCCTTTCTAACTCTGGGGAAACACCTTCGAGGTTTGGATTGTACGTGCACCTACACTATATAGGAGTCACACCTTCATTGTAGGGGAAATATAGGGGCTAGTTTCCAACATGATGTCTAGGTTTTACCTTTATTTGATTCAAAATCAAGTTAATTCATAAGTTGATGGTCTTTCAAACTTGTTTGATGAGAATTTAAACACTAGGTTATTCTTATACACGTGCCTCAAATCGCGGTGCTTGAATTCTTAGGACATACCTTAGTAGTTGATTCGGAATTATGCTCAAGATACTTCACTCCTTTCAAGACCAATACGCTCTTAGTAATTTCAGGGGAATTCGTTTACATAGGTACCGCACATGATATCGCATCCACCTAGATCCGTTTCTAATGACTATGTTCCGAATATCTGCAGTCCATTCGCTATCTTACAAGTCGCTAAAGAGTGTGCAATGATCGTGATCGTGCGTAATAAAACGAGGTAGGCAAAGCGAAAGGGCAGAAAGGGAGAAAGAAGAGCAACACAATAATAGGATGATATTGATAATAATTATCTTACCCATAGGTAGCCTCCACACTATTCGTCGATTCCTTTGCCAATCAGATTCTGATACTCTCACTAAGCACACACACCTATGGATATTTGGGTCTAGAGAAGATCACGATAACGACGTGCCTTCTCGAAGGAGACAATACATACATCAAGTACGCTCTTAGATAGCCAGGCAACCAAGCAACTGCAATCTTCGTCTATCCCCCATATTCCGCACCCGTATCTGATCTATCACAACCCGACATATCATGATCTAAACAAGTGTCCTCCCGCTGTACAATAGTAATGTATCACCCACTGGTCTCTGCCAATCGGACGCCCTGCCTCTTAGCTCTATGCCTTACGTCGCCTAGAACGGCCGATTTGAGGATGCAATCGTGCTACCCTGCGCGGATACATGTACTATATGTATGTACATAGGTAGGCATGGCATGGCATGGGATCACAAAGATGGGGTTACCTCTGGACGCGCCTAGGTGCCACGGCATATCCCGCCCGTGCCCTTACCTAGGAGTTCAGCGTATTGTAACGGCACGGCAAACGGCTTCTCGGGCGCTACACTCGTTAGTTCGTGGCGGAGTCGTCTCCATACGGAGCGATTGGACAAGCCCCTTGCATGAGCTTTAGGGCATATGCTGTGTTTAATATAGCCCTATTAGATCTCCTGCAGGCGCGGAGAGTTCCTCATTGACCGTATTGTACATACATACATGGGCGGGTCGTTGAATTACTAGCCTACTACCTACAGTAGGTAACTATGCATTAGAATTACGGGTATGCGCGCGCGCATTCGATTGGAGCATCTCTACACCCTTTCTCTTCGCTTCCTACCAAAAGTCCAATACGTCTAGACCCAGGTGCAATTCCACGCCGATTACGTGGGGGGGGGGGGACGAACTGTAGATGCCTGTATACGGCACGTTCTATCCTCGAGCGTCCAATAGGTTCAGCCAATTCAATACCATCATGGCTTTCAGTAAGTTTCCGCGCATGTCCATATGCACGCCGTCGTATAGGGTTGCTTGGATGCTCATGTTCCACGTCCCGAGGTGGTCCACTCTTCTCTTGGCTGCCTGAACTGCCATCGCGTGCTCGTATCGAACCAAGGCTTTGTTCCCCTGACTAACGATCCACTCATCCGGCTTTTTGTCTCCCGCCGCATTCGGCGTCATCAGGAGGACCGGTAAATTTCTTCTCGGACTGCGGCCCCGCAGTCGCATGCGCGCCCCGGTTTTTGACTCAATAGTGTCAAGCACCAGGTCCAGCCAATTCACGGCTTGATCTACGTCCAGGTTGTTCCAGAGTCCGTGACCTAGGATGAAGGCCTTCGGCTGGGAAGGGTTAGGATCAATTGCCTTCTCGAATCGGCGGCGCTCTTCCTCCGGGATGGGATATCGCACTATCAGCTCAACTGCCATCCTATGTCAGCTTGGACCGCTCGCCGACATCACACCGAGACCTACTCCGCAGATCCGTGTTCCACTCCGGTATCATTTTCGGGCACATCAGGCTCAGTGGGTCGCGCTCGATGACATCCGCTGTGCTAAAGATGCCCTGGACCGAGCAGTCGCGGACGTCGAATTGGTTGTTACAGAAGCATTTGCGCCTATCGATATTGCATTAGCGATGAGGTAATGGGATCCTTCAAGGGAACACCTATGATTCAGCCGTACTTCTCGTCGTTGTCGAAATTCCAGTCGGTAACTCCGCCATATCCCAGATCCTCTCGAATTAAGATGTTCATCGCCCCAATGACGTGCCTCAGCATAGAGTCACCTACGAGGATGACCTGAGAATATCGACCTAAGATTTCACATGCTTCCCACGTGGTAAACCACCGCATGTCACAACCCCGAGGCATGTATGGGGCATCCATGCCAACTCGACCTCCAGATGACATAGCTGTTAGTATCGAGTTTTTGTCTGGACATACAGACCCAAAGGGTATGTGGAGGTCTAAGGAGGAAACATTGCATTTTCCACCACGATTCTTATATCCAGCCAACGTGTCTCTCATTTCTCCCATACGCGATTCCGGCAAGGAACCATGAGGAAAGCCGCATCCATGGGTCGCAGAGTGACGGACGCGGCCCACAAACAAGCCTGAAAATGGGTACCAAAAGGAGATGGATACGACGGCAGCGACAAAAATCAGAAGGTATTTGCCAGACCTTTTACACAGTCTTGGGGGAGCTGCTATCCAGGAGCTCGCCGAATTCAGCGGTGGCGTGAAAGGTGCAGAACTGCTCTCAGAAGCCGAAAGTCGAGATGTCGATCGGCGGCGGCGGCGACTTTTGTCCTTATACACATCGTGTGGCTGTTCCAGGAATAGTGAGTCGTACAAACTGTCGCCAAACATTATACCAGCTTGGCTCTTGGTGCCTTATTTCCGAAATTCAATCTTGTGTTCGGCAAACGGATTATGAGTCTACGAATGAATGAAACGACGTTGAATAAGTTGTTAGTTGTTATAAGACACGTCGTTGCTAATTGATTGGGCCTTGCAAGGGGAATTATTGAGTTAGGAAGTACAATGATATGATAGTAACTTCCAAAATTCCATTTAAAAACTCGCTCCTTACAATTCACGTATTAGAAGCCTTCGCAGCTCCTTCGACCTCCATCCAGCTCACAGTTCTAAGAGGTATGAATGAACCTTGTTTGACATAGTTAGGTACATGTGATATTTACATAGTTATAAGAATCATTTCCTCTATCGCCTAAGTAGATTAATACACGAGTAAAAGGTGAATAATTCATGGTACTGAGTCAGAGCCTACCCAGGTAACCTTGGATAGGTATACCTCAAAGCCCAGGAAAGCTTTCGAGACATTCGCCTCTCATCTGCAAATAGCTGCTGCCGCCCCCGTCCCCCCTCAATCCTCTCTAGTTCTTGAAGAGTGTGGAAGCTCACCGAGAGTGTAACTATTCCTTTGGCAGAGCGCTTCTCATTGGCTTTAGTTTTGCAGCTATATTTTCAAGCGTTGGGATGAGTGGAGGTTGAATCGTCATCCCCTGCAGCAGCACTTACCGGGACACTAAACAGGTTAATTATTCACTTTGTTATGGTTGTACAGAGTCATGGTTAATTCACATCTACTTTAAGACTTTGTTTATTAATTGCTCAATGTTAAGAGGCACATTTCGTAAGACCTTATCTTCACTACAAATGCAAGAATAGCCTGTGCTACCATGTGATCATCTGTTATGAAATGATACATGATTTAAAGCCTAGTTATCCATAGTCATAGCCATAGTAACTGTACTATATACCTAGGGCTACCTTATAATTTGAGGAGGGTGCTAGTAAATGACTGTCGCCAAAAGAGGGGTATAGCACACATGGAGTGCAGTAGTGAGCCCCTTGTCGTGGTGGTTTGACAGGTACATTATAAATTTTAAGAGGGATGTATATTACACGGGTCTTACGTATCTTACCCTCATTATAAAGAAAATAGAAGGTGTGTGAATGCAGGCCAATGTTGAAGCTGGGGTGAACCAGATGTAAGGGAGACGCTTGGATTTTAGGGGTGGAAGAAGATACAAGGATAAAAACAATAACAATGTTTAGTAATAACTAGCTAAAGAATGAAATAAAGGGAAATAATATCTTAATGAGATCTTCCATTGTGTTCATGTAGGTAGGTAGTGGGACAACTTAAAGGTTAGTGATCACAAATTGCCAGCCCCTTAAATGGAAGTTGTCTAAGGGTCGGGTTTAATGAGTACAATACGCTTAAACATAGTTAGGTAAAAGTTTACCAACACTTATAGTAGTAGAAATTTTATTAAAGAAGAGTGCCTTTAGATTAGATGAACTGTAGTTTACTTTATTAACCCCTGTCTGCAGACAACTACCAGTTAAAGAGACAGTGGTGATAGATCCTCCGCAAACAGCAAAAGGCCAGCACCTATGATTGGCAAACAAGCAATTCTATGATCAAGAACACATTATAACCCTTACATTGAAATATAATTTACCATTACCTCACTTCACCTTCATATTTTGATTGACATACCTACATTTCCGATGACCCCTTTGCTCGTTATGTTCACAAACACTAAAAGCCCCTTTATCTTAATTAGATGAACACCAACCCCCCATGCATTGAAGACCCTTCTGCTAATAGTTAACACATTCCCTCTAAAATATGCATCGGGGACTTCTAGTTGTGATGCGTGCTACTATACGTTTCTTTGGTTAAGTACCTAGCTTTTGGAGGGCAACAAAGTACTAGCTACATCACTTGAACGTCACAGGGGTTGATAAATATCAGCATCCAAACTTTTAAAAGAACACCCCCTTGTGCGGCTGTGCTGTTACAATTACCAATGATTAAGTAAGAATCATCAAGCATTGACCGGCGACATCATCGATTTTAAAGCATATGGGGCCTAAATTAACCTTTGCTTCCATCAGCTGCAAATGTATCAACCGAGTGTTAGGGTTTGACTGGAGTGACCTAGCGGAGGGTGTTTATAATGCTTGTACGAGTTTACTGCTAGGTTTGGAGGTTCGATTCCTCCACTGGCCAATCCATTATTTTTTCCTGTTTACTCTCATTATTAAATTCATCATGCGTATGCGTATGTGCGTCCATCATAATATGTGTAGAATGTTAACTCCAATTCGTTGTAGGCACCTACTGAATATTGAAATGTGACATACATTGCCTCAGTTGTTTCTATCGCAGGCCGAGTAAAACCAGGAACCTACCTACCTACCTAGGCACCTCCGAGGTTACCCCTATGTTAAACTGGATAAGGATCCTAGAGCAACTGCGAAAAACTTACCTAGGTTCAGCTGAGATGTCGACGATTATCTCTTGTAAGACGTAGGATTCTAGAATATCTACTCAAGTTACACTACTCGATCATCGCCTAGAGTCTTTCAGCTCAACACAACCCCTCCCAACTCAGAATCTCAGATCGACTCCCTCTTGACTGTATCGTTCAGCCAGAATGAGTCATGGGCTTTAGATATGAAAGAGCTGGTTCAATTCAAAGTGGTTATTCACTTACACGTAAGACAATCTATGCGTCTTATTTACAAGTCATCTAGGAGTTAAAGAAATCCCTTTGTCGGTGATAACATAAACATTGCTAAGTAAACGAAGAGCCTCGATATGCATTGTCTTGGCATCGTCGGATTATCTCAAATTGGAAACAGTGGAGTGGATTCGGTCTTGGCAGGTACCCTTTGATTATCAACTGTTCTATTGCATAATGATCTCTGAGATCGCTTCCATCGTCGGAGAATAAATCAACACCTACATACATAAGTTCTGGGGACTGGGGGCTGGAGCAGCGTTGTACGTACTAGAAAAGCGGATCATTATCGAAAGTCGAATACATGACACTATTTTACTTAACTTAAGTACCTACCTAGGCATATTTGGAGGGGCAGTAGAGTTGTGTAGTTGAAGTCATACTGCCCCCCCTGCCACAAAGGAATCTATGGATATTTAGCTATCTTAAGTATATATTCTCCATAAAGCTGATGAAAAGGATGGATTATAATTCGGGAAAGGCGGGGTTAACTCACGGACGTATAGAACGCAAGACGTTAGATTCGGGGCCGCTTGGTCTCGGGGAATGCGGGGGTGGAGCGGGAGGAAATGAAACTATGTTTCTCTCGAGGCTTAAGGCGGAGGGACCGAGCGACAGCGAAGTCTGGTTTGGGCTGACCAAGGGTTTTTGCACGGTCCTTATGGCATTGTTCGGATCGCCACCCCCTTTTCGTTGAAATCTTAGTAGATCAGATCTAGACAGTGGCGGAGATCTCGGTAGTTAAAAAGCTTAGAAGGTGTTGTTATCATGCTTTGCTGACCTCCTCTATTCTGCTTAGACCAGAATCGGTTGACCTTAAGATTGGCGGCAGTAACCGTGTAAGCTTCAGGTCTTACTGCTGCAAAGCGACGATCTATGAGCAGCCCTCTTTTGAAATGTACTGTACATAATGTCACTTGGTGCCTGACATCGAGCACGGATGCAAGTGCAGCAGGAAACATGTGACTTCAGAAGCACGCGGGTCACCGCCATTCCCATCAATTCTGCCGGTTGACTACCTAGTCTCCCAACTTGCTGGGTTGCCCTACGGCATCACCATGCACTGATTTGGCGTCCACAGTTGATCAACGGGCAGCAAGCCTTGTGTGCACGTGTATACGAACGCCTTCGCGTTGCTAGAAATGAGGACCTGCAACGGGGCACAGACGGTTGTCGCCATTAGTTATCGCCGTTACGCTTAGGACGCCGACCAGACCGATTAGCCAGCTTGTTCGAGAATTGATTCCAGAAAGACCCCGAGGCGCGCACGGAGTAATTGTATGCGAAAAGTATTCGTTAGCACGAGCCGGGTATAGGTACCCGGGCATGGGTCTAAGCAAGGGGCCACATAGCGCTTTCATGACTTGCCATATTTGATAGAAGCGATCCCACGCTGGAGCCCTAGACCCTCTTCCCGAGGATATGGTATCATGCTCTAAGCGATTTTGCTGCTTCGACATCCTGTTTGAGCGGGCAATGCCGTAGCTGTCCTCATGGCGATGCAATTCGGAATTATCAAAGATGTCCAAGGTAAAACGCAAGTCAATCACCGTTTAGCGAGGCTACCTGTCGGAGAGCAGAAAGTACTGATTTAACATAAACCAATGTCCCTCGCTGGCGATGAGCTGAGTGGTATCTAGCCTCTTTGAATGGACTCTAGAATGACTAATTGAGACCTTAATAGGTACCTACATAAGTAAGACGTCGATCTGGAAAAATTCTAGACATTTTAGGTCTCAGACGGCACCATTTGGCAGTGAAACATCGTGGGGGTCGTTAGGCTACGCTGTGTTGGACAGTGCATCGGATACATCGGTGTGTCGGTGACGATTGATAGACGTGTTTCAATCTTAGCAAAAGCTCGTTTCTCCGATGGAAGGGCTGATGAATCCCTTTCCCCCCTAACCATCGCGCTTGCGCTCAGAGGATCAAATCGCAGGCTTTATTCGCCAGGAGTAATACCTCTTTAGCCAACAGGCAGCCTTGCCGGGAGGAGCTTGGACCTAGTATAAGCATACGAGTTGAATCTTCCACGGTCTCGAGCCAGGAAAACCCTGTATCCTTGAAGAGAATCGAAATCTGGCAGACTGATTTGCGCATAACTCCATATGTATGCCGTCAGCCCGGTTCGGCAGTGGACGACCCCGATGAGCTGGTCGCTCGTCAAATTAAAGGCTTTCGCTGTTTACATGTTAAAGGATTTCCCGAAAGCCTTTTCTTTGCTTCTTTTTTCTTGGAGATTTGACAAGGATTATCCTGCGGTCAGCAGTAAGTATCCGAAGCGCCGGGAAGACTATTCTAAATATTTAGCATCTAGATGATTCTGGCTTCGATTCATAATAGCACTAATTCCAAGATATGCGCAAAGTTGGCAAGGTTAGATATGCAAACTCGCGAAAGTCGTCCCATCGGGAAGCCCCTTTGTTCGTTTCAAGGCACCCTACGAGACGTGTGTGCCTCCGAATGGGCTGTAATAGGTAGATAGGGATTAGACCATTATGTTGCTCCCATGGCGCCATGCATGAGGCTGGGGCATCTGCCGTTTTGACGAATGAGATAATCCCCGCAGAATGCATAATCCATTGGCTTAAGCTTGTAAATGTCACTGAATGCAACTACAGTGCCTCGATTAATTAAACCCCATCGAGAGTCCCATATTGCTTACTCGAGCAGTCGAGATGCGTCTGCGCGGGCGTAGATGTGTGCGTATTGCCCACATATTGCGTTGCATCTCTCCTGCATGAATGTAATGCCGGGGGGGTCTGTAAAGTCTGTAGAGTGTAGATGGCAGGTCTCGAAAGTCGAGTCTACATTCATATTGTAGTGGAATACCTCGTGGTCAAGCTTCTAGCCCAGGCACGATGGTGCTAATAATCAAGCACGAATCGGGACCCGTTCCATCTATTGTCTCAAACTACCTACCTACCTAGGTACCCATCCATCACTTACATACGTGGTTTTCCCAGCAAGCCGAAAGGTCGAAAGATGTCATTCTTTCCTTCGCCATAGAGCGCACATGCCGTGTAACCCAACATGCAGCTTTTACGATAAAGCCGCCTTACCCAGCAGGAGACGAACGCCGAGAGAAACACTATCAAAGCAGGCAGGATATGCGCTGCGTGTCCATTCGAATATGAGGCTGATGTCTCTACCTACCCACCATTATGGATTGCAAGGTTCAATGGTTTGCGTGAGTTCGCAGCTGGCCGCCGGTGAAGGTTCCAGGAGTTGTCGCAGCAGGCTCGAGAACGTGCATCGTATGCATCCGGATATGTAATTGAATAATGGCGGCCGTGTCCGAAAACCTTCAATGACGGGTGACCGAAATATCCAGATTCCGAACTGAAACCCCCGAAAAAGCAATTCCACAGAGGATTGGAAGGTAATTAGATTGCGACCTAGCCAATGGAGACTTCATATGTAGCTTGTTTCTACTGAAATCACCTGGGCAAGGCATGCCGGAAGGACTGGAAGGATAAGACGGATATGGTCAGCTGATTTATTTTCCTCCGCGGCTTAGCTATGTAGAGAGCTCAGCGCTAGTGGTGAACAAGAGAAGCTATTCGAAAAGGTCGTTTTGAAGCATGTTAGATCATGCAGATCTGAAGACTATGTATGAAGTAATATCTGCCGTGGCATGGGTGATATGGACCCTCGGGATATTTCCGACCCCATCGCTATTTTAGCGTGTTAGCTATAGCTAATGAGAGTAGCTGTCGATAGTGAAGATGTAGTTTTTGTCAAATTGTATGCTCATCGTCGATGATGAAGTGGTAAGATTGAATGCGACCACACAAGATATCTGCATATATATTAATTACATATAGTCAGTATGTAGGCTGAGATGAGATGATGAAGTTTGTAGGTTCGCGTTCATCCCGAGTTTCGTAAGTGATGGAGGGGTGGAAGGTGTCGCAATGGCTGTCCACGCAATTGTGTACAAGCCTACAAGACTATGGTGAGTGGGTCTGTACTAAGAGATGGCGTTTTTAAGAAAAGCCGCTAAGGCTGAAAAGCGTCTAGAGTCGCGGCACGAATCCATAGCACGAGCACGAGGTGGGTCTCCAGGATTAAATTCTGAAAAATGGAGAAGTGTGCCCCACAAGGATTAAATAGGTACATACGTATGTACCTACATACATAAGTACCTAGGTACGATATTATGTATGTAGGTGAATAAAGGTCATAAAATAGTGAGGCGAGCATCGACATATTTGAGAGATCATTTCAAAGTTGCATCTTAAATATGAAAGTTATATACCTCGGTAAGTATTCTCACAACCTAGTATGGAAAAGTTACGAATCTCGTATACATATGTACATTAATACCATATTATACTATCTACATAAGTGACGTTGTGTTGAGAATACATAGTACCTACATACCTGACACGATACTACCTTGGTACACAGCTGAGGGTCTCGTCGGTTCTATGGACTTGATCAACTCGTACGAGACATGGCAAAAATCACACAAAACAACAAAGATCTTTCTTTACCTTGGCCGTTTTAAATCTAAATTAGCTGCGAGCCTGGACGTTAGATCTGATCAAACAAAACTTAACCGCGCGTTCTTCAGAAAGTTATGTGAGACTCGGCTAAACCAAGCCTCCTATAATATCTTTCAAAGCAAAACCTTCTTTGACTGTCAACGTCCCTTAATTTGTATGATGAGAATACCCAGGTAGCTCTAGCTTCACTTGATCGCCGCTTGTGCTAATCGACATAGATCCACATCTACCATGTAATGTTCATCCCTATCGTATCGTGCCTGGATACGCGATGGTAGATGATCCTCCACAATCCATCTAGAGCTTTTTCGAAGGAGCCAAGACTTGTCATAAGTGAGCCTAAAAGACGACGGTGGAGACAGGTACATAGACAAAGAGGTTTATGTAGCATCGGGCTGCCTTCAGCTATCTGCATGGCTGCTAGGTCCCTGTCACCCTCACCAGTCACAACTCTCACCGTCCAGCGCGCTGATCCACTCCTCCATCTTCTCTATTTTGGTGCCTTGTTGCCTTATCCTCACCGGTCGGTCTAGTAAATGTAACATCGAATTTGATAATGTACGGATTGGAATGCCTTGATATTATTTACCGATAACTACGTATGGCTTGTAAATATCTACTTAGAATAAAGCCTTTTTTAACCGGGTTTACATTGGAAGTCCGGCACGCCTTATCACTACGTATTACTTGGTTAACAATTTTTTTCGCTAGATATCCGAGTCAAGGTTCGGACTTGCAACCCGAGTCCTCGATGTCGGGTTGTTTTGGTAATACCTTTGCTATAAAGGCAAATATAGCTTGGCGGCCTACCAAGGACCTACCTAAGTAGGTAGGCAGAGGAAGCAAAATGTCCCACACCAGGCCGGAAACGTATATCCTTAATAGAAAAGGGAAGAATAAAAGAATCTGCCGGTAATGTAAACATTGCAACGTCTCGTCATAACGAATTACTACACGACACGCCGAGGCGCCTCAAGAATTCGCATTCATGGGCGAAACACCCAAATCTTCATAACTCGTGGCTAGGAGACAGTTGTGAGGCCATACACACTTGGCAAGCAATGCTTTCAACTTCTACTGCTCAAAACGCGTACCTACAGCTATCGCAGCCCTTGACAGTTTGTTCTCGTGATGTCTTGGCTTGAGACCCAGTCGGTCAAGCATAGGTAGGTACATATGTAGTCTCGACAATTTGTCGATCTAGTTAAGGCTTTTCTAGCCCACCCTGCTCACCCTGCTCACCTTGATCGATCTTGGTCCCTAAATAAGATCTTCGGTACTGTACCGAACTATCAGGTCCTAAGTCTCTTAGACCTCGGTATCACCCCCAATCTTTTCCCATCACACCGGTCACTTTACGCAGAGGTTCCCTGATTGGTACGATAGTCCATGCGTATCGTAGTACAAGAGAAGGCTGTGAAGAGGGGCAATGGGGGGTGTTCTCCTGTGTGGGTCGTCAAGAACAAGACTTAAATCTTGGAAAGGTTCTAGACAATCATCAGCCCAACACATTCATTTGCTACCTACCTATGTACTTACCGCGGCATGGATTATTTAAGCACGTTTTTCAATATACATACCTACCTACCTAGCCTGACCTACATGGCGTCAGTTACACGATGATGGATAAGTGAAAAAGAGAGACTATTAAAGCTATCTGCAGAGTTTCATTACATTTGATTTTAACCTCATTACCTGAGCATTAAATATCATCTTTGAAATCGAGCGCCGCTCAGTTTGGCCCCATTCACTCCCGGGCATAACAGAGATGTCTCGGGTTCGACAATAATATATTATCACTGGATACCTACATGACATATGTTTGTCTTGACCTTCCCGGATTCTGGACAACTTGTTAGCGTGAGCGGGGATAAATATGTTTATGTTGAAATGTATCTATATATCTATCCAGGAAATCATAACGATGCAATGTATGCCTTTAACATCCATGGAAAATTGCTAAGATAGGGGTATAAGATGGATAGGTATAGGGGGGACATTGCAGCTTTACCTAGACGCAACTACATAAATCTCACATCTCGATCGTGTTATTCAGTTCGAGCCTTTTCTTTCTGGCTTTCGGATGCATCTCGCGCTAGTCAATGTTAATATCACACAAACCGTCTCTCCATCCCCTCCATCCACACTCGTCTTATGTTTCGTTGTTAAACACTAGCGAATGGGAACGAATGGGAGGATGTGGGGAACGGGCAGGGAAGATAGGTAGGTACAGTACATAACGAAGGTACCCCATACATTTACTTGCAACTTGAATAAACACAGTACATACCTAAGTACCTACCTACTCAAGGTAGGTAAGGAAGGTATGATGTGTTGCGTATTGGTGTATTGGTGTATTCGTGCCTGTCATCAAATTCATTAAAGAGCTCTTAAAGCACCAAGAAAAAGGCATTAACCCCGGTCGTTACCCGCATCAATCCCATCTTTTTCTGTTGCTGCTTGCAGTTTAATAAAGAGAGAACCTTTATTAGAACAAGGTCTTAAAAAAAAGCTGCAAGGACACTGCCACACATCCACACCCACATTTCGTCCCCCGGCAATTAGCTGCTTCTACCTACAGTGGCATGCACTAAGTTTAAACCCATTTTATGTACCCAAAAGTCGTGCTAAGCAAGTCATTAAGCCGCATTTGGAAATAAATATAAATAACTATAAAAACGTTATTATAAAAATAAAACTTTTACATATCTCCCGAACCGGCAACTAACAGCAGGTACAATGACCCACAAGAACACCAAAGGATGCAACCAATTAAAATTTCAAGAAAATTAGATACATCTGTGTCCATACTAATCTTGCCTATGCCACATGTACTAGCACCTAACAGTATCAAGATTTCTACGCCGTGAAATAACCCTTTTTTGTTAGTGCAAAATAGTGGTGCTTACTAAGCCTTTTTAACCAATCAAAGTGCTTTTTATTCTGGAACCTCATGTACTGCTGTCAGTTGCCGGTTCGGGAGATAAAACAACGCGTGTATTTCCTGTTTTGGCATAGTGGCTTGGCGTGACTTTAAGGTACATAAAATGGGTTTAAACTTAATGCATGCCACTGTAGGTAGCGGCGCGTCGGCGTGCACGCTGCAAATGCAAATGCGTCTCCGGGACTAGCAAGCTAGCTTAGCGTGTTCCTTTAGCATGCACCTGTCCCGAGTTCCATGATGGAGGGTCTGGGTCGCCTATCAATTTAGGTTTGGGATCCAGTGATAATCATGTACGAGGACCAATATAAACTAGGTGATGAAGCTTTTGCCTTCTATTCTACATTGGTCGCTACACCCTACCTAACACATTAAATTGTTATTTTCTAGCTTACCTAGACCTAGGAAAGAAGAAGGAATTGTCCTGTCACTTCAGTCGCGCGTGCTTTATTTTATCCATTCTTTTCTTACGCGTTGGATCTATTCTGGCGTTTAACGTTCTATGCTCTGCATCATTTTAGTTTAGAGTTTTTATAAAATGAATGAATGAATGACCTCAGAAACCCTAGCCTAAAAGAAAAGCTCGGCCGGTAATTACCTAAGTACCTACCTAGGTTAAAGATCAATCATCAATGGTCTTATAAAGTTTAGAGTATACATACAATACCAACGTACAGGTACCTACAATATCCCAGGTGTCCTTTGCAGAATACCTAGTGTAGGGATCTTACCTACCTAAACCTAGATGATGTTTGGGTATTTTAATGGGTATATGTACGAAGTACTAAAAGTTGAGGCAAGTACGAGTACCAGAGAGTGTAGTGTAGCTTCCAAACAATCCGAAAAGACCATTGACCACTCACAAGCTTTAAAAGTGATCAGTCAAACCGTTTTCCACTCTGCCACTTACCCATCCAGCCCATCCACTTCAATGTTCCCATACTTTTCTATTTCCACCCATTATCCATTTACTTCCAATCGAGAAATTCAAGGGCTAGACACCATCCTTATCCTCGTCTATCCATCCGTCACTGGCCAGATCAGGAACAGCCTTTTTTCATCCTCTAACCCATAAACCCTCTACCCTCTTTTTTTTCTTTTTTTCTTCTTCCTAGTACTCTCTACAACCCCTGCGAGAGACAAGCCCTTCTACTGTACGACAACACAAAGCAGCCAAAAGAGAGATTTGAAAGGTTCCAGGGTTCCTTTTTTCTTGCTCCCACGCCCCCCCCATACCCCATCCTACCAACCTAAACCTGAACCTGAACCTGAACTTGAACCTGCGCCTGCACCTGCAGAAACAGTCTTGTCTCTTTCTCCAACCCCCAAACTCATTATTATTATTATTATTATTATTATTATTCCCAATACTTTTTCTATCTACTTACTTACTTACCTATCAACCTCACTATCATTTACCTACCTCTGCTTACCTACCTACCTATCTCGACGCCTTCTTTTTTAATGTGTCTTCGTGGCGAACTGCAATCTACAATCTGCATTCCTCCATCCCATCTGTCTTATCGCGCGTCGCCGGTTCCCAGACATCGTCACAGTTCTCCATTTTTCTCACCAAGTCGCGTCGCCGTCGTCACCCCAACCCGAGATTGGACAATCCAGTATTCAGTAAACCGTCAATCACGTCGACTAGTAATACACACCTAATCTTTTCTTAACTTTCTCATCCCGCGCGCCGCAAACCTTTGGGCGCACCCACAATTTGTGTCTGCTAAACCAACCCATCGCATCGCGCCAAAAAAAAAAAACACATAGCCCAAAAAAAAACCAACCCGACGCAAGTCTGCGACACTTTTTCTATCGACCTACGATCAGCGCGATCGTCACTCGAGTTTATTGTCATAGGGTCCCTAAATTTCAGGTACCTCTCGCAGGGCGACTTAATTGCATGCATAACTAAGCAATGAATGTGGACTTGAATACCCCCGGTGTGGCTTCAAATACGACAACCAAATCCTCTGCATTTCCGCCCCCTTTGTCGTCGACTCGCGCGAGTCCTTTCCCTCCCACCACGGCCGCTGCCACCAAGATAGCCATGGCTGCGCCTGGTTTTCTTCCTCATTCGCAACCTTTCAGGTCCGCCGCTGTATCCGCTCAATCGCCGTATCCGCTATCTATGGGCGCCGTCATGAACCCTTTCGATCGCGATGCGACCACCAAACCCGTCGGCACGCCTTATGCGACAACACCCTCTTCTATAACAACCATATTGATTCGCCGCCTCCCTCCTGACACTACTGAAGACAAGCTTCGTCTGATGCTTCTTTTCTCGCAGGAGCTACTTGACATTGAGATGATGTCCCTAGAACAATCGGAAGATCCAGGTCTTCGATCCGCGTGGGTGAGATTTAAGACTCCAAACGGAGCACACCAAGCCAAGGATATGCTGCACGGCAAGTCTATAAGTTCAAGTGATATCGAGTTGATCGTTGAGATTGTGCCCGCCAGCCCGACCGCGTCGAGGCGATACCCAATCGAAACTGCAATTTCGGCCCCATCCAGTGGCCCCTCATCGACCACATCTTCGGGGGCGGCCTCGCGTCAATCGTCTCGTTTCAATGGGACCTTTCAATCTCTGGAAAATATCTCGCCCCCCATGAATGGTATATACGGGAGCAGTGAGCTACCAAACCCCGAGTCTAGCGCGCACTATCAGAGTCTCTTCTCGCCACAGTCGCCGATCGGTAATCATCTTACTGAACGTACGCGCATATCCGGCAAGACCCTTATTAGCCACGATGCTGCAGAAGATGACGAGACGCGCGAACTCCTGAAAGACCCTGTCGCATACGCTGAGAACGGCGCAACGCAGCAGCGAAGAGCTACGGCTCCGCAGCTACCTATCAGTCGCATGGCTAATTTATCTCTTAATACGACTGCCAACGGACCAGCATCCTTGCCACAGTACGGCCACCCGAGCATAACTCCACTATCTGCGCATGGCAATACCATGTCCCCGACGGCGATGAACGGCGCGAGTCACTCGATGAACTATCAAATGGGCAATCAGCACTATCAGCGACATAGTAACTTCCCTCCCGTAAACCCCGCCGATCAGAACCCTCCATGCAACACGCTCTATGTGGGCAACCTTCCGATCGATACTTCCGAGGAAGAGCTGAAAGCTATGTTTTCTAAGCAGCGAGGCTACAAGCGCCTCTGCTTCCGCACTAAGCAGAATGGCCCTATGTGTTTCGTTGAGTTCGAAGATGTGTCATTCGCCACTAAAGCTCTTCATGAGTTGTACGGCACGCCACTTCATAATAGCATCAAGGGAGGTATCCGCCTAAGTTTTTCTAAGAATCCTTTGGGTGTTCGTTCGGGCCAGACTACAGGCCAGACTGGTCCTGGCTCTATGGCAGGCATGAACGGTATGATGACCGGACCCGGGAATGGTTTTGCGAGCGCCAATGGTCCTCCACCAGGCCTCGCGGCTCCCCCTGGTCTGAGTCGCATTTATAACGGAGGGTCCTCGGTGCCTAGCAGCGCGAGCACTCCGTATTCTTCGGGATCTTTCCCGAGTACTAACAGTAGTGTATGGAGTAGCCCATTGTATAGTGGTCCGCTGTCAGCTGGTGGTTCTTCTCCAGCCGTGAACGGTTCCGCCTCGGCTTTTCCGCCTTACATGATGGGGCGATAGATGGTTACCGAATCGACTTTAGATGCATGCATTGTGTGTTATAGGGATTGATCATTGGCGTTTAGGAAGAAGATATTCGAACCGGGAACATTGAGTAAGCGGCGCTCCTGATTATCGCGGGACCTCGTCTGTTCGATAGGCAGTGGCCGAGAACTATCGCATTTACTCTGGAACCTTGAGCGTGGGATAACTTGGCTAATGGCTGCATATGTAATGGCATTTGCAAATGGGGATGGTGGTTGTGCATGGGTTTTTAAGCGTTGGCGTCGATATTTTTCATCACAATGATTCCCCTGAGCGAACCACCGTGTGGTTACTAGTTGCCTGGGAGTTTAGAGTCATCTCGGTGTTCTACTCAAGACTTGGTCACAGGAGGCATCTGTCGGTGTTTATTTCACTTCACTTTTTAGCGGGTCATTAGCATTGCGTTTCTCTATTTACGGCGGCCGCCACCTAGCACTGTCGTTCTCCTATCTCCGACTCAAATAGACCCGAACGAACGACCCCTCCGTGGATACGAGTTGGGTTATCATCCATCAATATCCTTGCGCTGGCCGAGCTTATTTATGGTGGAACATACGGCAGGGAATGGGCGAATCGGTTGTATTATGTATCGGTCCTTGTTCTATATCTACAGCATGGTCAAGAAAAGACGATTATCTATCTGGCACGCACCCATCCACATCTAAAAACATAACAAAAAGCGATACCATTGCATTGTTCACAAACGATTTGGCGAAAAAAAGGGCTGGGATCGGTGTCAGACGGCAGAAGGGCATATATACACATGGATCCTTCGTTTCTCTGGGAGCTCAGGCCGGCTGGTATTTGGTACATTTGGTCGGATACCGGGACAACCAGTGGCGTGTCACAAAGCATCTAGCATCTGAAGAGGCTGGCATTTGATCTCGGTGGGGAAAAAAGGAGAATGGCCTCTTCACATATCGGCATCCCTCACTTGTTTAGCATTGATCAGCGTTCTCCCATTCGATCGGCGCATCTTCCCAAGAGGTCTCTTTTTTGTTTCATTTTTCTTTGGTGGATTGATCACACATTGCGACGGGGCGAGGGAAAACAGCGACGGAGTACTTGGAACGGGTTTCAACATTCGCGGGGGAGTAGGGTAAAGGGTCAGATACGTGGCATAAGGGAAGGGAGGGAGGCGAATCTAGCTATCAGGCAAACGAGCAAGAGGAAGAAAGAGGCCATGTTTAGAGGATATGGTTGTGTCGGACCATCCCGTATACCTCTATCGTCGTCGTTTTCCTCATGCTTCTTACTCTCTTCTTCTATGTTTTGGCTGATGGAAACCAACCGACCAAACTACTACCGCGTTTCGGGTGTCCACGTCATACGTGTTTTAAGGAAAGGGGGCGGTGGACAAATTTACATCTTTCCTTGCTATATTTTCCTGTCTCCTCTATGTCGTAATTATAGCAGCTAGCGATTTTTTAGACGGTCGCCTCGATTCACATCCATCCAGAAGGAAAGCATCTATTCATATCATATCATACTCATACCAAACTCATATCTATTTATTAACTTCTCTTTATCTTATTCTTTTCATATTTCACCCGTCATCACCATCATCGCTACTACATATTATTATTATTGTCATATTTCCCCCATGTAAAATCACCAGTATTAGAAGCTCCTACCTATACCTACCTAGCTAAGATATAATGTGTAACGGATCGGGGTCGGGTTCGGGGGGCTGGGACGGGGACGGGTCGGCTAATTTTTTGCTGGTTTATATAGCACAGCAGTTTGCATATGCCGAGGAGCGAGAAACGGAGTCGGGCTGGCGGTCAGAAACTAAGCATGTGCGTACGGATGGATGGATGTATGGATGGATGAGTGGATGGGTGCTTTAATAATTTAGTCAGCGACGCTGCTTCAGTTCGCACTATCGTTACTTTGTGTCGTGTGTATCTCGCGTCGTGATGTACAGTTCTCGCGTTTTGATATTTCGGGAGTCGCGCTGCCTTATATAGGAGCGTTCCTGGGAAAGGAAGAACTTGGGGCGCCATCAATTTAGATTGCCGCGAAACGAGGCACGCTGATCCTAATGTCTGTAGATGGCGGGGGGAGGAACGTGGCGTGTAGCTGGCTGTGATGTATCTAGGTGGTTTCCGCGTGGACTCGAGGGTTGGTCGAGAGTTGGTGGCTGAATTTATCGGAGGTTTAAGACTAATCTTGGTCTTCCGACGGCAGCTGCCGTCGTCGTTGCTCATACACCCTTTCTGTTCTGCTCGTATACTTTGCAATGGCAGGGCAGTCTCCTGTGATTATCGACCTCGTAAGCCCTAGACTGAAAAGGTGGCCGACTGTAGTACCTGGCTAAGTACCTAGTTAACTAAGCAGAGTGACGGTTTTATCCTTTCCTTCTGAAGACCAACAGGAGTTCCACTGGGATTTTCCTTATTATTCCCATATCTGGTCTGGCAACTCCTGGCGAGGTAACTAGCAACATTCCTCCGTTATGCAACATGGCAATGCAAACTCCTAGCCTGGTGAGGTCTTCTCCCTACAATGGGATGTAATGACAGTAGTTGTAGGTACTCATCATCAGCCTTCAAGACGCACCCCTCTTCTTTTTTGTCCTCCTTCTAGCATGATGGGCTACAGTACGTGGTTGGGATCGGATAATGGACTGCGAGTTGAGATAGATAGTACCGTTTCGCTCGAACTTCCGCCTTGAAGATATCCTTCGAGCTACGAGCAAACCTAACAAAAGAAGCAAGGGAAGGTTGCCCTGAAGCTCCTCGTCCAGCTGTTCATCCTACTAGGCAAGACGTAGACCAACTTAAGACGATCGTTCGTCACGAACGGAAGGAGAGCTGGTCTATCCTCTCGGGCAGGAAATCATCCAGCCAACAGAAAACATCGCCGCCGATCGTGAACTCGCCCGTCCCAACATTCAACTCCATTATCTCGAGAGCATAAGATGAGTCTATCGCCAACAAGCCCGCGTTCCATACCATACCAACGGCATATATATCCAAGCAGCCGCTCCTAACAAGACCTCGCTCGGTATCGAGATGGGCAAGCGCGGCCACCGAGCATACCTTGCCTCACTCGGTCCCGACAAGAAAGTCGGATCCCACAAAGCATCTCAGCCGGTTCCCTTAGCAAGGAAACATGTCTCGCGGCCGGTCCTCGCCGCCCGTCACGAAGGCCGAACGCGGATTGAAGGAGCTGTGCCAAGACAGCATTACCAAATGCAAAACAGGAGGGGGGGCGAAGGAACAGCGCGCTTACGATTGAGACCTCTTCGTGGAACAATAACGTCGCTCCTAAGCAATATTTGCCAGGAGCGTAGCGTAGAACGTTAGATACGGGAAATATAGGCAGGGCAGCTAATAACTACCGTAACCTTACCTGCTCCATGCGCGGGTCCGCGCGCAACATACTGGCCTAGAAAATCCCGACGGGCCGGGAAGGTAAAAGGAGGTGTGAGATTCGATACTGCGTCTGTCACCGAAGGGACCCAATTCGGCGTCCGCAGTTGGATTTACGCTATCGTAGAGTGGTCTACGAAATCGTTCGATTGTGCCGCTAGACGGTGATCTGCAATAAGTGTAACGCTGGTGCATGGCGCTTTAGACTAATTCCACGAGAGAATAAAAACAATAAGGCGAACTCTCATTTGAAATCGCCTGACTTACCATCCGTAGTATGGGGTCGAAAGAAGAACCTCAAACCTAGCTAGTGCCCGTCGCCTTGCTGAGGGGGGAAGCACTCAAGATCCTGGACTAGACCGCCGTCGAAATGGAGACGGCAGCGGTAAGTATGCGAACACCTTGTCGTGTGATCTGGTTGGTTACGCGTCGTTGGAACGAACATCCACAGCAGGCCTGCCAGACGTGCATGGTATAATCCGCGATGTTCCTCTTGGCAGTATCCTGGGCCGACGTGGGGTTTCCGGTCGACTCGGAACGTCAACGCCAGGTCCGAAGTTCGCAGCGAAGCGAAAACCTCGAGCCCTCGGATTTACATGGAGGCCAGCCTCCATTTGTCACGAAACAAGGAACTTCTCTGCGAAGAGGCTGATGAGGAGAAGGTTGGTCAGCAGTCTAAAGCCTCGCATATCGGCTAATCATGGGGGCCAAATCCCAAACAACCGGATCTAGACGACGGGAGTATTCCGCCTATCTACCAATGGAAGGATATTGCGAACTTGTCGTACAATAAATATTATCGTAATACATCTCGAGTTCAGCTGAAGGCGAGAATGGGATACGAAGACATTGTACAGCTTTTGTCAAAATTAGCCCCATTGGGATTTTGTCATATGATGTGCAGTACTTGCGGTCCTAATAACATCCACGGATCAGTCTAGATGAGAGTGAGGCGTCCGCAAGGCTACATATTTACCTCTATGGTGGGCTTAAGTCGTCCAATAGCAACGCGGGTAACCTAGCAAAAAGAATTACCATATCCTATCCAGTCTCATTTGCGGGCAGGTGCAATTTATTCTTATGCCAAGTCAAATAACATAAGATCAAAGGCTAGGTATTGCAAGCGGTTTCGGCAGTTTGGATAAGCTAGCACGTGTCAACGTTGCTCTCAGCCGCAGAAAAATACTCACCTTGTCCCACCTTAGCTAGCTAGCAGTAACAGTTTAGACATACATACATACCTACCTACATTAGCATCGTGCATAGTTAAGCTTCTATTGATTGAAGGTGAACCTTTGTCCAAAGTTAAGCCCTACGATACCTCGGAGTTCCGATGCTATGCTGCTAATAGTATGGTTTGCATATCACATCATATCGCAGATAATAGCAGCGCGGATGAGGGACATTGGTAGTTGCCGTTCCCGAGTCTTACTCAATAGGAATTCTAACCGGCGAACGGTCCGGAAGCGGGTTTGAAGAAGGGTGCAGCTACATAGACAGGCCTCGGCTCATGTATCTCCATTTGTGTGCGCCAAGGATACGAGGTTGCGTAATGTTTCCTTCAGTAACAAATCGCGGCACTTAACCACAATTTGGAAAGTGGTGATCTGTTGTTTCATAGTCGGTATCTGCGGGGTGTTGTTGGTTGAGTCCAAGATGTTATACATAGCAAACGGCAACCGGCGAGAACGATATAATAGAACTATTAATGTGCTAGGTAAGCCTTAGTAGCCTTGAGGTTGTTGAGTTTCAAGTTTCAACTTAGTCGAGGGTGGGCAGAGTGGGGGACCATTGCATAGCAGCATAGCTACTTACTATGCGCTAGGGAACTCCGGGGAGCTGGATCGACCGCTTCCGACGTCAACCAGGATGCCTTTTCACAAGCTGAATTTCGTAACTGGCGGTGGACTCCACGCCGGGATATCCTGATGTATGAATGCTTGTATGTATGTATGTCGGGTATGACTTCCAGCATATCGTCCAGGTAGAGGGAAGCAATTGAGATGCGTGGGCTGCAAAGCGCGCAGCCGGTATACGTCAGGTGATGTTGTGATGCGTACAGTGTAAAATAGGGCCATCGTAACGGGATGGTGGATGGTGGTGTCTTCATCTAGGTAGGTATTGCTGAGGATTTGATGAAGAACCTTGGAAAACAACCGATTGCCTTTTAGGGCAGAGTAGACAGAGGAGAGCCTTGCCCAGACTCGGAGGTCGCCATTGAATGCGGGATAGACCACGTAGGCTACGCAGCCACACACACTCACACACATACGCTTTACCATTCGGCGTGTCGGGAACGCTCGGATGAACAGCCAGCTTAGATTGCCAAATGTTTTCACCGACACGTAGGAAGTACTCGATGATAGTAGATTAGCAAATGCGATTTGCACTTTTTAACCCAACCAGAAGTCCAGAAGCCCAGAAGCCCGTGCAAGGTTCCGCCGCATTCGAATTAGCCATCCTCCGGCATTGGCGGACGTACTATCCAGATTTGCCATCCTTCACCCGGTGATTTATCGAAATTCGACAATCCATACTACCTGTTACCAGCAGAGCTGCAACAACACAGCACGGACGAGCTGTGATGTGAAGAGAGGGGAAGGCAAGAGACGAGCGGAGAAATAGAAACAAAAGCAACACTCAAGCACCCAAGCGCAAACAACAACTTGGATATGCAAGGTCGACCTCCGTCTAAATTCCTCTATTGGTCCTTACTGATCGGGCGGCTCCAATAATCCAGCTGTAGCTGCGACTTTAAGTTGGAGCCCTGCACGAGATCAGATCAAACATACATGGTGGTATGTCAGCCAGCGGCAACGCGAACACCTCTATTCCCTAGCATCAAGGTGGGTTTGTTGGTGCAGGTCCCAGAAATAGGAAAGGAATCGGCCATTGTAATGTCTTACGTATTGATTTCAAAGCAGCGCTTGAAGCTTGTGGGATCTGTCACATAATAAATATAGGTAAATACCTTAGGTAGGTAAACAGGTAGATAGTTACATCCTAAGGGGATTTTCCGAAAGGGGGGCATCGGGATTGAAGATAGTAAATATGGACGAGTAGAAGAGCCTATTGGGTCATCGCGGGGATTTGTACGACAACCAGATGCACTCCATTAAACGGGGTACTACAGTGATGTACTATACATACATACATTGCAGCATGTATGATATGTTCAATACCTACAACATACATTATATATATGTATGTATCAATGTATGTACGTATGTGGATGCTCAATATGTTCGATGCATGGACGGTACGGACGGTACGGACAGCGCTTGCGCCTACGCATGCTGCAACTGGCTTCTAAGAGGCTAGGAAGAAGCCCAAACAAGCCCAAGCACCTTTCACCACGACTACACCGCGATACTACGTTAATAAACGCGCCCACACATGCAAAAGGCGGGCCGACAATATGCTTCTAGGGTTGCTACCTAGGTAGGCACGGTAGGTAAGGTATACAAGGAAGGCACGAATTTTCCAATAGGCTTGTACCACAATACATTTTCAAGTTGGAAAAGCATGTACCGAGTCCCGACAAATATCATGAACCTTCGCCTCAGAGCTACGTCGAGGGAAGGAAGGAATGGGACACCAAGACATAATGTTCGTATAATTTAAATGCTTATTCCTCGGCTTACAGTACCATCCCGAATGTTTCTTCTTAAATTTTTTTCTTCCTATCTATTGCTTGGCTTGGCTTCAACGTTGCTAATGCAATGCACATATATTCCATGTTCCATATCCGAACTCATCCTTTTTTAAGATCGACTACGATCCGTTGCCATTACCATTACCATTACCATTATTATTATTATACCTATTAATGTGCATCTTATCGTTAGATCCTGTGTCTATCACTTTACCCATATATTCTTTCCAATAACTAGGTACTTGGGCAACTAACCGACTTACTAACCAGGCTGACTACATATATACCTATATGTAGGCTCTCCCCTGAATAAGAGAAAGAGAGAGAGTGTGTGTGCTGGCTGCATATGTCATCGTTCTATGTACTGGACGTTGTATATGTGCTTAGATGTACGCTGTCGCATTTCATCCATTTCCAGTTCATCATATTACATTATACCCCTCTTTTTTGGCCCCCTCAACCCCTAGTATTCGTCAAAAGGTTCTGTGCCTAGTCCATCTATCTGTGGTTTATTTATTTTTTTCCCCTCCGCTTCTTCTCACGGCGGTACCGAAGAATTTCGCTACGTCCGATCCCTTCCCTAGTTCGCGCGTCGCTTCAAAAGGAAAGGGGCCAGCCGCGCTTTTATTTTTCGTCCACCCCGCCCCGACTTTCAACCAGGGCGGCTCTTTATCTGATTGAATTGCTCCTGTTTTCCCTTTTTAAAAGCGGCTACCTACCTGGACTTGTGGACGTCAGTTCACACCTCTGACGTTATCCCCCGGCAACTTTCTTAGGCAACCCCTAGCAGAAAAAAATACATAAATATTTCGATTCTGAATCTGTCAGGTTGGATGACGATATCTCCACCGAATAACAGCTAAAATCCTTCCCAGCCGCCGCTTTGTCGTTTGTCGCGTGAGTGACAGATAGACACGAGCAGACGGGCTGCTGGATTTGAATCGCATTGGTGATCGATTTCCCGATTCTGGCGCTTCTGATGCGCCTTTCATGAGATTCAGGAGCTCGAAGCTAGCTTGGAGCTTAAGCTAACAGCTCAAGCTGACGTTGAAATAATGCCACCAAGACAAGGCCGTTATCAACCTGCGTTCGTATCTTCTACTTTCTATTAACTAGATGGATTGTATTCTATTATTGTTATTGTTATTGCTGAAGAAGCTGACGTTTTGACTCCTGCGAGTAGCCGGGAATTTCACATTGTTGTGTTAGGTGCAGGTGAGTCTTTTCATTGCAAGCTTCCATATGAAATCGACCCTTTTTTTTTTCTTATTTTTTTTTCTTCAGGGTCCCTCCCTTTTCTGTTGCTTACCTCATACGCTTAACGGCCGCTAATGTTTTTCTAGGCGGTGTCGGGAAGAGTTGTCTTACAGGTAACGCTCCTCCTTGGCTAATGATTCCGATTGGATATCAAATTGAAACGAAACACGATCTATCTAAATCTTATGCGTCATTCTCAATTACCAAAAATGGATATCATTACTGACGGGTCCTTTTTAATTTATGATAGCTCAGTTCGTCCATAACGAGTGGATCGAGAGTTATGACCCAACGATTGAAGACTCGTACAGGACTCAGGTAGCCGTTGATGTAAGTGCAGCTTGTCCTTGTCATCTGATTGGTTTGGCGTCAACCACTGCTTACACATTCGGACCAGGGTCGCCAGGTAATTCTGGAGATGTAAGACATCACCAACTGCGAACACGATTCATCCTTTTTTTATCCTCGCTGTTGCGCTAGCAATACTAACTTGAGACAGCCTGGACACCGCTGGCACTGAGCAGTTCGGTTGGTCAACACCGAATATGCTACTTATGCGTGTGACCATGCTAATTCGGCTTCAGTTGCCATGCGGGATCTGTACATGAAGACTGGTCAAGGCTTTCTTTTAGTCTTTAGTATTACTTCAACTTCGTCATTAGCCGAACTTGCCGGACTTCGCGATGAGATCATACGTATCAAAGACGACGAGAATGTGCCAATTGTCATATGTGGAAACAAGGCGGACCTCGAAGACCAGCGGTCCGTGCCACGCACCAAGGGTTTCCAAATCTCGCAGAGATGGGGTGCACCGTACTACGAAGCTAGTGCTCGAACGAAAAGTAAGTGCATTTATCCACTGCCCTTGCATATGCATTGATTCCTATCCGAATTTGAAGTTTTTAAGGTCATAGGTTGACCAAACTAACTTTATGAAGCCAACGTCGACGAAGTATTCGTCGACCTATGCCGGCAAATGCTGCGGAGAGATGATGCGGGAGAGAACTATCTCGAGGATCAAGATGACAAATTCGATCCCTACTCCATATCATACTATAAAAAGCGAAGACGGCGAAAGGAGCGAGATCCGAATCACCGGCCGAGATGCGTTATCCTATAGCCGATTCAGCCGCACTCATACATGGTTTATCATGACTAGTCACCGAGAAGGCTTTCTCGACTCAAAAATACTCGCTGCCTAAGCTGTTGGCACTTTGCACTTTGGGGTTCGGGCACTTATACAACATTTCGGGCTAGGATAACAATGTTTTCTATCGGACTTTATGAGGCTTCCTAATCTTATTTCTCGCAATTCCTCCGCGGCGCTTCTTCTGGCCGACTTCTGGCCGTCTTTTCTTTTTTCAGTGGTTTCTGGGCGAAGATCCTTTCGCATTCTAGGAGAGCGTTTAAGGATATGGCGAATTGCATGTTCGCCGCATTGCATTGATGGCATAGCATTGATCATGGATCAGCCCTACAAAGCCTACTGTTTTGGTATGGTCACTAGGTTCCTTGAGTATCACGACGTTTGTTTTTTTTTGGTTACGTTTTGAGAATTTTAAAACGGAGCTTCGAAGAACCGAATTGCGCAGGCAAACTTGTTTCAATCTTCCATTTATCTTGCTGCTCGCCAGAGAAAAAAATTAGGCTTTTGTATCCCGGAATATATATACCCCTCTGCCGTTGAGACACTACACGTTCTTTTCTCGAATTTTTGGTGATTAGGTTGATCCATATAGCCTTGTGTTTTATCAGCCTCCTCCACGGGTCCGAAGAGGCATGTAAAGGGGGCTGGCTTATACAACTTATAACACTTAATGGTTTAGTAGGTAACTATGAACGTCCTTTCTTGTTTGGTTCTAATAATTGGTGTATGAAGGGGATGTGGTATACCACATACTGCACGACAGTTATATGATTAATTACGGCTCATGGAGGCAGAGAGTAGCTTTCGTTGAAGTTGTCGACGACTTAGTTAACGGAAGGTTATTACGTTACATTGCTATGATAATTACATGAACTCACGTTGCTGTATATTCTATGATCCCCGCTAAGACGGCTTGAGAATTATTAGCTTCCACGGTTCTTGGTAAATCTAGTCTTCCACGTACTCTATCCCGATGTGAGTTAGGTGTCTCAATAGTATCAAAATGTAGTTTCCCCACTGCGAATAGCATCATTTATTATACGAAGCCAGCTCCACTTTCCCCGGACTTTCGATACCGCGAGAAATCCCGCCCTCCGATCTCTCGACCTCTCTGTATGTTAGGAATCAGAGTTAATAGTGTTAATATCAATCCGGCAAGAATGAGTGCGATCGGCTTGCAGTCTCCCTGAGAGCTATCCGCCTGTAGTTAGTCAAATGTGATATGTGATGTAGTACAACGATCGGCCTAATTGATCGCGCCATGTCGGGCGATCAACCGAAAGAAATGTGGCTTTAACGGTTTTGAGCATGGGAGACAAGACGAAGTAGGCTGGTACGTGTTCGATGCCTCCTCTTTGGGCTAGTATATCCAGTTTTAACTGTCATCGTTTCCAATATAGGAAACCCTAACGCGAGTTCAGGCCTTGACAGATTTAGCCTCGAGATACCGCTGTAAAGTCTTTTGTTGGAGGGCACGTTGTTCGTTGATGACCTCCCATAGCTCCTCATTCTCTTTCCTCAGTTCCTGGTCGCCGACGGTGTCCTCGGCCGGGGCTTGGAAGGCGAGGATAGCTTGCTCGAGCGCGTCGTGCGGGAGTCCGTTAGATTTAAGTATCTTGCTGAATCTCGTGTCATCTGCCATGTCGGAATCTAATTGGGAGGTGAAGTCATAGCTTCGGCTTCCCAAAAATGGCTTGACGACCACAACAGGTTTAGTGGGCCGCGAAGACGGAAGTGGGGAGGTAAAGGCGATGTTGGTGACAGAAGCGTTGACATTTGCTAGTTCGGTGGAGTCGGCACGGCTGCTCAAGTCCCATCGAAGGACCTGGCCTTGCGGGTGCCCTGATATCAAGACGGTGCCGTCATAGCTCAGCGCCACGCATGACGCCGGTCCCGCCTCCTGGGGCGCGGCGCCGAAAGCGGAGGACACCTGGATAGCCGTAGAGCTCTCCTCCGCACTCTGGGACCCTAGCAGGGCCTTCTCGGCAAATAAGTCGATTGCGTACAGCGATCCGTCGTCAGAAGAAACGTAGATAGCGCGCGTGCACGGATCGAGTGATAGACAGAGGGGTGAGCTAGGGAACAGCAACGTTCGCAGAGCAATGCCAAGTTGGTAGTTCCAGACGATGCAAGACTTGTCTTTGCTTGCCGAGACGCATATGTTGGTGTCTGGATTCACACTCTGGCCTACTGCGAGAGACGTGATGGCGGCCCTGTGATTCGACAGAGTCTCCAGGGGCTCGTGTTCGATGGTCGAGTCAAGCTCCAGCAAGCGGGGAACGGACCAAACATGAATGTTCGCGTCATCTGACCCTGTGATAAGGTGGTAAGGTGTAGCAGCAATGCAAGTCACTGCTTGGACATGACAAGCAGGAGTAGTTACTTGTCTACCAGTGCAGATCTATATAGGTATTTAGTAGGCTTTAGTGTGGGACGGGAAGCAGGTGTGTCCATATTAGGTAAACTGACCTCCCATATTATGAGCCTCCCCTCCTGGGAACCCAGAAAAAGCACATCGTCTTGTAAAGCGATGCTCCGGATGCGCTCTGAGAAAGTAACTAAAGCCTCCTGGTTACCCTTGGCTCTTGAATAAACGTGAACCGTGGATTTCTCCTCTTGGGCCGCAAACACGTGAGTATCGCTCACAGCTAAACAATTTCGAGACGTAGAGCTTTTCTTGAAGGTGGCTGTCGTAGAATGGCTCGGGTGTAGTGTATGTTCATAAATTCCGGCATCCTTTGCGACGGCCGTATTATTGGCCAAGGGCGGCCCGGCCACGGACACGAAGTAGCTTTCGGTCAACATGACCCCCGATTCATCTACCTCGGTAGTCTCGTGGTCGTCTTACTCAATATGGAATATGATATTGAATAGGTGCTGAGCCACAACAGCTGTATAAATGTTAGTAAGTTAATATAACCTATCGATTGCTATCCATAGCACCTAGATAGACGTATCGGGATTGGTGGGGTTTGTAAATATCTCTTGTCGTAGTCTACTTAGAACTTGGAACTTAGAAACTTGTTTGAGAATGTACCATACGATGCTCTGTTTCGTCTTTGAAGATCTTCGATGTTGTTGCTGTCACTTTTTTTTTTCTTCCCCCACAAAATCCTATTCGCAGGTTGATGTTTGACAGACCCACTAACATGCAGGTTGCTAAAACATCAATCCCATGCAGCTGGTGCGTGGCTTACGAGTGGGTCTGCCGGCATTGCGGCGTAGCTCTAGAGCTTGGCGCCTTAGAGGTTCAGCAGAGGCAAGCAGGTGAATTAAAGTTAACAGAAACTGCTTCAACCCCGCAACCCCCAAAAGCAAATTCTACTACGTATTGTCGAGTCAATTATCGAGTCTAGTTACACACTGAGGTTGCTCCTTGCCCCTTTGAAGAGCTATTACCTAAACTCCCGTAGTACAAGGCCGTTTCACACGAATTAAATTTTCATATGCAGATATGCAGGGGAAGCGGTGTAGGTGTAGGTGCAGGTGTAGGCAAAAGAGGGTAACCGCGACCTCTCATTGTAGTAAGAAACTTAAGATATGACGACTTTCTAAGTGGATAGAGGTAGTTAACTTAACAGAATAAAAATCCTATCTTCACATACCTAATCACATATCGTTCGATACTCCACTATGACTATCTTGAAAGGCTTCAAATAGCCTCCCAACTATCTCTAGTGGTGTTCCAGATTCTTCCCCTCTCTCGCTTAACTGACGCCATCTCCCTGTACGGCAGACTAACGGCCGACTGCATGTCTTGAACCGCCGAGAAGCAAAATGTATTCGCAAATCGGGAACCTGAAGAATTTCAACGACGGCTGCATACGCACGTCTTCTCTAATTGATTTCGTATTTGTGCCCGATGCCTTCACCTTTCCGAATTTGAAGCTGTTGTTATCCTGCCGTTCATATCCTTATTGCATAGGTATTCTTACTATTCTTACTCTCTCCAGCAGTGGCCTTATTTATCGGAGGCGGTATAACCTTAGCTACCTGTACCTAGGTAGGCTAAGAAGGGTACGCTAAATCCAGCAACTGACGATAGTGTTGCAGCATGTCTGAGGCCTATGAGTGGCCAGTTCCGACTTTAGAGCCCCTTCAGCCTCGAAAATAAGGTGGAACCTGAACTGCACCATGATGCATCGTGATCCCTTGCCAGCCATCTATAGGCTGCATTTGGATGGAGCGGCAAGCTTCAAACGCAACGTGGTTGCCCGTCTGTCGTGTCGCTTGACAGCTACAGCATCAGGCATCTTTGCTTAACTGGTTCGACTATTAGATAGAGCTCTTGTCTGGACGCAGGGGAAGACAATGCTTTATCCCGCTTAGACACGGTGGCCAATGAAGATTAGCGAGGATTAGTGGCCGTACTATAGCATAGTCTACCGACTCTGAATACCTAAACAGCTAGACAGGTACTCAACTCCATAAAGAGGCCCACCGACTGATCTCGTCACTACCTATCTGGGCGTAGATCCTGGAAACGGCGTCGCTATAGCCTCGGAGCTTTCTTTCGATCGCCCGCAATTATGTCTCTCTCTCCATCCGCCATTCAAATAGTTTATCTGGCGACGTGATTAACCCTCTCTAACCAAGGGTCCCAACTCTTTCTCGGCAACGATAGCTCGTCAGAAAAGTCTCCGAATCAGGGAAGCCTAAAAATATGGTGCTGTGCGGACAGTACGGATTAATCTATTGGCTGATTAAACCTGAAATAATTTCCAGAAAGAACCGCCGCGTTGCATGGAACGAACTTAGCGTGTGATTTTTTGGCCACCTCAATTAAAATGGCTGATTGGTTCTTTAAATGACATTGCTATGGTCAATGCTACCCTGGAAGCGATCCCTTGGCGAGAAGATCGGGTGGGTGGTCAAGTCTAAGAGTTAACCGCTTGAACCCATGTGGGAAAAAGCAAGGGGTTTACTCTTTTCTCTCTCTCATGACGATGAAGGACTAATAGTTAATATGCCTATCTAGGCTAGGTACTTACCTACCTCGAGACATGTCTCAGGTCTAATGTCTGTCATACTTGGCTTGCCGTGACTCGGACGGAGGGTGGACGCCTTGTGTAAGCCATCACAGCAGCATTGGCATCATCAGGAAGAATGAATGTTCTCTCCTGGTTGATAATTCCAAGTTAGGGACTTGTGATGAACAGAGGTCCCACAGTTCTTTCCGCATTCCTCTAGTGCCTGCGACCCTCTGCGACCCTTCGCCTGAGCGAAGAGACCCCTGGCTGGTCTAGGGTCCATGGGGATTCATCTCTTTGTGGAATTACGAACACCACCCACGGAGCGACGCAGCTCCATCCTTTGCTGGGACCCCTGTCCAACGCGCTCGACTTTTCTTGGGTCTTCGAATCCACTTGGATTCTTGATCCAGCGTCAGTGTTTTTTCACGAGACCGCTTTTGTTATTCACAACTCCTACGGATTGTCTTCGACGCCGTTTCAGACATTTTTGTCCTTTTTTCTTTCGAGTCACTGCTAAAAATACAGGCTACGACGAACGGACTGTACGGAGCTGTTCAGAATTCGCTTGGTGGATTTCACATATAGGAAGAGGTTCATGTAGGAGATTGTCATTGCCGACCTAACATTCCCCTGCAACGCCACCAATCGATCAATTCGGACACGGGAACGAACATCACGATGGGGAACTTTGAACCGCTTATGAGCTTCAATTTGCCGGAGCTTCTGGCAGTGGACTTGGAAGCGTCGGAGGAGGTTTTTAAATCGAGACAATTAACTGCTGGAGCTCCAGCTCCTGCACTAGCTGACGATGGGAGCCAAAGACGATATTCATTGCAGGATAGTTCGCTAAGAGCGGCCCCTTCGTCCCTATCCTACCATTTGGATATGATGTCGAGGGCCAAATCGCTGCAAAATGCCCACGAGAAGGAGGTTCAATTTTTGACAATTCATCACAAGTCGGAACCAAACAACAGCGATTCCGACACGACGAGCAGTGAATCATCAGGCGCTTTGATGCCACCACCATCAATTGGCACGCGGGACGCATCAATCGCCACAGCAGCCACATCAGTCATCTCGGAAAGAATGGAACCGTCGAACCAATTAAAGCTTGTGATACAAGACAAGAAGCAAGCTGGCGAGAGTTGGATGGATTTTGATATTGACGATGCAAATTCTCCGGATCGAAGGTACAATAGCATGATCAATCTGCCGCCACCTGCGCATTATCTAGGACGTGATCTGGATGAGTCAAGAAGTATGTCTCTTAGTTCGAATTTACCTCCACGTCCGAAGTCGACTGCTTTACCTCCAACGACACCTGGCAGCGTAAAGTCTTTAGGTACTCCCGAGCAACCAAAGTATATCAAGAAAGCTTTGGCAAGTCCCACCTCAATTCCAACCCGTCGTTCTTCTTTATTACACCGAAATTACCCGGTACTTCCCCAGATTAATGTTTCACCGTCT
The DNA here is from genome assembly GCA_022836615.1 of Annulohypoxylon bovei var. microspora. Lineage (NCBI taxonomy): Eukaryota > Fungi > Ascomycota > Sordariomycetes > Xylariales > Hypoxylaceae > Annulohypoxylon > Annulohypoxylon bovei. Next base: position 36,394 of record MU405287.1, read on the forward strand.
CGACAAAGTTCACCAAGTCAACCACTACCGCCGACACATCAAGGCGGTGGACCGGTGACTCCAGATCGCAACATGCCATCTTCAACCCCGCCTCGAACGTTCCGTAGCGAGGTGAAGGTGAATGATGATAACGATGAGGTAGATGGTAGGATGGATTTACCCTCAGACTTAAACTTGGCGATAAATGAGGCCAGGCGGATTTCACGCGCAGAAAGCACCCATTATCCAGAAATCGCTCCAGCTGGAATTGATGTCGAATCGTGGTTAGAGTCTAGCGTTGACAACTTCCCTTATTATGCTCGGACTGGAGCTGACGGTGGTCACGCTCCCTTACCACTTCCACCAGAGGTTATCGACACGCTCCGAGTTTCAATAGCGTGCTTCCCGGAAACGATGCTCCAGTGCTCCAGTCTTTCGATTGAGACCATACGTGGTCATTCTAGGAAGCTTAGGTACAAGGCTGCGAGCCCTGCGAGTTTATATTCCGAATCACCTGTGTCGGCGGACGCTTCCGAACCAGCAAAGACATCGAAGTGGAAGTGGTTGCCTTTGAAGAAACTACCGTCCTCTCCCACTCAGACGCCACCCAGTCCACAACGAAGCGGTCTTGGAGAGAGCCTAGAATCGAGATTCAGCCCGGCATGGCCTAGAAAGCCAGATTGGACGGCGATTCAGAACCTCTTCCCCACTTCGTCCGATTACCTCTGCGACGCTCTCTATGCCCACATAGTGGCATACAACTACATCACTTCCTTATGTCCTCGGTCGGTGCTTGCCAATCCAATATCGAGGCCTAGTTCTAAGTCCTCGGCGGTGTCAGATACGAGTCTCGACCTCTCATTCGACCTTCGCATGTCTATGGATATGCGGTCTTCTACTTCCGACGGTACCGCGATCCCGCTAAAGGCAGCAAGCTTGCTCGGTCTACAGGAAGACCTGAAGGGGCCAATTCCCGGACCTCCTTCGTCACGATGTAACACGCTTCGCAGCAAGAGGTCATTTTTTGTACCATCGAAGTCCGCCTCCTTCCACGAGTCTATTAGACCTATAACATCAAACGGGTTTAACGGCCGCCGTCCAACGCCACCTGATCATAGCGAGCAGATATTAAGAGATATACGGCTGGGTCTTGCTAGGTGTATCTCGAGGATTGTCGCTACGTTACGGATGTCTAATGGCGGTCCAGCTGCAAATACCGACAGCGGAGGAAAGCCGAGACGCGAGGAAGACCCCGACTTTATGCGAGCACTATGTGAGATCGTGCGTCTTTCCGAAGATAGATACATGTAATAAGATCATTTCTTCGCGATGGCGTTCCTACAAGATAAGAAATTGCCGGTCTCGCCTACGCACAATAACTTATGCCAAGGAAATATTTCTTTCACGAGCAAAACCTAATTCCTACAAACTAAATAACAGACAGACGGCTTTTAGGCACTGTTAGTTTGCCTATTATTCGGCCGCGCTGATATAACTGGGGATCTACTATCTCCTCAACGAAAAATTCGTCACTACCTGTTTCTATACAGTTTCTACTACAGTTTTTACGATTGTCTCGAGCACCGATAAGGCTGTCATGATGCGCCGTATGCTTCTACCAGCCTAATTTACAGCTATTCTATGCCCACTATAATGCGTTTTCGATTCATCCCCGCTCTTGTCATCTAGTATGAAGATGACTAAGGGAAGAGGGGAGGGTGAAGAAGCCCCTTTTGACACGTGTTGAGTCGTCCCCTGAGACGGACAAGAGCAGACGAATAATAATCCAGAACGCTGGAATGGCATTACGGAAGGCGTGCATGTAGCATGTCATGTTGACGGAAACATGTTTCAGGGGGGATACATTCATAGATTAGATACCTTTTTTCTCCATGTACCGGGCATACGGGGGGCGTACTAGAGGTATGAAAAATGCGGTTCAGGCAATCGGAGTTGGCTAATGCTGTGGACATTTTTACTACATACATACCCTCAAAACCTGTCTTTCTCATAGGAAGTATCCCTGATATACAGGGAACGTGGAGTCAGGGATGACATACGGGGGTTCAGGAGTTTTCCTCGTGTAACAATCAATCATGATCACATAACATCCATGTCCCGGTTCTAGTGCTTCGGTTATCTGTTTATTTTATCTCGGTTGGGTCATTATTCATTATGTATCTAACATGAGCATGCATGCCAGGGCAGGGGAACGAAGACGAAATTGAATTTTGAAAAACAAAAAAAAAAACAATGAGCCTCTTCATTAATCGTCCGACCTTGATCCCGGCCTAATATCTACGACAATGTCCCGATTAGGCAAGGTAGCTCTGATCGTGACGGGGCTATAGCAGGGCGTGTTATACATGGCTAGCGCCGTACCGCCACTCTGGACGAAGCCATTTCGGTATCAGAATGTCATGCATCGCGCCGAATCCAGTTAGCCGGCCCGGCGGGCTAGGAAAATAAAATGACTGCGTCTCGATGGGTACTGCGGGTGCTATAGCACGTCCGGGGGGAGAGATATAATACAAGCTTGCCCTGCCCCAATATCGAATCTGTCGTATATGACTAATAGCATGCGATGCTATGTCAGGTGGACCTATGTACGTAGCAGACCTGGGCGTCTTAGGTAATACGCGGACCCGTGGAACACCTTTTCTCGGAGAACCAAGAGATCGGCACGAAATAAAACAGCCCAAGAACCACTGAAAAAAACCATATCATCGGGACATGTTCCGCAACGGCGACATTCTCGTCCTCATACGCAGCACGCTGTTCGGGAATTCGGGACTTCTTCATCGTTGCTGAAACGTGCTGCGGGAACTACCGTGCGTGACACTCGTGCGAGCCGTTTCTGTTTCCGTTCTTTAATTGCTGCGTGGTACAGAGAGGCACAGAGACAACCGAGGTCAGGGTACCCTTATCTAGCAGACTGGTACATAGCACACCTCAAATACCTGAATAGGCATATATCTTCATACATATTATCTACTATTACACCAATTAAAAGTATACCCGGTAAGTAACACATCGCTTGCAGAGCATGACATCTCAAACCCGTGCCCCGTGGCACCGTGTCTCCATGTAGGTATAGCTACCGTGCGTGGAACATGCCTTCCGTAATACAGATTACATCCCTCTCAGCAATACGCGTCCTGGCGTACAATAGCAGGTACCTAACACCAATAATATCAACAACGCCCAGTCCACTTGTCACTTAAATTCCATAGAGTCGTCGAAAGGATACCGGTCTCTCAGAACGCCACCGATCTGCCCCTTCTCCGCAAAATCGTCCATGCCCGAAAGGCCGCTCGACTCTCTCGTGCTCGTAGCTGGCCACGACACACTTCCGCCCTTGCTATCCGTGTCCGTGGGATAAGGCAACGTGCTGTCCGACCTGCGGGGCAAGTGGTCCACCGTCGGCGTAGCCAGGCGACCGTGCATGCGGAATGTTTTGGCATGGGCGTTGCTGAGACCCAATAAGCCTGCCGTGATGAGCAACAAGGCCATGAAGATGATAGACCCGACCTGCGTCATATTTCCGCTGAAGGCGGCGACGCAATAGACGATCAGCTTGGCCGCCGCCTCGAGGTAGCCGTCGAGATGCGTTTTAGCGCGCAGCCACGATGTCGTGGTGACGGCCTGCAGGTCCTCGGCTATGCCGCGGAGACAAACGGAGCGCCCGTGTCCTAGGTCGACCAAGTATTCCGTTAGCAGCCTGCTGACATCGGGGTCCGGAGGTGGGGTCTCGGGCGGCTTCGAGCGGTTCTTGATCACCCAGATGTTGAAGAGGCGAGAGACCATAAGAGCTAGAAGGGACGCTACGCCCCACCATTCTTGAAGCAGGATCATGAATATGAAGGCGGCTATGGTCAGCACGGGGCTTGCGAGATACAAAATATGCGATAACCGTCCCAGATCGGCGCCCTGGTCCCTCCAGATAGTGGCTCGCTGGCCGCGGCCTTGTCGCCGACCCCCGAAGTAATAGTTCCGCTCGGGCATCATGCCGACATCTACCGTGACCTTCTGCCCGGCAAGTCCAACGCGCTCGAGATACTGCTGCGTGGCAGTATTAGTAATGTTGTACGTGGAGGTGCGGCCCTCGTATAGTTCAATAGCGCTATATGACTCGGCGTTGCCGTTGAGGGCATCGGCGGCCTGCTGGTAGTGCAGGCCGGGAGCTAGGAGTAGCGCGTCGAGCCATGATGAGCCCCCTACGATCTTAGTGCGGTTCGCGATGGTGCCAAGATCCGCAAGCGCGAGGAGACCTGAGGCAGAGAGCTCGAAATGCGGGATAGGATATTGAGACCAGTTGGGAAACGAGGCTCCACGCTTCAGTATGGTCTAGAGAAGATCGTCAATGAGTCTGTTCAAGTGAGTTCCTGTTTGAGGTAAGTCTTGGCGCACCTCCATCTCTCCCAGTCTCCTAAGCCACCTGAGATGGCAAACGCCCTTCCTATAAGGAAGCCCCTAAACCGAATTCAACTACGGTTAGATTTAGGGAGATATAATTCGATCCCATGAAGAAGTGAGTAGATATTCGAGTCTTGAGAACGGCACTGCCTAGGTGGTGTAAGGTGAAGAGTACTGAGAACCCAAACCCAAAGACCCAGGAGACAAGCTCGAGCCTAGGATTAAATAGGACGGCATCGTCAGCAGCCACCAGCAGCTACCAGCAGCCTTTTCCCGTTATGTGAATCATAGCTGTCCGAAAGGGTTGCAATACAGCGCAAGGCTTTGGCTACCCCTCGCTGATCACTAGGCTAGGCTGTCGCCGAAGCAACCATAAGCAGGCCGGCATGTGAAGGATCTGTGATAGATTGGCCAATGGCGTCGCAGATGTAAGATCACGAGAGCCAACCATCGTACCGGAGGAAGATGATTCCACCCCCTCCCGAGACAAGATATAGCTGCTATTACAGCTATCACAGCCTTTCCGAAGCATTTTATGATGATAAGAATGACATATAAGTTCTTGGCAGCTTGCTTTTCTTGGAGGGAAAGGCGTCTAATTCGTTTATCTCGTGAAACATGTTGGGAAGTTCTTTATGCAATCCGAGTGGACGACGCTAGGATTTTAGTTGCTTTTTAGCTGCATGCTCAATTGCGACAGCTGACCTGTAGCTGCCCAGGCTGCCTGTAGCTCCTACCGAAATTCACCACCTAATTTTTAAGGTTCGACCACCTGCAAACTCACAGTTCTGCTGGTACCTAGTAGGTATTTTAAGGTTGGTCCAATTGAAACCTCGGGACCCTTCATGTTAGATAAAGTTATGCACTACCGGAGCGAGACGGACCGCGTAAGACACGCCTTACGTTATCGATAAAAGCTCCAAATCCGATAAGAGCGTAAATCCCCGTCACCTGGCATCTCTTTACCTGCAACTTTGATAGCTTAACTAGTAACTTGGACTCTCTTCTTCTTATCATCAACAACTACTTGGCATCGCTTCGAGCCTGCATATCTGCTATATGAATAGACATTATTTAACATGACTTGATCACGATGGCGCCTCCACAACAAGAGCCGGCCTACACGGTCTTTGTTCGACTTCCATTTCCTAGGGGTGATTTCGTTGACCCGCCGCCTGTACGTAATTCAATTACATCTATTCTTAGTCTGTCTTGCTGCCAAGTTTCAAGAGCTAACTATCGTGATAAAAGGCGAATTGGGACTCGACTAAAGATGAGGAGCTTTGGAGCATCATCTCTCGCCTCTCCAAGACAGAAATAGACTGTAAGTTATATTGTCGCATTCTCTCCGCACACCTGCAATAGTCAACTAATACATACCAGGGAATGAAATGTAGGTGCTGATTCGCATTCCCCTAATATCGAATCTTAACCAACCCATTTCCATAGCGCGAACGACTTCGGGGTCACCGCAGACTTCCTATTCCAGCAGATCGCATGGCTTACTGAGCGACATACTTCTCAAATCCGAGCGCAGATGCGCAAGGCTGCCGCTCTTGCCAAGGGCTCGTCGGCGCCGTCGCCTCAGCCAGGCCCCGAGGGTCCTTTCTTGGCAGAACCCATGCGACGGGCCGGATCCAGCGACAGAGCAGGGCGAGCGCCGTCCGCATTGTCGATTCGGAAGGACTCTCCGCTGCCGAGAAACGATGGAAGTATACCCGGCACGCCGATGAGAAGCACCCCACGGCCCACCGCAACGCGCACGTCCTCGGCGAACACGACCGTCTATACGACTCGCAACTTAGGAGGCAGCGGTAAGCCTCAAATAACATCTCGAGGTAACGACACACAAAAACAACGTCTATCATCGCTTCCGATCACCGCCTCTGCCGACGACGACGATGATGACGACCGAGAACCCGAGCCGCCGTCCCCGGGCCCAGCCGAGTCAAGCGAGTCGGAAGCCTCGTCCTCCTCCTCAAGCCCTGCGCAATCCCGAATCATCCGCCGGCCCCCGCGCTTCCAGAGCACCAACGACGCCACGTCCTCGGCCGACGAGGACGCCGAGCCCGCCTTCCTGCCCTACAACCCGCAGTCGTCGGGCGGGGGCTCGAGCGGGCACGACCTCAGCGCCACGCTGCGCGGCAACCTCCCCCGCGACTACGCCAAGCGCTACTCGAAACGGCCCTCGAGCAGGTCGGGCCGCATCCACCAGTCCCAGACCTCCGACTCGTCGGCGAGCTCCGCCACGCGGCCCTCGGACCAGGACAGGGCCGGCGGCGGCGGCCCGCTCTCGCCCAGGAGGACCATGGAGCTTGCCGGACGGAGCCCCAGCGGCAAGGGCAAGGCGTACTCGCGCGACAGCGACGGCACGCCTAGTATGGGGAGTAGCTATAGCGATCTTGACGGTATGCTGCCCTATTTGTCTATATCTCTCATCTTGTTTTGTCCTCGGGAGGTAGAAAGTTGCTAACGGGATGCAGACACGTCCGTAACGCAATCCGCTCTGGAAGAGGCGCTGGCGAGCAACATGCCGGACGGCACGATAGCGAGTCTCAGAGGGACTTTCAGTGCCGCGTGGAGGAGCAGATTACTTCCGGGGAAGTCTAACCCGTGAGCTCTAGGGGTTGGTCTGGTGTCTTGATAAGTCACATTGCACTTTCTTTTCGGCTGCTGTTTTGTTGGAGACCTATTACCTACTTGATTTCCTTGGGCGGTCGGTCACGAACTTGTGTGAGGACCTTACGGATTGGCTCGTGGCGTCTACGGTGTTTGGGGAGCTGGAGCTGGAGCTATTTGGCTACGTACCTAGGTATCTAGGCTGACAGACAGGCAGGCATGCGAGATGGTAAGTACTTTGTTTGCACGGTAAAACTGCTGTATTTCGGTAGGCTATATATATTTGCGACACGTATCGGGTATCCATTGTAAGGCATGCTGTTTCCTCCGCATGTAACTGTGTCAAAGAACTATGCCATAATTTGCTGATTCTGCAGCGTCGAATATCCTCTGTTTTACCGGACTCGGTTTCCCACGCCTCCCCAAAACTGGGGGTCCCATCGAGAATGGTACGAGTATGAGGGTAGACTGGGCAGTATGTCCTCCCTCGTTCTTAGTAGCTGTTTCGAGAAATGTCGTAGACTGTATATCTCCCCACGGGCTTACAGACTTGGCAGCCTTGCTCTCGTGTTCTCGTGTCCCAGGAAGTTCAGTGGCGCGCGTTCTGCGCCGCACTCGCAGGACCGGCTTCCCTCTAAACTGTCTGTCTTTTCGTGGTGAGAGACAAAGCCTTGGTCAGCCGGTCCTGTTCGGAGGGGTTGGTGGAAGATGGGACGCGTCTCTTGTCGTGAAGAATACCTTTGATGAAGGTTCTAGAAAGTCCGCTTATGGACGTGAGAAAAGTTGTAAGGGAAAGGGAGGGTTTGTTAGGGTGTGGTGTTATATATATGTAGCAAGAATAGGCGTTCGGTTTATGGTATCACCGCAATCCAGTTCTTTCATGTGTAAGGCTGTGGTGTGCTGCTCCGGCCTAAGAGTTGGGTTGCTGTTATGACGGCACATTCGCGAGATAGGGCGACGCCGTGCTTGTAGACGGCATCCGCGGTTAATTTTGAAGCACGGGCTGCCACTGTATAGAAGAAATAAGTTAGCACGTTAATTTTTCGCCGTGTTGGTGCTTGGGGAGATCAGATGCAAACATACAGCCGTCCCGATCACTGTTAAATACGGGAATACGAAGCAAGTCCAAGATATCATTAGCGTGAGGGCCGACATGAGCCTGTCAGCCACGCCGCAGAGTTGGAATAAAGGTGCTGCTCCAACATCTGGTGGCTTGATATTTTCCAGCTTGGTTTACTAATGCCATTTTGTTAGTAATGGTTCAATAAGATGCTTAGGTACTGAAGACCAGTCATGTAGAGGCATGTGTACTAACCTTCCAAGAGTGTCGTGGGAGAGTTGTCTCCAGTTACGACTTGGTTCCTGTTTGAAAGAAATGTACTTGCGGGAAGAACGTCGAGGGAGAGGTAGTGTCTCTCGAACATTGATTGCCGCGCGATAATTGTTGCATGGCAGAGAGTAGGCTCAGACTCTATCTTGTACCTTTTTTATTTATTTCCACACCGTTGTCTCGTTTTGGACAAGGCGGAATATTGTGACCTAGTCCTGCTTATAATGCCTGGCAAACCGCTCTCTGGTATCGCCGGTTGGTTGGATTGTGTTTGTCGCAGGAGACGTGTGGAGGAAGGTCTTGGGTTTGCATCGTCACGGGCTTCGTTCTTATAATGAATCCGGCGCAGACGACATTATTATGGGTAGGTAGGTATGGGTGAAGGTAACACATGCTAATGGTATGCTGTCTTGGAGGGGAAAGAAAAAAGAAAAGAAAAAGAAAGTCGTCAATGATTTTCATGATTCATTATATATACATTCGCATTCAAACAAAAGGATGATAATGTGCATTTATGTAGGTACGCTCCTAACAGTACGCGCTATGGCCTACCTACTTTAATAGGTTATACCGGGCGGTGTACTAGTTAAGATCTTCTCGACTCTAAGCTCTTGTCACTTGGAGGTTTCCTAGGACCACATTGTTAGCAACGATTTAACGTGACTCAGGTTAATAGGGGTATATAGGTACCTCGATATGCGGGAGCTAATCCCTAATCATCTGTCGATTAAAATGACTAGTCTTTCTCTGCCCATACCTACACTTCTTCTTAATGCGCCTTAAATCGGGAGTATGTTCGAGCATTCTACTTGCATCGATCTCTACCTACACAGCGAGAGCGCAGTTATGGTTTTAGATTAAAGTCTCCCGTAGGAGTTTACATAATTGCTCTCCAGCTTTGCTCAGTTGATATGGCTTCTTTATATTTGTACGTATTAAATAATTTTACTATAAGAAGCCTGTCGTTATATCAAGCATACTCTAGTGTGATTTAGTTACCTACCCCTTATCAATCAGACAGCGTGTTCCACTTAGTCTAGCAAACAGGGGATACCCCTGAATATAAAGGAGACCTCGGACTGCCAATTCCTTCGATATTAGTCACACACCTCTTTCCAGTATGGTCGCGTGTGATTACTATAATGATAATGTATTTTGCTTGTTTACATCTGGTTTCTAGTTATTGATCGCGTTATATCCTCCGGGTATCTGGTCACATAGCAAGCATATTAGAGATTATTAGAGTATTATCAGCAAGCAATGTGTTGCGATGATGCATGAAAAGACTAGGAACAATTGCCTGTTGGTCATGTTCAGCATGAAATGTGTGGTGGTGGCATTGATTCCTCCTCTTGGAATACCTAGTAAACTAGCAAGTTTTAAATAACTGATCATTCACGACTCAAATCATAACCCACGATGTGGGATGAGGTGACGTTGTGATCGCATCGGTTTCATTAACTCGTAAACACAGCAAGAAAAATCCCCCCCAAATCAGCTCATGTTCCTCCGTGAAAGATGCGTCGAGTTCATTCCATCTCAGCCCCTCGGAACAAGAGACGAATAGGAAAACTCTCGATTCATTTCCGTATGAAACGCAGTTGCGGAAAATAATAATGCTTAGATGCCCAATTTCCGTAATCGGGCTGATTAAGACGGATGACCTGTTTGTTCTAGCATATCCTCTCGATATGCCTCTCAGATTATCAACAGAGTCATCATTCTAGTACCGTAGTATTAGAGAAACGGCGATGGGGAGTCTATGCGTGACATATGCTTAGAAACGATTTGCTATCTCGTGTTCTTCGACTAGAGATGAGGATTAGGTAATTAGCAAGTGAAAATGGGAAAGAGGATATATGTTGGGATGGTAGACATAGAAAATCATATGTAACTTACCATGATCACGATCACCACCACGGCGAACAGTACCCCAATAGCTCCACTTGTTAGCTGAGCAATCCGGGGAGATAGGTGTAGGCTGATCAATGGATGATTTGTCATCGTTCTTGATGGTGCTTGCGTGGTCATCCTTAGGAGGGGGGGTGGGCTCCTTTGCTTCACGACGCGCACGAGCGACGGCGGGAGGTGAGGGAAGTTCCTCGTAAGGACCAGCTTCAGGTACAGAAGATGCAGCGTCGGTGATCTTAGCATCTCGATTCTTACGGGACCGCCAGATGAAGAGACCAACTACGGTGATTATGACCAAGACGACAACTCCAACGATGACTCCGATCTCCAGGCCAGTAGGCGAGAAGTGCTTGTCGCCATTACCCAGAACAGCGGGGCTAGCACCGCCATCGAGAGGGGCGCCAGCATCGTAATGGTCGTCAGGGTTGTTGTCAGGAAGAGGCGCCATTGTGACGGAGTCGACGAAATGACTGAGAGTTATGGTAATAGTGAGGAGATGTGATGGCACGCTGACCATATTATTAGTCAACCGATCGAAGGATGACAAAATGGATCTTGTTTGACGTGATGAATTTCAGAAAACTCGATCGAGCCGAGAAAATGGTGGCTATGTTTGGTTAAAGAGAGGCGATGATAGGGTGGGTGACGAGAACCAAGAGAAGTTGTGCGCCGGCTTTTCCTAGACGCGCGAAATTGACTCGTCGAAGGAATAAAAATTTGAGCGACACAAAATTTGTGGGAAAAGATTTTTGGTTGTTGAAGTTTAGAAGTTCAGATGTAGGTGTACCAATTATAGGTACACCTGTAGAACTAAGTAGGTAAGAGCGATGTGTGTATGAGATAGAAAGTGGAAGGAACAAATCATCGACTACTACCTAGGCACAGACACAAGTAAGTTAAGTGAGTAATGGATGTCAGATTAGGGAAGGTACGGGGTGAGCACCTACCTGAGTGCCTTTAGTGATTATTTCACTGTGAAATGTAAAACTCTTTCGTGCCCAACCCTTTCCTATCTTTCCTATCTTTCCACTATCAATCTTATTTACCTATATTTTGTAGGTAGTAGGCAATTTACTAGGTATGATACCTTCGCTTCCCCTTGCTGTACGGAGGCTTAACGGATCCATATAAGGGTCGATTAGATCGGTAATGGCCTGCTTCTAGATCATATTAATATCGCAATATCATTGGTTATTTTCATAAGAAAGCGGCCAGATCGGGAAACTCATTTTGAGCCAATGATCTGGAGTTCAGATTCGAACACCGTATCCAAGTGACGTACAAAGTGCGCGGCTTCGTGCGCCGGCAATGTGCCTATCCGCCCGAGGCACCTAGGCACCCAACGGCTGCGATACCTTGATCAGATCAAGTCCGCTAAGCCTGGCGAAATAACAGGTTTTTCGGTAGATGGGGTAAGTAACCGGTCTGGCTTGGCTGGACCTGGCCTCGAACCTCGCTGTAGCACCTGTGTAAGGTATAAACGGGGGGTCGTCCTCACCAACAACAGTCCCTGTGTATCCTTCATATTTTCGCTCTGTTCCTATTTCAGAGACGGAGCACATATCCGAATGGTCATACCCGCCATTCTTTTTTCCCCCTTGCTCTGGATAGTCGAGTTTCTATTTTAGATTTCCCCTTTGCCCCCAGTGCTTCTCGGTGGGATCTGTTTCCCAATGTCTCGGACACCAATCGACCCTTGAGTACGATAAACTAATTATATCTACGTCACTGTAATCAGCCTAGGATATCACCAAAATGGGAGACAAGTCTCGGGAGTTTAAAGTGAGGGTTCATGACGAAAGAAATCAAACTCACCTGGTTATCTAGGTATACCCCTTCATACAGCCTCTTGTCAAGTATCCGTATGTCCAGATTGCCTTTCAGTACAGGCGAAGGCAGTATCAAAGATGTCTACTGCTTATGAGTGTGTGGTAACACAAACTGTTTCGGCAGCCGAACAATACTGGCGCTTGGGCGCTTAGACTCGAGCACTCCGAACAGTTGCGTGCCAGAATCTGTTTCGAGGAGGACTCGTAACTCTCACAATAGGAAATTCCCAATAACTGTCCAAAGCTTCCATTGTTCGGGCCGAGCTTGTTGCCCCCTTCGGCCTATGTACGTACCTCGCATCTCATCGTGTTTGTGTTCCTAACGGTCTCTTGGTAACGGTAACCATAGGTATCCTACCGGATTACCGTCTTCGGATCTCGCCGTAGCTGGCAAAATTGCACATCACGGAGTGACCCGACGGGTGTTTCGGCAAAACGGGATCGAGAGTTCCCAATCTGGCACGGTTTGAGCGTTTTCCCCAGATGTTCAACTTCTCTGAGTTGGGTGCGCGCACGTTAGGTTCCGTCTGTTCGCTCTCCGACGCTCATGCTAGAGACTAGAACGCGAAAGTCTCGTGTTCATAGTCGCGTCTTGTGTAGGGTGTGTCTATATATAGAAACATGGCTATGAGCTTTTAGTCGTGTGCTCCTCTAGGGATGTCGAGTTTATATCTATCTCACCCAGGGGGATAGAAGAAGGGTAAGAAATAGATAGAAATTAGGTACCTAAAGAAAAAATGGGGAAAGGGGGTTATGAACCCTAGGAAATACCTAAATTCCCCCATTCGACTGTGCACTCCTAGACCCCATTTCGCTTCGACGATCAAAGACTCTCAAATGTAGGTATCTTGCATTCTAGAAACATTCTTAATCCAGTACGGCCTCAGAAGAAAGGATCTCATCGAATAATAGATTAAGTTCCGACTCCCCTTTTATTGTCTCGGGTTATTACCCGAGACTGACATAACGCTGCCCCCCTCGGGTTTACTTGCCCAAATTAGCGTATATTAGATTTTTGCAAAATCGCATCGTGCCTTAATAGTATCGTAGAGATTTTAATGCCTACCTATAGCTTCCCGTGAAACTTGTGTTTAAGGGGTAAGTCAGGAAAGGTCGGGTATGGTAATGTAAGTAGAGAAACGTGGTGGGTAGGTAGTTGGATTTATGTGAATGCGAAGATGACTGAGTATACCACGGCTAGGAATTAGTAGCATCGGTAGGTGAGCGAACTCATGCGAAAGCCTGATTCGAATCATCGTCACTCTCGGTAAGGTGTCTCACGTGAAGGCTAGGCCTAAGCTGAAGCCAACCCACCTAACATTGAAATTCTAGTTTAGGATAGGAGGAAAGGAAATGAGATCGGTTCCGCTACAGCTACTTGCCTCTTTCTCGACGATAGATACAGGGATACCCGTGTAGACATAATGTTCTCGAGCAATAGAAATCTGGATCCGTGTTAGCCAAGTCGAGTCCATTAGAAGCTTTGCTCTTGCAAGTCTACTAGGTATTAGAAAGGGTCACATTAACTAGAAAGCAAGAGGGAGAAAGGTGATGTGTGAATATGAAGCAGCAGAATGTGCCAGGTAGATAACCGCGGTATCTAATGGTTTTAAAGGACAGTTGGATCCCTTCCATTCCAATGCCTAGTATCCATAGACCTTAATCAGGATGTGTGGACTTCCGTTCAAAAATGTCCATGTGTCTCGTATCAAATGCCAAACCATCGCAAACGCCGCCCTGATGCAAACCCTTTTTGGTATCCTTGTGTGCGATCGAACTAAGCACCGTTACTGCCTCTGCTTCCTAAGCACCGAGGCTCGTCGCGCGATCGTATTCGTCGAGGATCGGCGGTTCGGTCCCGTCGCAGCGTCTGTTACAGGAGAATATGCGCCCGGGGGAGCTGACACGCGGTTCAGGTTTCGTTGTCTTGGTTCCTGCACGCTATCGGAGCGCTTCTGTAACCTGCTACCTAGGTAGGCGGCCGGGATCTTCTCGCCTGTATCGGTACTCGAGCTCCTATCCATCGCGACTCCCTTTCCCTTCTCTTCCTGTGTTGACTTCTTCCCGCCTACAGCGAGGAGAGCTATTCCGGATGCTCCAGTGGCGGTCGAGCGAACGCTAGCCCAGTTATCGGCTACCGATTTCGTCTCGTCCGACACCATGAAGACCACTCCACCTACAAGACCGCAGAGGACAACAACGGTGCAGATGATTGCAGCTGCTTTACTGGCCGTAGTTACCGGTCCGTATAACCTTCCAGTGGGGTCTACTCGTCCATCGTCTGAGCCGCCTGCCGAAGGATTGCCAACACTAGTACCGCCAGTGCCGTTAGTCACTGGCGCTTCAGCTTGCTGAATCATGTTGGCGAGTACCACCTCCAGCGCAGCCATCTGCTGTCCGACACCAGTCGTGCCGTCCCAAGCCCCGCTATTGTTCGCCCATTTCAGCCCGCACATGCGATTGTTATCGCCACCCGTGCATTGCTTCGCTGCAGCTATGGCAGAATTCTGCAGGAGTGTCTTGATTCGGTCGAACGTCCACGGAGCCCATTTCGTCGTTGCTGCCATCCATCTACTTAAATATGCCTTGAACGACAACTCATCGGTATCGCACAGATTAACCGGCTCGCAGGCAATCTCGATCATTATTCTGTCTGACGTATCGTTTCCGTAGAAGAATATCTGCTCCGTACTGTTCAATATTCCATCGACGCGTTCGCTCCACATCTCGACATCGCCCGTCTGGTTTGTAATGTTCGAGTACTCCACCATAGCGGCGGTTCCGAGAAGGAATGCGCCGACATTGTACGAAAATTCGTATGGTGTGATGGTAGTACAATTGTCCTCAATATGGCCTCCGTCGTAAATCCTATAGTTAGTATCGATGAACCTAACGTTGACCATCCAATCCCAGGTTTTGACGGCCCAGTCGGCGTAGGTGCTATTTCCAGTGTAAACTGCCAACCGCGCGGCAACGTTGAAGAAGCAGGCCTGCGAGATGGAATTCTTGTAGTCGAAGCCGTTGTTCCACGTGAAGATCTGCCAACGCAATCCACCATTGCAGTGATCCGGGTCCCAACGAGCAGCTTGGGTGTTGAAGACGCCTTCGGCCAATGCTAGCCATTGCGGTTGACCTGAGGGTGGGTCAGGGAACTTGTACTCGGCCGCTGACATGACGGCCATGGCCCAAAATCCTTGGTCATCGTTGCCTTCAGTCAGGGTCTGATTCGGCGGCATGTAGTCATTGTATGGGCCAACTTGGTGGAGCAGACCCTGAGAGGCGATGTCGTTGTAAGTGGTGTCCCCGGTGTAATACCAGTAGTCAACGAATGCGCCCATCAATGCGCCAGCTTCCCACCCTAAAATATTCCATTAGAATCTACCGAGCTTTGAAGGGCAGTATGGAGACTTACAGTAGTACGGTTGTGGGAGAAGACCTGGAGTTTGACCAAATTCGTTGCCATTGTAGAATGATGCCAGATCCTGCGCCATGTCTTTCGCAACATCTTTGATGGAATCTTTAAAAATAGTCAATGATGAGAATCCACGCGAATGAGAGTGATCTAAGTGAATCTAGACTAACCTGTTGATTGAACATCAAGATCGTATGTTGCGACTAGACTACAGGTCAACAAGACCGAGGCTGCCGTAAATACTGCATTTCGCCAAGGATACCACATCCTGGATGACTTGAGGTCAAACTGAGACCAAGTAAACGAAGGAAGTTTAGTCGAACATATGGAAGTTGAAAATAGAAAAAAAAACTGCAAGACCCAACTAAAGGTGTAACATTGCAATTAAGCAAAAAAAGAAATCAAAAAATCCCAGCTGTCGGGTTAGGTGTTGTGTGTTTGTGGTACCCTAACACACGAAAGAATCGTGTGATGATGTTGGTATTTCGTCTGTGTCGTGTGTAGGCTGGTGAGCTCAATACCAACGAGGAAATCCACTGAAGAATGATGACAAAGGATGATGTCGAGACTACCCTAAGACATAGAGATACGAGAGATACGCAGTCTCACCAAATACATACATACATATATGTAACTATATGTATCTACATACGTGGAAAGTGAAGAGCATTCAAACTGTCCTAATGAGGAAACTACATTCCTAAGGCTCCTAAAAGGCTCCTAATGCCGCATATCCAGCCCACTAATTACATAGGGCAGTACATAATACGTACAAAATAAGCAGTAATCAATGTAAATACGAGGAATGCCCCGCGTAAATTCTTCAATTGGACAGGGGTTAAGCTGAATCATTCGACCTTTCCACTTGGACGACTGCGTGATTTGAATGTGGTACGTAGGTAGGAGTTAGACGATTAGGAAAGAGCAATTGGGAAAAACAATACAGGAGAGGTGCTTGCCCTTAGCCTTATGAGCCGTGTCTTTGTCGGTGCATTTTTTATACGAAAGTTGTTAGTTACCCATTTGTTTCTTAGCTAGCAAGCAGATCAGAGCCGAAACTCGCTTAAAGAGCTGAACATTGAAAGTGCTAAACCGGCGTTCTCGGGTTCGCAGCTTTCGGCCGCTAATCATGGACACTAATGCGACTGCTACGTCGTATGTCGTAATTGTGTTACCTATTGGTCGAGGTTATTGGTAGCCGCTTTCTGTCATCTTTGCAGCTGAACCAAAGAATGTTAAGCTTGATGAGGCCGAAGAGCCAATGGTCCGGACTCTTCGGCGATATCTCTTGCAGTTGTTAAAGGCTATTGAAAGGAGCGGCAGAAGCAGAGGCGGGGAAACATCGATAAGAGAGAAAAAAGACAATAGTTAATAACGTGACCCAATCTCTTACTATACGAGATACACAACACATACCTCAGTGCATCTAGAAGGAACTATATGCACTATCCCACTTTGCGCATAGCACATAGAACTACCTAGTTAATGCCTATTAGTGGAACGACAGTTGCGAGACCCCGGATTCAATTAAGCACCTCCAGGGCTAGTTTAAAGGAACCACGCGAATGCCAAGCATTGCGGAGATTGATATATTTCGCTGTACCCGATGAAACCGTATTCACAATGTTGTTACCTATTGTGTAGGTATGTTTGCGATTCTGATTGTGAAGTCGCAAACACATCAATGGATGATTGCTTGTCGCTTGTGTAACATCAGTGTCGGTGTCGCCTTTTTGCTTTAAATCCGAAAACATTGTCGATCTCGATGAATGTGGTGGCATTGATGTAAGGCTTACGCAACTAAGGCTCTCAACAATAGGTATGTGTGTCCGGGTTGAAATCCAAAGAGCCGCAAGGATTATAAACCGAATGAACCAAATCTGCAAAAGACGTTTGGGAGTTAGGTTGTCGTAAGCTTACCTATTATCATTGGCCTGTTACCCTTTGTCGGACGACATAGCCGTAAAACGGCCATCATCGGTTTGTACACAGGTCATTGGAGTAGGATAACTAGCAGTGGAACGCCACACCTAGAGTTAATACTAACATCAAATCAATAAGAAGGCTCGCAGTTAGGTTGTGTGGTATGTTAGTACGAAGGTTAGTATGCGAAATTGCTGTTGAAGTTTCAGCCGAAAAGAGTATGGCAGTTAATATACCTATTGTTAACGTGGAACTTTTAACCTAGAATCTAGATTCAATAAGTTTCAAAGTGTTGGCTGCAGTGTTAGGAAATAGTTGTGCTATTCCCCGTGATTATATGCCAACTATATACCCTCAAGAAAATTTGCGTCCTTGAGAGCCATGTTGAGAATAGCTGGATTTATTTATATCTTAACGGAAACCGCCGGGTAATTACATAATAGATTCCGATTGCTGACGTCAGGTTCTTCTACCTAGTCGACAATCTAGTCGACAATAGAGACAGAAGGACAGGTTGGTTGGAGTTGTTTAGCGTTTCTAAAAACTAAACATCACCTTCGCATGAGGTAGAGGACTTTTGCAGCGTCGTAAAGGTTGACGAGTCGAATCCTGTCAGATATGTATGTACGTGTAGGTACCTACGTAGGTGGTCGGTGGCAGTGAAATCAAGCTTTTATTAGATTTGAGGGTTAGAAGTTTAATTAATAACAATATCTGTGATCATCATGATCGGCACATTTGGTAACAGAATTGGCCAGTAGAAAGGTCACGTGGAATTACCCCGGTCCAGGTGAAGAAAACCGCCAAACCGCCAATTGAATTTACCTACAGTGTATTTTGTGGCTTACACTGTATTTACACTGTATTTCCCCCTGTACGCTTAGGGGGCTTAGGGGCTACAATTATAAGGCCTTTAGCGCATACTGTTTTTCAACCAATCAGATTGCGCATGCAAGTAAATACTTACACTTTAATCAATTGCGCCCGCGCCAATACTTATTCATTGAAGCCGCTTCAAGGCTTATTCGAAAGCGCTTTTAAAGACCTACCAAATTATTAGCTTTTTATTATTATAAATTGTATTTTGAGGCTAGAAAATGGATCTGAAAAGTTGAAAAGCTGGCACGTATTATAAGTAAATACAAAAAGTTATTGAATTCGGGGTCACATGACCAGACTAGCACGGACCACTAAATAACCAATGTTGTATGCACGGACCACCACTCCGGTTCGTATTCGTCACGTGGTCACCCTCAGCTGAACATTCTTTGTATTTACTCAAGGTATGCGCCAGTTTTTCAACCTTTTACACCCATTTAAGTAGATGCGCATAAAGTTTAAAACAGTATAATTAATTGCATTCAATTAGATATTAAACGCGCTTTCAAAAGACCTCAAGAACAGCTTCATTAAATAAGTATTGGCGCGGGCGCAATTGATTAAAGTGTAAGTATTTACTTGCATGCGCAATCTGATTGGTTGAAAAACAGTATGCGCTAAAGGCCTTATAATTGTAGCCCCTAAGCCCCCTAAGCGTACAGGGGGAAATACAGTGTAAATACAGTGTAAGCCACAAAATACACTGTAGGTAAATTCAATTGGCGGTTTGGCGGTTGTTGTGAAATGGCCCACCGTCGGAATTAAAACCACGTGATATCTGGCAACATTAATGTTGTTCAATGTTGTCGATTTGATCTATTCATATGGCACCGGTCTCCTACATCGCCACCGCATGCTGACTAGAGATCGATATATCTCGCGGCATACGAACTCCGCATGTATCTACAACTTGTGTAATCCTGATATCACTAGCACCAGCGCCATAGAGGGGCAGCAAGGGTCGACATATTGTAGCTTCGCGATACCGAGAACGAGAACCCGGGGAGACGGCACGCTGATGTAGTGCGGGGATATCAACCACTCTACTGGTTCTAGTAGAGTTGGACGGAAGAATTGTTTCTATTAATACGACAACGTGGAAAGTTCATGGCGTAAGAGTAATACCGGTTATCAAGCCGAGTGGCTCTGCGGTGGCTCGCCGGCTAAGAGCTGAGGACGGAAAGACGATGCTTTTGGCGATACCCCTCAACGCCTCTCCAGGTATGGTTAACTACCTATACCTACCTGCAAGGTCCGTAAACTCACCGAATGAGCCCGACTGCTTCGCCGCTTTATGAACACACGTGAAGACTTGTCATACCCCAGACATCAGCATATACTACACGACCCGGTAGTTTCGCATCATACTACTGCAATCGGTTGACCCAGACGCCGCAAGGAGACATTGATTCAACTCCACAAGACCAACTAAGCTTTCTGCGCCTCGAAGCGACACGACCAAATTGAGTAATAGAAATGCCCCTAGCGTCAGTGTAGGATCCATAGGGCTGAGTGATGGTGAATCTAGGCATTGCTTATTTCAGCCCAGTCCAGGGGAAGCGCCCCGATTGATTGGCTTATAACCAGGAGCTGAACCTAACACCTCGCCGTTCCGCCGGTGCCGGTCCCCGCACATATGTATATCGAATTATTGAATTGGGGATTCACGGACCAACAGCAGATCCAAGGTAAAGACCCAACGATCCTAGGATCGCGATGGCATTCTCCGTACTGGAGTAATACTCGTAAACTAGGCCTATATAGGCCGTCTTCGAGACTCAAGTTTCTCAGTAGCCGTCTTCAAGTTTCTTAGTAGAAGAAGGATCAGGGATCTCACCTCATCCATCATGTCATCCACCGACTTAGATGATATCACAGACGAACGCGATGTTAGCATCACAGCTCGTTCGCCTGTTGAGGCTGGACGTGGCTTTTCCCGGGATGATCCTTCGCAATTTCCACCATAAGCCGCCCGGACCATCACGAGATCCAGCACCAGGTTGCTATTCGCCCACCGGGGAAGAAGCAAGTGCTGGCTAAATTGCGCTCGTCAGATGGTCTCCACGACGAACAGAAGATGGTTAGATTAGGACCGCTAGACGCGAAAGGGGGTGCCAAGAAAGTATATAAACCCCCAAGCACCTCATCGATGAAAGGAAAGATATCATACAGCACAAACCAATCACCAAGACCAACATCAACATCTTCACCTTGACTTTAGATTTAATCTATCAATTCACAAACACCCGCACAAGTCAAAATGCAGTCCTTCACCTACCTCACCATCGCCGTCGCGGCTCTCCTCCAGGGGTAAGTCCTCACCGCGTCTCCCCAAGAACAGCCACACTAACACACCACAGCGCCGTCGCCGCCCCCGCCCCGGAAGTAACATCCTCGCCTACTTCGCTCCCGGGCCACTACGTCTGCACCTCCATCACCACCGTCACGACCACGGTGTCTCCCGCGTTCCACTGTGACATCGCGTGCCTCAAGCCGAGCAGCACCTGCAAGCCCGGCGAGCCCACCGCGAAGCCGTACCCCTCCACCACCACCACCCCGCTGCCCGGCTGCACCGTCTCCGTCATCGCCGAGAAGCCCGCCTGCGGCAACTGTGCCACCTGTGTCGAGCCCTTGCCGACCGCCTAAGTCCGAGGCTATCGCGACTTTTGCGTCGAGACCTGATTCTCTATTCGCCAGGAGCGGGGTTATTGGCTCGAAACTCTTCGCGTTGAGGGCATGGTCGGGAATTGGAAGTTCTCTGGGATTTGAGTGGGTTTGGCATATAAGGATGGGTAAAAAGTAGACGGTACATGGGTTCGTAACCTACTTAGTGTTTATTCTTGGGGTAATTCATTCATTTAATTCACAAGAACATCGTCTGGATTTAATCCAGTTATTAAATGCCGAACTTGCCCTTCAGTATCTATCTGCCTACCTAACCTAGGGAATTGGTTGATTCGGGAGTATTATGCGACTTGATATATGTAGGTGGGTACGAAGGATATCCACGTTAATGAAAAGAAAGGCCTACTAATATTCCAAGGGAATGTGAATTCGTGTGGTCTAACCGTTCGCTAGAGTTTAGGTACATATTCTACGGGCTCTCTCTCATGATGGTCACTATCTGCAGTATGACATATCATCCTCCATTTCTACCCACCTAAGGGTTAGGGTTAGGGTTGGGGTTAGAATACCAATTACAATTCCTCCCGCAAACATACCTAGGTACCTACTCTTTTTACATCCTTTTAAGATTATCCTCATCCCCAACTTGTAGTTCAGAGAAAATGAGCAAATTGAGCGAATGAATAAGATCTATCACAGGGCTTGCTTAACGATTATCGCCTAGACAAGGATACCTGCTACTAGCATGGTTCGGCTTGACCATAGAGGCAAGATTCCTCAATTTGTGAGGCATCGAGCCCAAGGAATGATGCTCGAGCCATTTTGCATCCATCATTACTAAATCTTCTACTCTGGTACAGGAGACGTCTTTAACTCCGCTAATTACTTGTCATCCACAAGATCCGAATATGCTACCCCTATGTAGCCCCTGAACGATTGTATGGATAGGGGTGAGAGAGTGTGTAAATCGACCGCTCCATTAGTCGGTTTCAAATTTTCCGAGTAGGATCGGGCAAAGCTCCTACTACAACAAATGAAATTCAAAATTCAATAAAGACCGTAGGTGGTTACGTAATAACCAGGTCGTCACAATTCTCCCTGTGCACCCAAGACGAACATGCTTTCATCCTTGGCATCGCCCTTCATTTCGTCGTGGAAGATGGATGGGAGGTCGGGGCATGTCTGTGGTGGAGGAGTAGGTGATACAATGACACCATTCTTCATAACAGCAGTCCCGTTTTTCACAGCCTCGATCTGATTATCTGCACATGTCGAAGCCAAACCCCTTAGGTAGCATGTCACTGAGGGTACCGGGGGCGCTTTGAGGGTGACAGTCGAGTTTGAAGGACCACTTGTCGAGTAGTTTCCAGTCACCGTGATATCTCCCGTAGCGATGTCCTTTTGCCGCATGGCACGGTTCAGGATGTGAAGGGAAACCTCGGGCTGATACGCGGGAACCATGTGACCCGACTGAAAGACGCGAGTGAAAGAGAACAGGCCATGCTGCCGGACCTGGCCCACTGTGCTTGCCGTGGTGGAACCGTTTAGGGTCACGTTGGCGTACCCCGCAAGTTTGAAGTTGTCGCTTTGCGCGTAGCTTACCTTCCGACTAACTCGTTCGCCGCCAATCCAGTTGCAGGCAAAGTCACGGTCGCCATATACCATAGCTACTTGAACGCCGGAGTCGAGCAGAGTACCGATGTTTTCGAGATAGCCTTGTGGATTTCTCCTCGCGTAGTCTCCTGTGAGGTTGAATGCCTTCCCGACGGCATTGGAGATATCGGTGTAGTTAACGGGCACACCCAGAGACTTGCGCACATCCTCGTCGGCCAGGTAATATAGATATTCATTCCCGGGGAACGCATCTAAATAGCAATGGGCGATGTCGTAAAACCCCCACTTCTTGCGATTTAGGTAAGGTCCCTCCACCTGATTCTGGCAGAAGTCGCTCGCGTCCTCGCATAACTCGTTGACTTCGGTAATATTACCGTACATGTTAGGGTCTCCAGCTTTCGCATCGCCTAGACAGCGGAGGATCTTATCATGGCAGCCATTCGTTTCTGTGTATGCTTCGAGGGCACCTGAATACTCATCACGGGTGATACCGGGAATGTTGTAAGGATTCATATTATAAGCAAACTCGGGGGCGGATGTCTCCTGAACAAGCAAATCAACACATCCGTTGATAATACCGAGTGTTGTGAAATTGAGGACTTTCGCATCAGGCAAGGAACCATTCCGAATTCGAGAGTTTTGCTCTTGGATATAGGCTCCAAAGCTTGGCCCATACCGTCCACCATAGGATTCTGTCCAGATACTTATCGCGCTATCGCTGGAGTTGTACTCAGGAAACTTTTGGGTCCACACCTGAAGAAAGTTCCAGAAGTGTCGAGCCGCGATTTCTGTAGTATTGGCAGTTGAATTGACGTTCTGACTACTGAAAGTGCCGTTGATGAAAGTACGGTTTCCCTGGGCTGTTTCATTGGAGTCTGTGGGGATGATGTTACCGGTCTCTAGATCCAGAAGACCATTGGTAATAACATCATAACTGAAGCCTGATTGGACTGGTTGATCGACATAAAGTATGTTATAGTCTTGATTCCAGGACATATTATTCAGTTCCGGAGCAAGTTGGCTGTTAATGCGGCACGGTCCGTTCTCTGCGAAAAGTCCAAACATGGACGAGGCGCCGGGTCCGCCATTCAGCCATATAATCAATGGAGAGTTCTGGGGATCATTCTGAGATTTGAAGTACCAGAAGAATGTATGAATAGGATAGTCATGTGAGACTTCTTTCATTATATTGGGTGGAAAGTTCACATAGCCAGCGTATGAACTAGCATTGCCACATATGCTTGCCTGATTAGATGGTTAGCATTTGGGTCTAAAGAGAATGAAAAGCAACATACAGGAACTTCTTTATGTGATAATATGTCGATGTCATCGAAGATCGTCTCTCTCTGGTTAGAAGCTTGGCTTCTAGCTTCACCGATCACACTAAACCAGAGCAGTATGATTCCAAACCACGGATGCATTCTTAGTTCGTTATATTCCAGGTACCCATGTAATGACCAAGAAAGACAATGTGCTTCCCACCCGACGAGGCGATGAAACTGCAGGATTCATATACGCATAAGGTATGAATTCCTTGATACCTTTGCAAATGAAACCTGGACATCTTCGGGGCGTACTCGGGAGACGGTGAGGAGGGGCTGCCGCAATTTGCTTTTTCAGCTACATAAGCCACCATACCGCCTGTACGTCATATATTCAGTCTGATCATCTACCCCGACTCACGATAAATTAAAATGTAATAGTTTATTTATGAGGCGCCGAAGAAGAAAGCTGATATGTTTGATATAGTTAGAGTATTTCTTGGCCTTCCAAAAAGGGTGGTAAGCATGACTAGGGGTTGCATAAGCCAGACCTACATCGAATCTTCGGATCAGCGTGTACCCCTATTCACCTTTCCGCGTGGCGGCTCTGCTATTAGCAAAACCTGATTGTGTGGATTGAAATGCCGTGTGAACCTGCATACTTCCATATTATTCCACCAGACACAAGCTCCTGTCTTGCCGGAATGTTAGACAGCATCAGCTTAAGGTACGATGTACAAAAGCCGTTACGGTAGCACCGTACGTGTTTCACAGACCATTATCCTATTCCGTATTACAGGGGTGAGTAGGTACCGAGGAAGACCATGGTCATATCTAGGTTTAACTACATAGGTAGGTAGCTAAGGTAGGAATAGTGTGGAGTAAATTCGAAGGTGAGTCCCCCCGATCGACCCCCCGAGAAGTCGGAGTGATGCTGTTATACGTGAAATTCCGTGCGACCTAGACCTAGCTAGTTTCTATTTCCTCTTGTGTGTTGAACCACTTGAATAGTTGGAAGACGCACCGCGAGGATATCAAGCATCTCCAGACTGCAATGGAAGCATACCGCTACGTACCACCGCACTAAGCATCCTCACGTAAACGGATATAATTAGACGGGGATGAATATTTTTCACAATATACGACATGAAGAAAATGATAGTACTTTAGCTTAAGCTATGGAAGGTGATAGTGATCGTCTAACGTTGAACTAATTGGTACCTAATGTTGCCATGCTGTCCCCCCACGCACTGATCAATCTGTCCTATCGACACTGCTGCAAAGACAAGACTAATTCTAGTACCTGAATGCACTTCCTAGACGTCCACATAGGCTAACTTACCCCGGATCGGGATGTTCTTCTCAGCTGCCTCGGGGAATGCCTCGAAGACCCACTGTAGCTTCAATTTAGCTGGGAACAGAAGGCAGTGGGTTGAGCCACCGTGGTGGAACATTCCGATTTCTTCTCCCTTCTCCACCGCAACTGGGTTGTCTGGTCTTGCCTTCTTGAACTTCTCCCCGATTTCGCAGGTCGAAACATCGGCCATGCCAACGTAGATAGCACACATCAAGCCGACCGGAGCATCCGCTTCAAAGAGATACATCGCCCGTGTTGCGACATGAGTGATATAGCCCTGGGCCATGTCAGGAGCGGCAGGATCCGGTCCCTCTGGGTTGGTGAAACCAGTGATGGTGGGCTCTGAGAAATATGTCCCATTGATAACGCTAGCATATACAACCTTCCCTTTTACTGGGGAGTTCCAGCGATGGTAAGACATAGCGCTCAGGAAGGCTTGATAAACTGTACCGCCAATGAACTCGGACGCTTTTTCGTGGTGACCCATCATCTCAATTACTGAGTATGGCTGCCCCTTCAACCAGAAGGTATCGTATCCCTTGACGTTCGTCTGGAGTGAAAATGGATGGGACTCGCACGAATTCACGACCCAACGTGGGTCAGCCTTCTCCCCAACTGGTCGATCTACGTCAATATTCCTGAATTTTCTGACGAAGAAATCATCCCACGACTTGAAGCCCCAGTGATCCTGTTTAGTGTCGCAGTTGAAGAGATCCTGAAACAGCTTATCAGGCTCGCCGGTGGCTTCCATGATAGTTGTCAATGCTTCAGGGCTTAGCCACCCATCTTCCTTCATCGTAAGAACGTACTGAGACTTGCTTGTCATGAGGACATCGTCTCTCCAACCATTGAGGATAGCCTTGAGTTTTTCGTTGACTTCCGCTTTGAGGAAGAATGCATACCCACTCGGGGTAGCCATAGGCCAGTCCAGGATGGCGTTGAATGGAAATCCGATCAGGCCGACTTCAGCCTGGAACTTGCTCCATTCAGGAGCAACTCCAGTCATGATAGTAGAGAAAAGAGTAAGCATGTGTGAATAGCTTCGGATCTGCCTGTTCCCAACTGGGTCCGTCTTGTAAGGCTCTTTATCCGGAACTTCATCGAACATAGCCGAAGCTAGCATACGAAGCTCTGCAGTACTCTCAATCAGAGTTTGGAGGTCTCTGACAGCCGGAGTGTACAGTGGAGCGCCGCCAAACGGGATCTTAGGCATACCCTTACTTTTTTTGTCTACATCTTCAACAAATTTTCGAACCCAATGAAGCAATACGTTGGAGTTAGGGGGTAACCAGCCACCGACTCGCTCAGGGGCACCCTGCTGGGACTTGGCTGGAACAGTGGTAGACATGATCCGATCTTAAGATGAATGACTTTTGAAGGGCAACTTTGACTCAGGGAGATAGTGGCAAAATCGCTTGGGGAAAAATCAATAGTGTAAGAAGTGATGTGATGTTATGGGGTAGGTATGGGGAACTAGACGTCAAGAACTGCGTGGGTATTTATACACAAGCAACTTCGTAGGTATGTATCTGCATACACAACTACTTGCTATGCTTGTTTTCTATGGTACCTAGCCATCACGAATATCAATTCGGGAGGCGAAGTATTCGTGAGGGGCTAACCGATGGAAATGTCTCCTGTGTGATGAAATCCTAGCGTGAAGGCAAGCCGCCGAAGCGGGACGGCGCAGCCAAGTACCTAAATGAAACGGAATAGAACGGTATAATACAATTTTCTTGTATAGCTTCACCGTTCGACATACCGAGGATCGACGATGAACATACCTACATAGTATTGGCACTATAACTGCAAGGACAGGTGCCAAATGTTGTGAGACCCCCGGAACCGACATACATATGTATGACTTAGATAATAGCATAACGAAGACGTAATTTATCGCAGCCCCTAAAACTAGGTAAGTGCTTCGCAGTACCTTCGTATCTGGCTGTAGATCACGACAACATAGCACCTAGTATATGCCACCATCACGAAGAATAGAAAATAGCGTCAGCAAAAATGTGCTTCACCGCTTAAGGGTGTATCATATGATAGAAATTCCGAATTCCGAGACGGGGTTTCTTGCTTATCACGGTGTCCTCATAGTTGGGTCATATGTAATATAATATGCCAGCTTTCAGCTCATAACTCCCCGTTCTTGAATGATTATCAAACCAATTGAAAAGCATCATTTTCTGTTTCTCGGCAGCTTATATAGTTGCCAACACTTAAGGTTCGCTCGTCAGGTTAAACGTTAATAGCTGGTGTGCCATATGATCAAGCATCCCTTTTCATCTTTCTTGCCCTATTCGTGCAATATTTTCCGATACTACCCTAAATACCTACCCAAAGTCGCAACATGGGACGTGGAAATACCCTTCAAAGTTACAGACGTCTGATCAAGGTTGCTATTCTCTTGATCTTGGTTTGCCACTGCCATGCCTGGACAGCTGACCTAAGAGCTGACATAAGAGCTGACAGCAATCGCGACGGTGTGGTTGATGTCGATGGAGACGTAGATCTTCATGACAAGCTGAAATGGTGAGACCAAGCGGGGGCCATCTTTCTAGCAAACATTGGCGACACAGACCGTCGCTGTTCTGAAATGGCCCTGTCTAGTCATCCGCTCTCCGATGAAGCACTTGCTGCTTGCAATGATGCTTCCGATGACATCCAACGATCGCCAATGTACATGGCCCCGCTGAAAACAGTTCCAGTACCAAGTGTCGAAGATGATGCTTGGGGAAATATCCGAATCTCCCAGGAGATTGCCCGACAGAACGTTCGCGTTTTTCGACGTGAGCCGAGCGGATGGGTTATCACAACAAATGACTACAAGTTCCCGGCTAATAAACTACGAGAGGGACTCGAACTTGGAATAGATGCCCGAGACACGAGGAGACCTGGCGGCTGGGATGGACGGGTTGAAGTTCATTTTGACGTTCAAAATGGGCAGAATTCGTCCCACGATACCGTCCGTCTCCGTGTCGCGCCGGTTCTAACATTCCATCACCTCATGCCAGTTTCAGAAGTTCTTACCACTAACGGCAATGAATCAATGAGCCCATACCAAGCGCAATTCGTGACCGACCTGAAGAATATACTAGATAGGCCAACCCTCAACAAGCCGTTATGGTTATTCAACCACTCCGATGATGTATGGGCTCAAGATATCGTTGAACCTGGCTTTACAAGCATGCCTGGCCCCTCCGGCCCTGTTACTCTTCAAGTGATGATCCGCTCCTCTCAGGGGTCTAGAGTTGCTGGAAGACAGGTTTTCGAATATTTGAGAAGGACCGGCCGAGGCGCCATCTACAGCACGGGTGGGACAAGAGATGAAATAGACTCCATGGGCAATCTCGAAACAATTCCCCCATACAAGCACGAGGGAAAGTCCTTTCCAGCCGGGCGTGTGATTGAAGGGTCTCATGCTATATCATATCCGTCATTCCCGCATGTCTCCAGTTACATGAAAGCTCAAGAGGTTCAAGATCCCCTCATTTTGAACACAGACTGGCTCGCTGTCGGACACGTGGATGAGATGATTCAATTCCTTCCGGCGAACGGCACTCTACACGGTTGGGCTCTCTATATCTCCGATCCGATGGGAGGAATTGAGATCTTGCAGAAGGCGAAGAAAGATGGATATGGAAGCTACCGTGCATTTTCTCGACCGAACGAAACGCGCGTTAACATCACAGATGTCCCAGAAGATACCATTGATGATATTCTGACTGATGAATTAATTGGGAACAATGAAATATTCGCTGAATACATCAGCGACGTTATAGCAGTGCTGCAAGAGGAAACTGGTATCCCGGAGGAGGATATCCATCAGGTTCCAATGATATTCACCACCGGCGTATGCTGGGAACCAGACGAAGGGATAGCCCCAGATCGTAACTGTAGCAGCACGCACGGCGCAGCACTCTATCCTGGTGTTCTGAATGGCGTAGTCTTAAGCAATTCGACCTATCTGTCACCCAAGCCATGGGGCCCAATTATCGACGGCAAGGACATCATGGTAGAGGCTACTGATAAAGTGTACGGAGAAGTGGGGTTTGACGTTATATACATTGACGATTGGTACTCGCACCACGAATTAGGTGGTGACGTTCATTGTGGGACAAATACGATCCGCGTTCCGGAACAGCCATGGTGGGCCGCCGAGCCACAATCGAGTGTTAGACAAGATCAAGGCAGCATCAAACTTCAAAGGCTTCTGTCGGAGTTGTAGCTAGAATGAGGGTGAATACGGTTGGATGCTTGGGATCAACTTTGAAGGCAACGCGGGGTATAATAGAAAGAAGGTAGAAGCTGAAGATAGATGTAGTGAGGCCAGATATAGGGGTAAAATAGGGGTACAGTGGTGTGTTAATATAAATTACCATCTCGAATTGATATATTTACAGCCGCATTACAAGCAGTGAAACTCCATAATATCCAGAGTTACTTCTCCCCTGAGTCCAAAGCGCTTCTAAGGAAACGACCCAGCCTCCATTCATGACTTTATTTGCTTCTAGATGCCGCTAGTAGAACATATTATTTCTTCCTTTCTTCTAAACTGTAAACCCCATTTCTGTTATCCTCCCCAAGATTTTATGGACAATGGCTGAGCCTCCCCTAAGTAAAGTAGCAAGAGA
Organism: Annulohypoxylon bovei var. microspora; assembly: GCA_022836615.1. Classification (NCBI taxonomy): domain Eukaryota; kingdom Fungi; phylum Ascomycota; class Sordariomycetes; order Xylariales; family Hypoxylaceae; genus Annulohypoxylon; species Annulohypoxylon bovei. The sequence continues at coordinate 66,190 of MU405287.1, forward strand.
TGGCATGGGGAGTCCATGTAGTTGATGAGGGTAACTTTCGGAAGATGTAATAGATAAACCAGAACATAAGCTAAAAATACGATATTAAGTACTAGAACTATCATCATTTTCACCCGTACGACTTGGAAATAAAGGCTAGGCAATTAAGTTCGTTCATCAAGAACTCACCGTTTTTATCATTTAAATCGTGCCAAAGGTCGAAAACATATTAATATATAATCTGATATTGAAAGGAGCCAACTTGTAACACAACCTATTAACGTTTTTATATTAAAAGCAATGGACTATTAAGTTTTTACAGTAGATTCATTTTATAATAATTGATAAAAGAGTTTTGAGGCCCCTTTTATATAGACTTCAATTTCACGTTACACCCAGTTATACTATTACGAGATAACTGCAATATGTTACTTACGTATATTACAAGCATGTTTGTTAAATCAGCAACCTATTTCACTAACTTAATAGAATATTACTTGTTAAAATGTCGTGAGGCGGTAATAGTGAATGAATGCGACATCGCGGGATGAGGTTAATGGAGACAATGCTTGTGTAAGATATTATACACTCTTATACTTAAAGAACAATTATAGGTAACAAATATTTTACCCGTAACCTATCCTCTTAAGGGTTTGATCTTTTTTAGTTCTTTTAGATCATTTATAAACTTCAACGGCACAGCTTCATTTTTACTCGAGAATACGTATTATTAGAATATACTCGATTGTTAAGGTATTAATAACTATTCTCGTCTCAAGAGATTTCCATTCATGTACTAACTACAACCTAATGACCTTCTCTTTGAAAATAATAAAGGAATAGTTACCTAGGTACCTGATGATAATGCAATCAGACATCTCGGTCTTCCTGTTTACCCACGGGCCTGCCTCCTATGTGGTATGGAGGCACCTAAGTAGGTAGGCATGCTTTCCAGTATCGCCTTTCCCGAGAATTTCGCCCAAAGAGGGTGACAAGTAAGTATAAGAGGATTGATATTCAGTTTTCGGTGAAGAGAATCCTATCCCTTTTCATATACGTCCATTCGTACATGTACCAATTACAGTAGAGTATAGCTTAATGCATGTGCCATCTATTTCTAGGTACCTAAGCTTCCGTAGAGTTCCTTGTACGATGATGAGGCTCGAGAAACTGCAATCTTGGCTCATGACACCCTTTCAATTTCAATATGTATGAAAGGCTACTAGATATTCGACCATATAGTAGCCTGCTTCTCGATATCACGCGGACCGATAGGTTCGAAGGATCTTGCAATTCCTACGCTGCCGTTGCTTGGAGGACCCTACGATTTATTAACAACCTATTGCATTGCTTCTCGCCCCCAACTTAGAACGCCACCTTGCATATCGATTGCTACCCACATGCCGTGAAACGTTCAGGTATCAGGCATTTTATCAGATCATTGACCAACAAGTAGAGACGCTTTCTCGACGTCCCGGTGTATATGTGTGTCGCATTCAATCCTTCTAGTTAAGGTAATGTGTAGGTAGTTATAGAGTTCATACCGAGTCCTACTATGAAATACCAAGACAACATGTAAGTGTTTTTTACATGCTGCGACTCGCCATATTAGAACAATATGCACTTTCTGTGTTACACTTGAATCCTGATGGATTCCGCGAGCGCTGCCTCGACAATGTGGCGCCAAATGCGCTCCCCATACTGCATGGCGTTTCTGCACTCCGGGCTGAAGATCTCCATGATTGTCGTACACGATGAAGCATGCAGTTGAAGCGGCAGGATTATCTAGATCTTGTTGTCATCTGAGCTTGCCCTGTAGCTTACCTAGCGTGTATCCACCCGTCCGATCTCGATCACGATACTCCGTTTCCGAGTCTCCATAATCTAAACTTTAATACTGTTCTAAATATCCATCTTAATTTCCTTTGATTTTATGAATACGGCTGTAAGCGAGATGGAAGCACTGAGCACAATGTGTTCTTACCATCTAACATTGATACAAAGCGCCCGGGCTAACCTGGACCTTGTATCCACATCTCGAATGGGAGAATCGTGTGGGACGACACGGGTCATGATATGTTTTTTCACCCCTTTTCCCCATACCCGCTCAGAATGGCGTCAAATTAAATGGGCCATGTGCGAACTGGTGTCAATATTACTGTAAAGCACTGTGCGCTTTTGCTATCCCCTGGTTACCTAATCAGCACTGCTTACCAGCCAAAACTCGTGTAAGTTACCTGAATTGGTAGTCCAAGGGATAGAATTTTTGTACAGTGTTAGACACTGTCACTCGCACATGGCCCATTTAATTTGACGCCATTCTGCCGCTTTGTTTCGCACCCCTAGCCATTCGGACTCCCTGTATGTCAATCTTTTCGGTCCACGGCAAAACCTAATCTGTCGACATTTAGTGTTTTTATTGCGATTTGACTAGCCAGTTTGGCTTATAAACTGGACCAAATAAGTATAAAATGTCATAGCTTTAATGAGATTAGCTCTTTATAACTGCCGTTTTGAGCGTGAGTTGCCTGGCTATCACCGAAAAATTTCACTGGCATGATGCTGATAAATTTCCTAATGAATCTAAATGATTTGCTTTTTATGGTGAAAATTTTCCCCTCCAGTTTAGGTCGGCTGTAAATAGTTGTGGTGCACCTTTTATCCAATACTTCAACCTCATGTGTTAATAAAGCCACTCAGCAACTACCTAGTAACTCTACACCCATTCCCTAATACATGCAAAGTGAGTACACATTCTCCACCGATTCCAGGAACAAATCGATCCCGAAAACTTAAGTCTCAGATGTAAACTACCTACCTAGCAAGGTAGATGATATCCATGTTGAAAATAGTGTTTTTCGTTAAGTGTTCGAGCCAACCTTGTGATATTCTACATAGCTGATAATGTCGCCGACCAAACCTTGCAATACTGGTACAATATTGTCGCACCGTTGCAGTTTTGAATCGCATTGTCTCATCGAACTCCCCGGAACACGTGCTGGTTATACATAAATTACATAGTCCCTGGAAAAGCGGTCTGTCGATCTGTGGTGTGCTTACAGTGTGTAACATAATAGGTGACATTAACATACTGTATCTGGCTGACGACTATTTGGTACCGACTCTCGGCCTTGCCGGTTTTGGTTAAAACGAGCTCCAGGGTGAGACCCTGCGACAGCGGGACGGCCCCGGTCATGCCCTTGTCTAGCTTCAGAAGCTTGGACAGAATAACTCCATACGCTATTTCCCGACAAGCCTGTCAGCTAAGGGAGATTTGTACTAACCCCCACACGCTATTCTAGTACTTCCGAGTCTTCCACGATGTGGAGCGCTGTATAGCCCTGTATAGCATGATACGCAATAACGCCCAGGTACACCAACGAACATATTTCCATCTTCGGAGATCCAGATATCTGGATCGTGTTGATCAGAATGGTAGATACTATTAAAACCCAGCAATGAAACCCATATAACGTATCATGAACCATAGTACTCTCCACCATAGTTCTAGCGAGCTTAACTAGAAAGAGCGGATCTACAACTCGATCTCCCGGTGAACACAGTCGTTGTAAGAGTGAGGCACGGTAACGATCGCTGTTGTTGGCTGTTGGTCTTATGAGTGACATGCGAAGCCGTCCGTAACCGTATCTCTGCAAAGAAAGAAAATAAAAAACACACGAGAAGCTTTTTTACAGCATTTTCGGTACAATTCCAGTAAAATAAAATTAAAAGCTTACAAAGTCGGCTCGTGGACTATCAACTCACCCAAAAGACTATTATTCAAATCATCATCGATCGCATTTCCCCCTCGTTCACCATGAAGGCCTACAAATTAACCCAATGGGGCCAGCCCGGCCAATACGTCGACGTGCCTAAGCCTGAGCCGGGCCCAGGGGACGTCCTGATCCGCATGAAGGCCGCGGGCCTCTGCCGCTCGGACCTGGACATGGTGGACAGCAAGCCGGGGTCGGCGCCGTACGCCAACTCGCTGGAGCCGGGCTACATCCTCGGGCACGAGAACGCAGGCTTCGTCGAGAAAGCCGGCAGCGCGGTGACGGACCTCGCGGTCGGCGAGGCCGTCGTCGTGCACCACATGCGCCACTGCGGCAACTGCGAGTACTGCACCGACGGCGCGGAGCAGCACTGCGAGGCCTTCAAGCGCAACGCCATCGGCATGACGCGCGGGTGCGGCATCGACGGCGGCTTGGCCGAGTACCTGCTCGTGCCGCGCGCCGAGGTCATTTCCATCGGCGACGGCGACCCCGTCTTGTACGCGCCGCTCACGGACGCGGGTGTGACCGCCTACCACGCCATCCAGACGGCGATCGCGCGCCTGAAGCCGGGGACCAGCGCGGCGCTGATCGGGATCGGCGGGCTCGGGTCGTACGGCGTGCAGTTCGTCAAGCTGCTGTCGTCGGCGCGCGTCTTCGCCATCGACAACGTCGGCGCGCGGCTGCAGACGGCGAGGGAGGTCGGCGCGGACGAGACCGTGCTCTTCGAGGGCGACGGGTCGGCGGCGGCCGCGCAGATCATGGCGAGGACCGGGGGCCGGGGCGTGGACGCGATCGTCGACTTCGTGGGCACGGAGGGCACGCTCAAGCTCGCGGCGCGGATCTCGCGGCCGCGCGGCCGCGTCGTGCTCGTCGGCATGCAGGGCGGCACGCTGCGGGTCGGCTGGGGCTTGTTGGCTACGAGCTGCGAGTTCGCCATCAGCTTGGGCAGCACGAGGCAGGACCTGAGGGAGGTGTGCGACTTGGCGCGGAACGGCAGGCTGAGGATCGATGTCGAGAGGTTCGCGTTCGACGAGCTGGATAAGGCGTACGAGGCGTTGAGGAACGGGACCTTGAAGGGCAGGGCCGTTGTTGTGTTCCCGTAAATGGAACCTTGATGTCTTTAGTTTAGGTACCTACTCGTCTGTCCATAGAATGTGTCTGTTTGACGATTATTACCACTATTGTAGTGTTAAGCGAGCTGATCCTACGGGACGCCAAAAGGGTTCACTGCGTATCCCATGCTGCCCATATTAGTGGCGGCCAATTATAAGTCAATCACCTAGCAGGACATGGTACTTGAATTTCGATAAGCCATGCACTCCCTTGTACTGTTTTAGCTGAAAGTTCGAGAACTTCTGGAATTTTAGAATCGAGCGATAAAGTGGACAGTAGGAAGATTCATGAAGTATAGCCGGTAGAAACTGGATTGCTAAATACTAGTTACTTTACTATAACAAAAGAAACTTATTATGTTCCACTGACAGTGGTTTAGTTAGGGACAGTTTTTTTCCTTCTAATATGAATGCAGTCTAAGCTGTAAGGTCTAGATACAAAGTTTTGAGGACGCAAAGAGATCTATGTGCAAAATTACATACTAGACACTATACATATAATTCTAGCATATTACAAGGATTTCTGCGAGTGGTTAATATTTTTCTGGCTTTTTAAGAAGTAACTAAGCTTCCCCTTCAGAAGTTTTGGTGATATGCTTCGTTTCAGTAACCGCTTCTCCGTCATGGGCGGGGGAGCGATCGACCAATGACAAGATATCCTTATCTATATCGCTCTTGTGGTAGAGCTGTCGGCTGACGTGGTCTGTCAAGTGGCTATCGAAGTCGCGAATGCAGAAGGCCGCAATAAGAGAAACAAGACCTAGCGCCAGACCAGTGTAGAAAGGGTAAGCGTATGCGCCGGCGTAAGACTCGGCAATCTTTGCCGATGCAATTGCGAGAATAGTGTCATTCATGCCGGGTACAGCCCGGAGAGCGTCCTCGGTTCCAACGGAAACGGCCGAAAGAAGGGCGGCTACAGACGATGTAGGTAAACCGGCGGAGGTAACGGCGGGAACAACGATCGATGTCAGCTTCTCCGGGAGTTTGTTTGCTATCTCGGCTGTAAAGACTGCAGTGAAGATGGAGCCAACAACGCTACGCATCGCAGAAACGACAGCTGTATTTATGTTAGTATAATGTCTCGGATGTTAATTAGGGGACAGGAGTAAGGTAAAACATACCAAAGGCGACGCCAAGGTCCATATCGGACGCAACATATTGAACCATAAGCATAGTGACGACTTCACCCCACCCCACGGGAACAGTAGCAAGAAACGAGAATGCAGCGGCCTGGCCCTGCTCATTTGGATCGATCGAGGCCATGGCTCCAATGAACGCCGACATCCAGGCACATCCGATAATAAGCTGCCAGCGGATATGCTTGATGATATGGAATAGAGAACCGACAAAGACAATACCAGCCCAAGCCCCAAATGCGACGGTTGTAGTTAGCCAGGCTGTCGTCTCCCAATCACTGTTTCCGAAAACCCTCGTGACTTGCGAAGGCCAGGTGATCTGTAGGGCGACGTTAAGGCAACCGGTGACGGCTGAAATGACCACGATAGGGGTAAATCCAGTCAGGTCCTTGAAGAAGTGCATGGGGATAATGGGGCGCTCGGCCCCGCCGTAGACTTCATATAGAATGAACGCGACGAGGCACACAAATCCAGAAATGAGAAGACCGAGAATTGTGGCAGAATCCCAAGCCAATGGCTGGCCTCCCCAAGAAACACCAAGGAGAAACAGCGCTAGACCGGCGACAAGGAGGAATACCCCGATAAAGTCGATCTTCTTGATCTCGTCGATTGCCTTGCTCTCCTTTCCGTGCATTTGTGTGAAGGACGGGGGGAAGTAGAAGAAATAGAACAATACAGTTCCGGGAACCATGAAGATGATGTAGATGATGAAGATCCACCTCCAAGTCGTCTGGAGCACGATCCTCTGGCCTAGGTAGGCGCCAAATCCGGTGGCGATGACATTTGGTATGACGACCAAGACGGTAGCTAGATACTTCGTCTTGTTGGTTGCAAGTTCGCCGGTCAGTAGAGGGTAAGACGCCGGCGGGCCTGAGGCGAGTCCAAGCAAGACGTTGGCACCGATCAAGACGTCCATGTTCTTCGCCGTACATGCGACTATCCCCCCGACTATGCCGAGGAGGTTAGCGCCGATAGCTAGCCATCGGCGACCGAAGCGATCCGATAGTCGGCCAAAGAGGAGAATGCTGATGCAGTCGCAGACGGTCCAGACGATGGAGAACAGACTTGCATTTGCGCTGGGACCGATATCCCGGTTGATAGCGGTGATCACAGCGGCGCCGACTGAGAAGGCCCAGTACGTGCCTAAGAGACTGAATCCTATACCACCGAACGTTCCAATGACTCGAGTACTAGAGTAGTATCCTGGGGGCAACTGTTTCGAGTCGGCAGCAAGCGCCTCAGAACGAAGCTGATCGCCATCTTCCTTGGTACGCGTGTGAGCGATTGTTGACCCCGCGACTTCCGACGACATCGTGTGAATTAGTGACGAGCATGTAAGATGATCAGAGAATTAGAAGAATGAGTTTCAGACACAGACAAAAGCTACGAGAAATTTGAGTGTTGGCTTCACGGTCCTTTTCTGGCAGCCTTGATAGTGGAACAGCCGCGAAGAGCTTCTAACTTCTCTCAGCTCGAGAAACCGAAGGAGCTTTCCAAACACAGGGTCGATCCGGACTAAACCCAGAGCATCGTGTGGCCGACCCAGTTCCTTGGGCAATAGTGAGGGGAAGGGATCCCAGATAGGCATTGATACTTACGAATATGTTCATCATACTGTTTATCAACATGTATCCCATCAGAACCGAAAATCTGGTCACTTTAGCGCCGTTTACTTTTCTAATCGATAAAGGATCGCTACCCCTGTGAAATGTACCAGGGAGATCGCTTTACCGTGTTTTTTCGTGTGTTATTGTCGCGTCAGTACTTAAACTTCAGTTCCCACATATATTTGCATTGATTATGTAACCTCATTGATTAGATAAGGCTCACTAAGACCCATATTAAGCTGGTGGGATGTGCTAAGTTTCGCTATGATAGGTTAATATGAAGGAAAAGTGGATGGCACTAAAGTGACCAGATTTTCGGTTCTGATGGGATACTCTCCTTGGTATGCGGTGTTTATTGCCTTAACTGGAAACTCGATGCAACCCCCTTATCCTTCCGACCTGGAGTAAAACGTTGCTCCTTGCATCTAACAGCATGACATACCTAGCAGGGCAGTTATCGTCAATTACCTAATTTAAGACCGTCCGCAGCAAGCTTTAATAATGATCGAAGACGCAAAGGCTAACGAATACGATCGGCTGATCTGGCATTGCGCGAACCATAGGGATCTTATTCAGCGAAGCAAAGAATTGCAGGGGCTCACGCAATCTTACGCCAGCGGGAGGGATAGTCTGGTTCAGTACTCAAAGCGTCCTTACGCGAACTGGAACATAATAGTAGTACTCGCCGCTCGCCAGCTCGCGTGGCCGAATGGCTCGTGCGATCCCAGATGGAGCTCCCAATCACCTCCTATGCACTTGACGTTTGTTTTATTTTACCATCTTCCAACACGCCTTAAATATCGAATATCTTGTGGGCCGCCAACTATTACGCCAATACTTCGATCATCGAGCGCAAAATCCCGTTCGCTATCGGGCCAATAAGGGGAACGCAGTTCGTTTCCGTGTATAGTGAGTGGCATAATTGCCACTGCAAATGTTTTGAAATATGAACCAAGCCAAGCGAGCCGTAGATGGCAACTACTGTGCAAATTACTTCAGGGGGATGACCTGTCGACAAAGAGAGACGGCCCGAGGTGGGAGGGTGGCTGACGATGGTTGTTCAAACATGCCTTGCAGACTTCAAGGGCCTCTCAATCTATGCATCCAAAAGCGTGTGACATGAGTTGCATACGGAGTGGGTTGGTTGACATTAGTACCTAGTCCTATATCCTGTACACTTATAACAGGGGTTGGTTCTACATTTTAAGGTTAACTGCAGTATGGATGCATTTATAGACCAATCAAAGAGATCCTGGCTGCATGTAACTCCCCAGGTACATATATCATGATTCATATGCTGAGCGAAGACCACCAATCATACATACCGAATGTGATGGGGCTTGATGACATACATGTAATGGGTTTGTTTTTTATCTATTAGAGTTGTCAGAGTGTGACCTACTTTCTTCTTCAGTTACCGTAGACTTTCAAGAGAGCTGGAGAGCTGCTTCAGTCATACATAGATACTTACATGTATATCTCTACCATGTACGGCATTTAAGCCGGGGCGAGACGGGGACTAGTGAGGCTCTCCCGTCTTCGGCCAATACGAACGAGCACACCTTGTCGTGTGGATTTAAAGGATCCGAACCCCGGAAAAGAACATCAGCATCTTCGCGGTCCTAGCGTCTTACGGACTCTTCCCGTTGCAGGTCTCCCGCATCCTTGCCATTTCCACTGCCGGGGGGTGTTTGCATAGACTACATGACTACGCCGTTAAGCTTACCAAAAGTGACTGATTTGCTTCTTCGCGAAACCTTTTCCCCTTCTATGCAAAAGGGAAAAAGACTGCGAAATTCAAACCCCTGATCTTGGTGATCGACAATAACTGAGGTCGCTTAGGTAACACCACAGATTGCAACCGCGTGAAAAAAACTCTGACTCTGTCCCTGTACTCAAATGTAGACATATTCTATATAATAAATGTTTGAATACCCGCTTTGCGGTCGCCGAGCGAAGAGCGATCCCCATCAGCCGCTTTGAGACGCAGTCACCACGTCCGTGACTAAACTTCCGCTTCGGACAATTTCCCCACGAGAAGTCCACCATGACGACCCAAGAAGATGTGAACATCGAGTCGTACACCGAGTATGCCCTCGGCATGACAATATTAGTCACTCGACTCATCACCAGATTTATGCTTGTTGGTATTCGAGGACTGTACTGGGACGACCTCTTCACCTGTGTTGCTATTGTATGTCTTTCTCGCCAAGTAGTCGAACTTGAACTCGGAAGGAGAAATGGCTAACGAAGATGAATCTATCACAGGCCTTCTGGACAACGGACTTAGTCATCTTGCAGGAGATAGGCGTTTTCGGAAGCAGCGTCGGGCAGACTTTCGAGACAGCAGCGCTGCTCGACGATGCTAAAGTGGAAAGTCTCAGGGTCGGCGACAAGCTGACTTTTGCTTCTTGGAACTGTTACATCTGCCTTATCTGGTCGATGAAGGCCATCGTCCTGTTCTACTACGATCGTCTTGTATGTTTTAATCATAATATATTTTAAGGAGAATGCTAACAACTCCTAGACCATGAATCTCTGGCAGAACAAGTTGGCCAAGTATATCCGTATTGGTACTTTAGTGACTTTCACTGTCGCCATTTTATTCCAATATACCCTCTGTACGCCTATCGAGAGGGCATGGCAGGTCAAGCCTTACCCAGGAGGTTAGTGAAAAGATATTATCACTCTATCAGCGCTATTGTCTAACAAACCTTCGTACCAGATCAATGTGTCTTCCGCCGAGAGAACTACATCTTATACCCAATCCTCAGTATTATGTAAGTTTTTCCATCTCATTTAGCCGGTCATTGTAACCTAGTTGAAGTTACACGAATAATCTAACATGAGTTTGACTTGCTTCAGTTCCGATTTGGGCATTATGGCTATTCCACTCCCGTTGTTATGGCAGGTCAAGATTCCCGTTTATCGCAAGCTTATTCTTGGTTTCCTTTTTGGATCTGGTATCTTCATCATCATCGCCACTCTTCTACGGACGGTTTACTCTCTTCGATCTCTGCTCGATCTCCTCGTCGCTACGCAGTGGGCCACTCGCGAATATCTAGTTACCGCCTTCGTCGTCTCTGCGCCAGCTATCAAGCCGCTCTTCAGCCGGCGTCTTTGGGGTCTTAAGGGGCCGACAACCCAGTCAGGAACTGGAGATCGCTATGGGTCCGGTGGATCTGGATTACGCTCTGGGAAGGGATCCAAGGCGAACAGTCACTCCGTCGTAGTCGAAAGCCAGAACGGTGGGAACTCCGGGAGTTCTTCTGGCGCGAAGGCATTCGAGATGCCGGCTCGAGGCTGGCCTAGCAGGAAAGGGAACAACGACAAGATAAGGTTACCGAGCGAAGCGAGCCAGGAACACTTTGTACAATATTCAGATGAGGAAGCGGGTATCTATGTCACCGAGACATTCACGGTCTCCAGCGAGGAGCGGAAACAGGCAGCAACAAAATAAACGATGCTGTCTAAGGGAGCGGACCATAGGTCGAAGCTTGAAACAGGTATGCATCGTGGGTCTGAGTTGAGCTCGGCTGAGGTGGGGGGTAGTGCCTGGAGCTCGCAGAGCATGTCATTACCTACTTGTGTATGCTTCAATAGAAGCCGCTGCTGTATGATACAAATAAATCTTAATTCTACCATAGGTAACAAGTAACCCAAGCAGCTAGTTCTGCTAATTTCAGTAGCCAGTTCTCTTCGTCGATCGATGTGACCGCTAATTTTCGCTGTCTTCGCTGCCAAATATCGAACAGACCGCCCTGACCCTAAACGAGGTCGCGCCTGGGAGAGGTTTTCTTAGCGTCTGTCGTCAGAAGTCTGCGCCGCAATGGGAGATTATGAATTATGAACTAGTCCGGCTACCTATGATATTCAAGTGGGGAAGACTTGTTACTACGAGTTTCAGGGAAGAAGTCCTTGGGAGCAAGTTACTAGTTTGAATTCTTACAATACCTACCTAGTATCCAATCCAATATGTAGTGTACCTATGATTTAATCGGTGTTGAAAAGCGAAATCGACCTGTCTGTCTCTGGATGTATCAAGGTCTACAGGTTTCGTATCAAGCTTGTTCAAGTTCGCAACACCATATACATTGTCAAAGGCCTAGCCTTCCAAGGGGGTTAGTCCTTGAAGGTCTGATTCGGGGTTCTGCCCATTAACAGAGACTCGGTCCGTTGCGGGAAGACCTATTGGTGACTAGGTAGCCTTAGGATAGCATAGACAAAGACCTTGACTTGTATGTATACCGTGATCCTGAACACCTAGGTTTAGAACTTCTCGCGCAATGTCGCCGTTACTACATCTGCTAGGTCCGCATCTTGAAATTCTAGGTACTAGGTATATATATATTACACAACCGTGGGCCTCGGTGGCTCTTCCTTAGGCTAGACGGCTCACCTACCTACTGGTATATATGAGTCAGACACGACGTGCCTACCTGGCGAGCCCTATAGGTCTGTATTTGGACGGCCCACGACTTGTCCTCGAGTACTTAGGGCTACGTTCTAGGAGTGTATAGGTAATTACCCCTTTTAGCCCCTTAATTGATCATCCGCGCACCAACTTCCATCTCAAACTTTTTTCTTATGTTAGGCGATACCTTTACCTTGCCTTTAAAGGTGCTTCAGCCGTCCTTCACACTGTCGTTATGTTAAAGGTCGTGTAAATTACCTAGCTACTAGGTAGTTAGATACCTACCTAGTTAGATACCTACCTAGGTAGATACCTAGTTTGTAGGTCCTTCCGGACGTGAACGTTTTCATCTTCATTCCGTCTCGACCTAATTAACTATCCAGATCATCTCATTGATCAAATACTGAGTCCTGCGGCAGTTTATCGAGTAGTTGCTATCTAGTGTTCACGTTGATTCACTAGAAATGTACCCATCCAACATACATCAGTGTCTTAGGGTTAGGGTTGGGGTTAGGGTTGTGAACTACCAGTCCAATATCATCTGAGCCACTTCATTTTGCTTTGCAAGCCTCACTAGCTTTCGCAAATTATAGTCTAAAGCACAGCTGCCACCATTTACGCAGCTACGTATACTCTAAATATGAGAGAAGTGGTGATTTGGTTGAAGCCCGTCAGTTCTTAGCTTCAAACCCAATCGACTTACACTTAAGGGGCAAATACTATCTCATCACGCTGGATAATATTCAAGTCGCTCGTCGGAAGGTTTCAAATTAAACAGATGATGTACGGCTATTTTCTTTGGCGCTGTTTGATGTCAAGGAGTGCTAGTTCATGCCCCAGAACAGCCCCTGAAAGCAATTGAACCACCATATACATAGGTAGGTACCTACAAAAAGGACGGTCTTCACCTCCTTATTGAGTCTACGATGAGGATATTAGGTAACTAATACATCCACACATATAAATCCACGCTTCTACTAGAATCTCCTTCTCATTTACTTACCTTCTAAACTCCCTATACTACCTAATAGCAGTAGATGATAATGATGCTACCAAGAATCATGGGGTGCTTTGTTAGGTAGAGATGTGAGTACAAGATGTGAGTACGAGTGCTACATGATATTAGTTTGCTCTAAGATGAAATCTAGTGACTGGATGATTGATCCTCGAGTTTTATATGTTACTCATGAAGTTCTCGTGTAGGTATATGCCTGGTGTTAGTGTCAATTAGGGGTTCTGTAAGGGAAAAGGGGGAACCCTTGATTCTCGTCGTAGCACAACAAAAATAGGACGAGACTCGCCAAATGCGCCCTAGTACCCTAGTAGCGAATACGCTTGGAGGATTATCAATACCTAATTCCTAGCTTCTAAACAAGTGCTAACGGTCCCTTCATATACTTACCTGCCTATAACTATACGTACCTAGGTAAGTTTTGTGCTTCTAGCTGGGGAGCACCTAGCGTAAGTCACCTATTGTATTCTCCCTTGAACCCCTGAGCTGATAATAGTAGTACCTAGTCGCCGAAGAGGTGAATGTATGTTCCCAAAGCTTTGATGGTTGTTACCATTGTTTCTCGCATAAGTAATTTAGACGACGGGTTGACCAGCGTAGTCGCATGTGACTCAACTTTTGGGAAATATTCTTGCCTAACAATTTCATTCATAATGATGGCATTGCTCTGAATCATACATAAGGTTATCGTCCAAATTCGCTCTGAGCACTCCCAGGACGCTAATGTTGAGAAAGTGCCATCGTCTCTCTACTATGACACGGCCAACCGCCAGCGTCGCATTGTATCGCCTATCCAAGGTAGGTATATATGCTCAAATACCTTCAATGTTGTTTGATACCTAGGTGTCGCGATGCAAACCTAGCAGATGGAGAAACAACTAAGTTGTTGCGCAAGGAGCTCTAACCCCTTGTGCTTACGAAATGCGGTATACATACATAGTGTGCCCTTTGTCTGCTCTGTTCCAGGACTAGCCCCAATGGTCCCCTAAGGGCTGAGCTCCTATCCTGCTGGGTCTCTAGACCAGACCTCAAGGTCATCCTCCCAAGGGGGCAAGGCGTTGCAAGGCAGAGAAGACCTCTGGAACTAGGTACCTAGGTATGTGGATGAGAGATTGGGGGTTGGGTTCTCACTCTACAGCATTGGAAGCCATCGCTCAATCGAATAGGTCTATATCCTAACAATCTGACGAAAGACAAGAACCACTCGTGGCACGGCAAACTCTTATAGCACAAGCAGTCCTATTTACAAGGCAGGACACTAGGCAATCAACCTCGCAACCACCTATACATCCACCTAAGAACCATTGTTGGAGCAAGATCTGGTAACGGAATCAGAACCGTTGAGAAGATAGGTGATACAACATGTTTTATCCTAGGTTCTAGCGGGTAAGATGTTGAGATTGTCATCGAGGCTACCGGCTAGGACGAGGAGTGTAACATGTTCGTCTAGTCTAACTGCTTGTCTCAATCTCCGGGTCCCGTGAGGTAGTTGTCTCAGCATACCATCGACATGCAAATCGGGAGGGCCTCGCGTATACATTTGGGTTTAAACAGTCTCGGCATACATTCGACAGGACCTAATGTGTAAAGTGATCAAAACAACAAACATCGTGGATAATTCGATAGTCGTGCTTCGAGGAATGTGAGTATTTTGCACTCAACTCATCCCACCGAAGCATCTAAGTAAGTAGTTTGGCTACAGAGAAGCACGAGTGAGCACGTATTGCTCGGCGTGGAGATATAGACAATGTCATGAGTTGGTGAGATCGACCTTGCGCTATAGGAGTTAGACTTCTTCCATTCAACTCTAGTATAAATGTAGAATGCGCGAGAAATATGAATATAGAGACTTTATAGCGTTAGCTCATAGATAGAAAGGTCTTGGTGAGGGGATGTTTTTGAAAGTTATAGTGCATTACAACTTCCTGCCATTCTTACTTTAATATCCCTCGATCGCATCGCCGTCTGTGGCGTCTTCGGGATCATGTGGGCCTTAGGGCATTCGCTACTGAAGTCTTCAGTGGTTAGTTCTCCGAACTCTTGATCTCGTCCTGGGTGATTGGTGACGGAATCTTGAAATGATATAAATAGATCACCTAGTAACTATATCTTCTTTAGATGTTCAATGTTTAGCATTTATAGACGCGATGATTGCGAGTTTTGAGGAGGTTACCATTGCTTTCAGACCCATAGTTTCATTGGACTTCTCTCATATCTACTCATCCACGTCGGAAGAATTTCTAATCTTTCTTATTATGAGATAGCCCTATGGATCCGGTGCCCGATGGTCCCATGCTGTACATGGAAAGTCCTTGCTGGCTAGGAATCAGCACAGAGAAAGAAATGCATAAGTAGCTTCATTAAGTAAACATCGGCGTGTGTAGGTAATCCGAGCTGTGGATCACAAAGGGCGCGTCTAGACTCTTAATCTGAGCTACGAGCGGCATTTGATCCGTGACAATACTAGCAAACGAACTGCCCCTCATGAAATTCGTACATCTGACAAGAGAGGATATGAATGTTTGGATAGTGTTGATGCCTTGATATTGTAGTTTAGATAAGAGCGAAGTGGTAAAACCTGATTCATGGCGTATGTTGCTAGATGGCAGAAAGTAGGTGAAGATATGGTGACCGCTAAAAAGTTATTCGCACATCGCGAAGGGAAAGCAGCTGATATCGGGTTGCGGTATGCTTTTGAATACCGACTTTCCAGTTACTCGACCGGCTGGCAGCGCGTCTTGGTTGAGAGGACCCGGATTAGGTAATCCAATCAACCACTTGTATTGGTTCAACCAACGACACCTTTAAGCTTAAATCATCTAAATCCTTTAGATCGACAAGTATCGAGTTCTCGATAGTTAATGTCATCTGCATATGTTAGCCACATATCTTACTATCTTATTGAAGCTCCTAATCCATATCAGCTATTTACCTAGCGTTCCAATATATCGGCATTATCTGAATTTTCTTTTTCTGGTCTTCCAAGAATTGTTTACGGTGTTCTTCGTAATACGTTAAATGGCTGCCTGTGCCGTGTCGTCTTAGTATTGCGTGTTCCTGACCTCAGCCACAAACATAGCTGAAATTTGCAGGGCTGTTGATAGGATAGGATAAAAGGGGCTAGCTGCTGACGTACATGACCCGGATAACAGGATATTAAAAGCAAATCACTCGTTTATCGGGGCTTACTAAGATGCCATAGCGAGCTATGGCTAAGTTAGTAGTCACATGAACGCGCCTTCTAACCTTTATTAGGCTGGTCTGGGCTAGCGTGGGCAAGTGTTGCACAGCCGAAACAGAATTAGCGCGCCCCTTAGGTATCTTCGTACCAAAACTTCCAGCGTTGCCAGACAACCTAGACACCCTAGACAACCTTGGAACTAAGCGTCTCGGATACGACTTTAACCTTCGCAACATTTCCTGGACTTCCGACCTCCCTCCAACCTCTCTTCTGCTTTTTCCATTCTCAACTTTTCTCGCCACACGAATACCATCAACTAAAAAACCCAATCAGCATCGTCGCGACAACATCTAACCCAATACTGCATTTATTGCCCGACGTCTCCGATCACTGTCGCTTCACCCGCTGAAAAAAATAACAATCCCGACCGTCGGTCATCACTCGCCAAAATGTCGAACCAGAACCAAGAAGCTCCCTACGACCCTTACATTCCCACCGGCCAGACCGCACCCCAACAGGGCGGAAATGCTCGAACGCAAGCCTTGCAAGCAGTAAGTTCTATCTTGTCAAACAAATTCTAGTTTTCGATGTTTCTCTTTCCGGATCACGAGATTTCGATGGCCTACGTAATAACCGACTGCGCCTCTATTCTACATCTGACGAGACGACCTCAACCATCATCAACGATATTCATCGTAAATGTATAGAGCGATCAGCACCGATAGCTCGGAGTCATTTTCCCAACAATGAATGCTAGGAAATTGAAGAGGCGATGCGCATGGGCCCACGGTAGATGACGGTAATCTTAGGAGCCAAGGCTCCCTTTTCCATAGGTATTGTCGACACGACACTACGGGATCTAACATCGTATTGCGCTCTAAACTATTCCATCCGGCATCCATAGATTTTGCGACAATACGAATGCCACCAACTACGATCTCGTGATTCGGAAAGGAAACAACGTGATTTGTGTGCAGTAACAGAAAAACAAAGAAGCTAACAATGGGCCTCTTAGCAAATCGATGACACCGTAGGTGTCATGCGAGAAAACATCAACAAGGTCTCTCAACGTGGCGAGCGTCTCGATAACCTCCAAGATAAGACCGACAACCTGGCTGTCTCCGCCCAGGGCTTCCGCCGCGGTGCCAACAGAGTTCGCAAGCAGATGTGGTGGAAGGACATGAAGATGAGGGCATGCCTTATCGGTGGCATCATCGTCCTGATTCTCGTTATTGTCGTTCCTTCCGGTAAGTCGCATGATACCTGCAACCAATATGAAAATGACCTAACCCATATCACAGTCCTGGCAAGTCAAGGCAAGGTGTAAACCGGCTCGACTTGTAACACCACAGGGTGCATCAAGTACGAATGCTAGTAGATGACTTGATGGTATGACGAGGAGTTGAATCTCGCAGGCTACGAGCAAGCACATAGGCGATTTCCGAAGCACCGACGAAAAAAAGAATTACCTTGGGGAGTCGCGAGAGCACAGAGAGGAGTTTGTCTTTGATTTGACCGGTTCTTTCTTTGGCTTGCTAATGGAGAACGAATTATTCGGAAATGCTTGGGATACCGCCGACGCCCGACCAAGCCGCAGATGGGCCGGGACGGTGGAGGAACCGAACTTGTATGTATGATGGCGAGGCGTTTTTCGACTAATTAAAGAGATATTTTACGACCCTGAATACTAATACCCCTTGACGTGCTGAGTAACCGCTCTGTTCTGCATCATGTGCTATTTTGTTTGTAGATCTTGAAGGCTGATCTGTGAGATGAATAGTCGCTAGGTAATACCAAGACGTATGTATGTTTAATTGACACCGGGTGGCTCCCGGTATGTTACGGTGCACTGCTTAGTTCCAGTTCTGTATTTCGTGTCCTCGAACCTGGCTGTCTTGAGATTTATGTATGTAGTTCGATCAGCTACCCCTCTAAGACAACGTTCAGTTTGATGATCGTCTCTATGTTGCATGCCTACCTAAGTAGGGAAAGGATAGACATCATCCGTATTTAGAAGTGCCACGGACCTCATTTCATAAACCAACTGACTGCTACTCTGTATACGCTTTGATTTAGCTCTTCGATGTTGTATATCTACTTAATAGGCAGTAGGTAGATGGCTATAATACGCTTTGATTCCGGTCACGAATGGTTCGTGATGGTGAATTGAAAATTGATAAACAACCTTAACTATATAGAAGTTGATAATTATTAATAAGTGTGTTAAATGAGATCTTTCATTAGATCACTTGTTATGTGTATGCTCTTATGTGTATATACCTAATCTAGAAGAGAGTGAAAAAGAAAAGTGAAACAAGATGAGGTCAGGAAATCCGAGGCTGAATGATTGCGACTTCCTCGTTTCTATAGGATGTTACTATTCATGACCTTTGTTCCAAGGGCCTAGATAACCCAAGAAGTACGGTTTTAATTGAGCCCGATTATCAAAAGGTCATGCCACTGTGAGCAATGGCGTCCTATTAGTAAACCTATAAACCTACATGTCTGTCTATGGCCATGGTGAAGGCCAAGAAGAGCGACGCGTGTATTCTCCTGAGCGTGGCTGGCCTCCTATTAAGATCACCTATCACGACTAGATTAGTTATCTCACCTTATAAAGCAATGCTCCCGTTTATAACTCTAGTTTCGTCGACAGGCCAGTCAGACCAGTACTTCAGCATAGCCTCAAGTAGCCTGCTGGCTTCTCCTGGGCGCGTTGGGGAGAAAAGTGATAGATAACATATCGTATTCTATCAATTTTTGAGGGCTCTTCATAGGTGGACAAAGTGCTGAGGCTTGCTTCTGGAGGAGCACAGCAGGTCTTGACTCAGTTAAAATTGAAGGATTCGGGTATAGCGTGAGGCTGCAACTGTTGAAGCCTCGAAAACTTCGAGAATTGGCAACCTGCAATCGCATGTCTTTGCTCGGATCATGCCATAGAGGAGAAGTTCGGTAAAAGGCCTATGTGCAATGTGTTCCCCGAAAAAACCGCGAGATTAGACATCCTTCAAATGTAGGCGTTCCGATCCCCGCAACGCCCGTGGAGTCATCAATCTGCATGAGCATTAGCAAGACATATCTGAGTGGAATAGTGGTCTAATATAGTTTCTTGTATGACTTAAATTGCGGAAAATGTTGTTGAGATGTAGACATGTTTGCTACTAAAGCATCTTGAGACACCAATCGCAATGGTCTAAAGCGGACAAAGGGGGTTCGAAAACAAGATTTGGTATCCTTGCCCGCCAAAGAATCATACCGAGGTACTAAATTCAGGGGCTAGTAAACACGTGACGACGATCAAGGACTTTTTGCTTTTAAATTCGATATTCAACGGGAGTTTGTTGAGGGAAGTATGGAATCTCGCGATATTGGGAAATAGGCAAATGTTCGTCGCTGTGCCGAAGCAAACCTGGGAACAGAAAGTAGATACGCAACACGGTGGTCGTATGACCGTAGAAATTTGAACTCGTCCGGCTGCATTGCGGTAATACCCAAATTCCCGACTATGCAACATTTGGAGAAAGTTGGAGAGGGAAGCGATGTCGAATTTAGTATATTCGACTCCTCTCTTCCGTATTTGATAGTAGCCGGAACTCGAGATGCTCTCACATTCTCCATCTGACAGTACGGGTATAAATACAGGCCTGTGACTTCGGCTGGCGCTATACCGGAGGAGACTAATCCGGCTGCATGAACACTGCCTCTCCATCTAAGGCCGGCAAGTGGATAGGATGTGGCCTCGAGCGCCCGCGAGCTTTCTGGGGACACAGAGGGATTTTCTGCTAGCTCGGCTAGTCTCCAGAATTTTAATAAGGACCTTGAGAGCCTCGAGGTCCTGTTCCTATCTTGATAGTTACAACATGGCCTCGATCACGAAGGTGAGGTGTCCCCGGATTACTTGGATAGGAAACTGGCGTTGCTGATTGTTTCTCCTGATGATACATCAATTTAGGTTGAATGCTAAGTTCCTGATCTACTCGGCATCTCCATGACTGGCGGCAATCTTGAAAGAGGAGTCAACGTGCAGAATCGAGCTCTTGTGACTCGAAAACCACTCCAGGCGTAGGACAGGCCGGGCAGGGTAGAATAGAGTAGTTATCAACATCCTTGGCTGCGTAAGGTACCGCGACGAAGCTTTATGATCTGCTGCAGCTTGAAGCTTGAAGCCCTGAGTAAATTTGCCAAGCTTGGTGATGGTGTGTTGATGTGACAACTTGACCTGGTTAGAAAGGTCCAGACAATATTTACGATGACAATTATTTCTTCTAACCGGAAGCAGCTTTTTGTGCACCGTACCACATACTTATGGTTTGTTTCAAACCATATGTATGAAGCTCAAACTTAATAACTTAATAGCATCATTGAACTTCTTTTGTCTTTTTTAGAAATTGACAAACGGGATTAAGTTTTAATAGAAATATAAAAATAGAACTTACAATCTTGAAAATGACTTAGAGTTTCTTGAAAAGCTACCTTTTAAGAGACTAGTGGTTGCCACTTCCAGGTTATTAATGCTTAATTCCTCCCATAATTCAATATTTTCGACTATATATGTATTAACAAGGATTGAGATAATCGATTTTCTAAATTTCAATTGGAAAGAACTGCGGTTTTCGGCGGTCTCAAGAATTTTTTTTTTCTTGGTCATATTAGTGGAAGTTCTCCAGGATAAGACTATCGCGGCGATTTTACTTGCCCCTCCTCATAATCTTCTAACAATGTGAACTTGACAATCTTCGAAATAGCAAAACTGCATATTCTTTCTTTAGTCAATTCAGGTAATTAAGTTCCAATAGTTCAATTGGTTCGCCTACTTGCACCCCGTCCTTCACTCTATCATTTCTTTTTACCGAACTGGAGGTGTATTTATAAGTACCCTTAACTAACTCACGGTTATACCAACTTTAGCTCTCCTCTCTTTCTCTCTCCCTTCCTAGGACCTTCGAAGCTTCGCCCGAGGCAGCTCGATCCTCGTAGCGATACCACGGCTTATACAGCCGTGGGAACATCAATTGAACGCTTAGACACTAAGTCATTCGCTATTCGATTCGATCAGATACCATGCTGTCAGTGCGCGCAGTACGGGCCGCTGTCCGAGCTGGCTCCCGCCGAGTCTCTCCTCGAGTGACACGTTTGTCACCGGCCATCGCCAGAAACCCACTACGAACCTCACGAGCCACCTACTCTTCGTCCACACGATCGAACGACTCTACCACTCGTGCCGCCGTGATTCAAGTTCTTAATAATGTCGGCTCCAAGAGAGAGGTTCAACAATACCTTTCACATTTCTCCTCCGTCTCCTCTCAGCAATTCGCTGTCATCAAGGTCGGCGGCGCTATCTTGACCGACTACCTAGAGGAACTCTGCTCCTCACTATCGTTCCTGTACCATGTTGGACTTTACCCTATCATCGTCCACGGTGCTGGCCCACAGCTCAACAAGCTCCTCGAGGATGCCGGTGTCGAGCCTGAGTTCGAGGAAGGAATTCGTATCACCGACGGCAAGACTTTAGGTATTGCGAGGCGACTTTTTCTAGCGGAGAACTTAAAGCTCGTTCAGCGTTTAGAAGAGATGGGTGTTCGCGCCCGACCTATCACCTCCAGCGTCTTCACCGCCGACTACCTCAACAAGGATAAGTGGAAGTTTGTAGGAAAGATCACCGAGGTCAACAAAGAGCCAATTCAGACCGCTATCGAAAACGGCTACCTGCCCATTCTCACATCTATGGCTGAGACGAGGGAAGGTCAGGTATTGAATGTCAATGCTGATGTTGCAGCCGGAGAGCTGGCTCGCAAATTCGAACCATTGAAGGTCGTCTACCTTAGCGAGAAGGGTGGCTTGTTTGATGGAAACGTACAAAAGATCTCAGCTATCAATCTTGACGAAGAATTCGACCACATCATGGCACAGCCCTGGTGCAAGTTCGGAACTCGATTGAAGATCCGAGAGATTAAGGACCTTCTAGAGACTCTACCACGTTCATCTAGCGTTGCCATCATACATCCTGGCGACCTACAGAAGGAATTATTTACCGATTCGGGAGCCGGTACTCTCATTCGCAGGGGAGACAAGTTGATGACTGCGGAGAGCGTTGCGGACTTCAGCGATCTTGGAAAGCTCAAAGATGTGCTTGTGCGAGATCGTGAGGTTCGGGATGCTAGGGCGACGGTAGACCGATATCTCGACTTCTTGCAAGGACGAAAATTCAAGGCTTACTTCGATGAGCCTATGAAGGCCCTGGCCGTTGTTCTCGACCCAGCCCAAGATCAGTCTTATTCGACATTAGCCACATTGACGATAACTAAGTCTGGTTGGTTAACGAATGTGGCTGACAACCTCTTCGCTGCTATTAAGAAGGAATACCCTAGCCTGGTTTGGACTGTGAAGGCCGATGATGAAAATCTTACTTGGTTCTTCGACAAGGCCGACGGCAGCATTGTCAGAGGCAATGATGTCATGTTCTGGTATGGCATTGAGCCTGGAGAGGAGTTGAATAACCTCATGAGAGAGTTCACGCTTCACGGCCGAGCAATGCTAGGTGATTCTAACTTGGAATCTCGACTCCACCGAGCAGCTCAGATTGCTTCCGAGAACCTTCGAGCTCACTTTGCGTCTGGCTCCGTAGCCAACCAGGCACGGGGCTACTCAACCCTTGCTCGTCGCCCTGTGTTAGGGGCTATTCCTAAGAGTGCTTTCTCGCACATGCCGCGCAGAGGTTTTGCGACCGAAACCAACCCCAACCCACCATATGGCAAAAAGCACGCCTCGAATACACAACCCTCTAGGGTCGCGTTGATCGGCGCCCGAGGCTACACTGGACAAAACCTAATCAGTCTGATCAACACGCATCCCAACTTTGAGCTTCGACATGTGTCGTCACGTGAACTAGAAGGAAAGAAGCTAGAAGGATATACCAAGAAAGATATCATCTACGAAAACTTGAGCTTCGACGAGGTTTACGAGATGGAGAAGAAGGGCAAGATAGACGTGTGGGTTATGGCGCTGCCAAACGGTGTTTGCAAACCGTTCGTCGATGCTATCAACAGGGCTAAGGATGAGACCTCTTCCCGTGACGACAAAAGCGTGATCGTGGATCTTTCGGCAGATTACAGGTTCGACAAGTCGTGGACGTATGGTCTTCCCGAATTAGTCAAGCGATCCCAGATTGCCCAAGCTACCCATATCTCGAATCCTGGTTGCTACGCCACAGCCGCACAGCTTGGCATTTCGCCGCTTGTGGGGCATCTCGGCGGCCAGCCTACCTGCTTCGGTGTTTCTGGCTACTCAGGGGCTGGCACCAAGCCTTCGCCGAAGAACAACGTGGAGAACCTGACGAATAACCTGATTCCTTATAGCTTGACGGACCACATCCACGAGAAGGAAATTAGCGCTCAACTTGGTGTCGATGTTGGGTTTATCCCCCACGTCGCAGTATGGTTCCAGGGTATTCATCACACTATTAACATCCCCCTCAACAAGACGATGACTTCGCGCGATATTAGACAGATGTACCAAGATAGGTATGCGGGCGAGAAGCTAGTCAAGGTAGTGGGAGAGGCGCCACTAGTAAAGGCAATTAGCGGGAAGCACGGCGTTGAGATTGGCGGGTTTGCTGTCCACAGTTCCGGGAAGCGGGTGGTTATCTGCGTGACGATCGACAATCTGCTGAAGGGTGCGGCCACACAATGTTTACGTGAGTACCTACTTATCTTATACCATCATCCTTTTCCAAACTTCGCAGTCGATCTGGGATACTGACGTGGCTTATAGAAAACATGAACTTGGCTCGCGGGTATGGGGAGTTCGAGGGTATACCTCCAATGACTTAGAAGGGTGAATGATTTTCATTCGGGTGTTTTTTCTTACTTGTTGGGATCTAATGATGGGGGTTTAAAAGAAGACTTGTATATACATGACAGCCAGGCGGGAGCTCTTACAACGTGCTATCAAAGATGTTCGTAAAGGCTTGCTGGGCTTGATGCTTGATATGTGAGACGTTCACTAAGTTAGAGGGGCGGCTGGGTGTCATTCCAAGTCGGGATGTAAGTCATGACGGGGAAAAAGTACGAAAGTGTGATACTGGTGGATAGGAGGGATGGGGAACTTTTGGTCATCGTAACTTTGTTCCTAGATAAGGGATGAACTGAGATTCGGCCATTGCTAAACATTGACTTGATTTAACCGAAATAGTCGAAATAATTGACAAACATCTCGGGTTCTGACAATAGCAAAAGGCAGACCCCGTCTGAAGACGCCGTTTGATGAGAGGTAGAGATGGGGTGAATTCAGACACCGAATCGAATAGTCTAATCACTTATACAGTATAATTCAGTGGGGCAAGACTCAAACCCCCCTGAAAGGCGTGTTCCGATGGCGGATGGCGGGGTCCTTTGGCGGGGCAAATTTTTGACAATTCTGACAATTTTTGGAAGGAAGCACCCGATTAATGGGACGAGTACCTACTGTAGCTCTAGGCTAGAATATATCTTGCATATACATATCTGTATAATATAAATCTTCCACCTTGACTCACCTTTTCAGTATAGAGCTTGATAAAACATATACTCGCCCAAGAATTCCATCTTTTGAGTGGTCAATTAGTTCGAAAACGGCCATGGCTTCCCAATTCCCTACCAAGAAATGCGGTATGACCCCTCCTCAAAAGCCAATGGCTTATATCCATACCTACGATCTACGTAAATTCGCATGCTAAACTCGGTCGTTATACCTCATGTAGGCGTCCTGGGCTGCACCGGCTCGGTCGGCCAGCGCTTCATCCTGCTGCTGTCGCAACACCCGCACTTCGTCCTCCACGCCGTGGGCGCCTCGTCCCGGTCCGCCGGCAAGAAGTACAAGGACGCCGTCAGGTGGAAGCAGGCCTCGCCCATGGGCCCCGTGGGTGAGCTCGTCGTCCGCGAGTGCAGGGCCGCCGAGTTCGCCGATTGCGACGTCGTGTTTAGCGGCTTGGACGCCGATGTTGCTGGCGAGATCGGTACGGTTTCCCCTATAACCCCTTTGATTCTGCCTAGGTATATAGGTGGTTCAACGGGCTGATGTGTGCCGCAGAGATGGAATTCCTCAAAGCCAATCTCGCGGTGTTCTCCAACGCGAAGAACTACCGGCGCGACCCGCTGGTCCCGCTCGTCGTGCCGACCGTCAACCTGCCGCACCTGGACCTGATCCCGCACCAGCGGAAGCACCACGGGCTGGACAAGGGGTTCCTGGTGTGCAACTCGAACTGCGCGGTGATCGGGCTGGTGATCCCGTTCGCGGCGCTGCAGGCGCGGTTCGGGCCCGTCGACGCCGTGTCCGTCGTCACCATGCAGGCGGTGTCGGGCGCGGGCTACCCGGGCGTCAGCTCCATGGACATCCTCGACAACGTCGTGCCCTTCATCCCCGGCGAGGAGGACAAGCTCGAGACCGAGGCCCGCAAGATCCTCGGCTCCATCAGCGCCGACGCCACCGCCCTCGCCGACCAGCAAGGCCTGCGCGTCTCCGCCAGCTGCAACCGCGTCGCCGTGCTCGACGGCCACACCGCCTGCGTCAGCCTGCGCTTCCAGAACAGGCCCCCGCCGAAGGCCGACCAGGTCAAGGCTGCCATGCGCGAGTACGTGAGCGAGGCCCAGACGCTGGGGTGCCCGAGCGCGCCGTCGCCCAGCATCCTCGTGTTCGACGAGCCCGACCGCCCGCAGCCGCGGCTCGATCGCGATCTGGGGCGCGGGTACACGGTCAGCGTGGGCCGCGTGCGGGAGGACGAGAGCGGGATTTTCGATCTGAAGTTTGTTGCGCTGAGCCATAATAGTGAGTTGCCTCTCTCCCCCTCTTCACTAACAGAGGCATATGTGAGTAAAGCTTGCTAATGCTAACGTCCCACAGCTGTCATCGGAGCGGCCGGCTCTTCGATACTGAACGCGGAGGCGGCGGTGCTGAAGGGGTTCATCTGAAAAGTGGTGGGTAGGTAAGAAATAAAATAGATAGGATATGCAAACTGGAGGCGAGCATCCTGCATCTAAGGCGTTGGGTTGGTTTATTTGCATATGGAAAATAAAAGGAGGTAGGCAGGGAGGCAGGCATTGTAGGTTTGTGGTAGATAAGGAATTTGAATAAAAAAATGCTTCACTTGGATTTTGAGTGACTCTTTCTGTGAGGTAGGTATTCGGTAGCTGACTTACTGCCTATGAGTTAACCGTATCTGAAGTATATTTCACCGCACATTGTCGTAATGATCAAAGACACCCGTCTATGTGAATGCATACGACTGTCTCTTAGACGGGATATGATCTAATCTCCTAAATCATGATAAAAACATCGTTGTTACGATCTGTATAGAAGCTAGGCGATCGCTACAGCTGTTTGAAGCTAACTGTCCAGATAACGTATGGAGTGTTTGATAAATGGCTATTATACCTAATCATCGCAAGATCTTGCTTGTATAAGTGAAATCTACCTACTTAGGTCCTGTACACCAAGCCTACACCACAACGTCGAAGAGGTAGTAGCGACGCCATCCAGCAAAACAGACAAGCAAGCATAGAAAAATCATCGTGATTCCTTTAGTAGATAGGTATATTATACAAGACGGCAGGCCTCATTGAGCTAACCAGAAGTCATGAGAGGCGCCAGATCAGCCTTTATGTGATCCTATAAGACAAAGCACAAATCGCTCCCGGACTCCCAGAAAAAAAGGCATTCGTTCGGACGTAAGCCCCATTAGTACATACATACACATGACGACAGGATCCCTCGGTTCCGTCCGTAAATTTTTTGATTATGCCCGACGATGCCCAGCTATGTTTTTCTTTACCGCGTTTACAAGATATCTAGACAGGAAGTTATATTATCATCAGAACCCCTCGAAATAGCGGTCGTACTGGCGGGCCAGGTCGTCCGTGTACGGGTCGCGCTTGCCGTCGTCCTCGGGGTAGACGTCGAAGCACTGCGCGTCGCCCGGAAACCGCACGTTCGGCTGTATCGGCGGCCTGACCTGCCGGTTGAAGAGCGCGTCCCAGTCGATGCCTTCGAAGAACGGGTGCGACTTGACCTGCTGGGTGCCGCCGATGAGATTGCCTAACCGCCGGGAGCGGTCCACCGTGCAAAACGATCGAATGACGTTTTGCGCATTGGGCGAAATAGGGGGCTCGGCGGGGAAGAGCACTGGTTTTTCGATTATTCTGTCGTCTTGTTAGTTTCTACGTTTCTATAGCTAGTAATGGGTGAGTTTTTGGGTCGCTAACTGTTTGTAGATCTCGATAGGATTCTGATGCCAAAATGGTGGATACCCAGTCAGGAACTCGTAGATCAGGATGCCCAATGCCCACCAATCAACGGCTATGGTGTGTCCCTTGTTCTGGATCACCTCTGGCGCTAGATACTCGGGCGTACCGCAAAGAGTGTAAGTTTCGACTGGTCTACTATCCTTACTACCGAGCCTCTTCGCAAACCCAAAATCAACCAACTTCACGTGACCCTGACCGTCCAGGAGAAGATTCTCCGGTTTCAGGTCGCGATATGCCACGCCGCCTTGATGGTCGTGTAGATACTCGAGAACCAAGACGATCTCGGCCGCGTAGAACTGAGCCCACTCCTCCGGAAATCGTCGGTGCCTTCGTAAGTAGCTGAAGAGCTCGCCGCCGGGGACATAGTCGAGCAGCATGTACAACGAGTCATGGTCGGAAAAGGTGGTAATCAACTCGGTGATGAAAGGATGACCGGCGACATCGCTAAGAATGCGGCGCTCGTCTCGTACATGATCGATCTGCTTTAACTTGATGACTTCGGCTTTCCGTAGGATCTTGAGAGCAAAGACTTTTTCGCGCTCTTCTTCGGCGCCGTTAGCAGGTCGGACTAGACATACTCTAGCAAAGGTACCTGCGACAAGACACTTTTAGCACGGAAAACACCTGGGCGCATCAAGAGACGCCAATGCGACAGGTAAGTAAGCAATACCTGTTCCTAGTGTCCTCACGAGCGCAAAGTCGTTCAGCTTCAATCGCTGGTGCTGCGGTGGTACTTTGGGATCCGCATCCCCTTCTGCTTGCGAAACGGTGCCGGCGTCTGGATTTGTGAGGGGTCGCAGGCTGTGTTCTTGTATAACTCGTGGTATTAGGCCGGGTTTGGCAACCGTGGCGGCCATCTTCTTAAGATTCATCCGAAGTCTATGGTCTTGTTTTCCAGCTAACCTATAAGAGCAGCCTTTCGCAATTGGCGGTTCTCCGTCAGACGACTCCCATCTCTCGGCGCTAGAGTTACTATCGGCGAGGAAGGCTTTGACTAGGGATCGTGACGGTTGCGAGACGACGTGCGTGGATTAGGTAGATGGTGACAGATGTAAGTTAGGGCACTTTTAGAGAGTGCACATCATGTATATGTCGGAGTGGATAATAGATGTAATAGTATTGTAATAGAGGTAATAGAGTTGATTATAGATACCCAGATACCCAGATAATTATAGATGGGAACGGACGGGAACCTTGAACTAGAACGAACTAGAACGGCAACAATTACTGCCGATTCTTAGCGCAACCTTGTCTACTAGGCTACCTAAGGTGGTAATAGCTGGAGACGAAGAGAATGGCTACCACTAGGGTATCAAAGTCCAAAGTAATAAAACAGGTTGGACAGCTGGGTAAGGCAGGTAAGGTTAGGCCCAGCCTTGTTAGCGATGACCGATGGCAGCGGGCAACGGGCAGCGGGCAACGGGTAGAGATGGTAGCGATGACGTTTGCTGCAGAAGGAAACCCAAGCGGGCACGAGCGGGCAGGGCGGGGAGGACTTCATTGTCGCAGGTGATGAAAGTGGATACTTTTATGGATTTTAATGGATATTTTAGGACGCCCGATCTAGAACATAGGGTTCTACAAAATACGTATTTTGACCATGTATACGGTATTTAGAATACATACAAGCATAATACGGTTATACACATACTATAATACTATTTTGACCTGTATAAGCAGTATAATGCGGAAAATACAAAGACCCGGCACGGACCATACCTTAATTGGTGATGACTTCTTTGATTCTGATTGGTTTTTTGATAGTTTTCTTTGTGTTGATTGGTTTCTTGATGATGTTTTAATTGGGTTTTTGATAATTTCTAATAATTTGATTGGTTTCCTTACCGTTTTGTAAGGAAAATGGTAAGAGCTAGGTCATTTCTGGAGTTTATTAATTGGTTGTAAACTTTTAATGATTAAGTGGTCCATGCTTGCTGATAACGGAGTGGGACCTCTTATCTTTTATTTTTAGAAATAAAACCTTACGTAATATATGATTGACCCTTATATATGGGTCCCGGTAGGTTTTTCCGATCCGTTATACGTATAATGAAAGGTTGTATGGTATTAATACATGTATAATACGTATTTTGTATATACGTATTTTAAAATTCCGAACACTACTAGAACAGCTAGGCCTCGTAAGGAAATCTAAGGAAATTGTAGGGAGAAAGTACCCTTAGTATCCTTGTTGTATTGGACCAGTGGCCGTGACGAGATGCAATATGCCGGCTAGTCGCATGAGGTCGCATCTGCATCCGGTAATTCGAACCAATGATATTGTTTCAACGAAGTCCTAGACAATATAAAAAATATCAAGGCTGAGCCGTGTGTGTAATTTGTATGTGTAGGTACTGTAGTTCATGAAGATATATATAATTGCAATCAAATAATTCATAGAAAACCAATACTATAGGTTATAAGTGTTAAGTATGTAATAGTTTAAGTTGTAAAATAAGTAAAAATAAGTATGTCAATTGCGTAGTGAATGAGAAAGATAGAAGTAACTATCTGTTTAAGTGTGTGAAGGAGCTGAGGAGTAAAAGAATGGAAACTCGAATCTAACTCTATTAGTCTTCGTTTCGACGGGTTGCCCAGATGGGGTATTCTAGTGGGGCTGTGGAATGTGACTCGCTCTTTGAACTTGGAACCTTTTACCCAATCAGTATTAGCTAATCAATAATGTCTAAGTACCTAGGTATCTGAAGTCTGCACTTGCCTGCTTGCGCTGTTTGCTGCTTGCTGCTTGCGTAGTTTCAGGACTGACCCACTACATAGAGGTTCGCGTTCCACAGCACGGAACATTTAAAAGCTTCAGCCACAAATGAGGTAACCCCCTATCTGAGGCTGAATACCCGGCCAAAACGGCACCTGCAATCATCAGACGTTACTGTGCGCCGCACCTCGTGGACTATTCCTTATTAGTGACAACTGCCAACTGACAACTGACAATCTACAACCTCTTTCTTTCCTTACAGACGATAACGTCTTGACACGACAGCAATCCTATTATACGACGATAGGACTGTATATTCCACCTTTTTTAACCATTCTAGTCGTTCCAGTCACGTTCCAACCTATCGTCCATCGCTTACAGAGCATTTCCCTCTTTCAACTCTCGCTAGACATGAATTGAGCTTACAAAGTTCATGGACTGGACTCAGCTGGAAAGTCTTGAACCATGTTTAACCTCAGCAACTTTGTGCAAAAGGCACAATCTGCTGCTCAGCAGCTGATTGATCCTATGCAGGGTTTGAATCTGACTAACTCCGATAGGCATCCGTCTAAAGCTTCACTATTCCAGCATCAGTTTCGACTTCCCACTTCCCAGACTCCCTTGTACGAGATACCCGCCGAGCTTACCATCCCACCCTCCAACGTCACCCAGGGGGACAAAGACCGTGATCGAGGCTGGCACTACGTCGGAAGGCTACACCTGTCCGAGTCCTTCATCTGTTTTTCTACAACCCCAACTAGCTTTTCCCAGGGTGCTAGCCCTTCCAGTTCGGCCGCTTTTACTGGCCAGACACATGGTGCTGGACCCAGTGGGAATGGTTTCACTTTCCCTCTATGTGCTATCAGACGGGTTGAGCGTCTGAACAGCCAGAATTCCCAGGTATGAGAACACTCCTCAATCTAAACCCACTGTCCCAGGCACAGTTAGAGCTGACTTCAGGATCTCCAGTTTGCACTCGCTATTACAACCTGGAATGGTATTTCTCAAGACTCGGTTAAGGATAAGGATAAGGACAAGGACAAGGATGCGCAAAAAGACAAGAAAGAAATCAGAGAGCAGAGGATTACTATACAACTTGTTGCACCTCGTCCAGCGTGTGAGAGGTTCTGTGATGGCCTAAAGAAAGGGTTAAGGGGTGCAGTTGGCAATGTCGGGAAATACAAAAAGGTCATGGGTGAATGCTACTCCGAATATCTTCTCCGACCAGAGGAAAAGAAGAATGCAAATCCCCCGGACGCCGGCTTGGGTATGGTTTTCCGATACCCTGGCGACCCGAAAAAACTCAGGGACCGAGCAAAGATGAGACTATGGGCCGAGTACCTTCGCGACAATGGCCGGAACGCAACCTTGATTCGTCAACCTACATTTCATAAACTAATCAGAGTCGGTCTCCCGAACAGGCTTCGAGGCGAGACTTGGGAGCTAAGTTCTGGGTCTTTATACCTACGACTCGAAAATCCATCCTTGTACACGGAAACGCTGGCGAAATTCTCGGGCAAAGAATCGTTAGCCATAGATGAGATAGAGAAGGACCTTAACCGAAGTCTCCCGGAATACCCTGGATTCCAGAGCGACGATGGCATCAGCCGGCTACGACGGGTCCTCACGGCATATAGCTGGGTAAATCCCGACGTCGGCTATTGCCAGGCTATGAATATCGTCGTGGCTGCCCTACTGATTTATATGTCTGAGACTCAAGCGTTCTTCCTGCTTTCGGCCTTGTGCGATAGACTAGTTCCCGGCTACTACTCATCTACTATGTATGGTACACTTTTGGACCAGAAGGTGTTCGAATCCCTCGTGGAGAAGACGATGCCGATCTTATGGGAGCACCTCGTAAAGAGCGATGTGCAGCTTTCTGTGGTTTCTCTTCCCTGGTTTCTCTCCTTATATATCAATTCGATGCCCCTAGTGTTTGCATTCAGGGTCCTAGACGTCTTCTTCGTCGAGGGACCCAAAGTTCTTTTCCAGGTTGGACTGGCTATTCTAAGGATTAACGGCGAGGAGTTACTAGATGCTACGGACGACGGCGCATTCATATCTGTTTTAAAGTCATATTTTTCTCGTCTCGACGAGTCCGCACATCCCAAGTCCGAGAACCCCAAATTACGAGCTATTAACAGGTTCCAGGAACTCATGGTTGTTGCCTTCAAGGAATTTTCTGCTGTTACTCACGGCACCATCCAAGATCTACGATTAAGGAACAAAGATGCGGTTCTCAATAACATTGAGAACTTCGCTAAGCGTACCGCAATCCGGAATCTTGGACCCGACAGCAAACTGTTGAATCCGGAAGAATTAGGTGCTCTCTACGACAGGTTTTATAGGGTATTATATGAACGACAACAGCGAGATCAATTTATTCAAGAGCAGCTGCGCCGAGCCAAGGCCAACAGGGTTAGAGGCAGCGACGCATTCTCAGATCACGATCACGGCGTAGAGAAGGGTCGGGTTGGTCTCGGCCCCAGTACCAGTTTGATGGACTATGATGCATTCCGGGAATTCTTAGCAAGCGTGTCTAAATGGGCCATCTCGGACTCCCCGCCTTCGCCCAGGCGCGAACCGTCTGCGGAAAAAGATCGCGGCTCATACTTTGGTAGCTTTAGGCGGCCCGACGCGAACCTCCTCTCACCCTGGGGCGGAAACCCTGAACCGGCTGACCACGAATTCATGCAGAGGTTATTTCGAAGATGGGATTTGGATTCTAGCTCGGCGCTGACTCTGCAGAACGTCGTGACGGGTTTTGCGCATATCAAAGGGAAGCGGGATATTATGGGCACAATCACCTATTTCTTTGAGCTCTATGATGACGATGGTGACGGAAGAGTCGATCGAGAGGGTATCCTCCGAATTTCCGAAGCCCTCTTATTCCTTTCACGTCGTGGTCTTGAAGGATCGCTAGGCAGTTCTAACCCGAACGCGGCACTCACTGGATTAAGCGACTCGAGTAGCGGTTCAACGAGCCCGCCTATCGGGGGCACTATCAACGAGCGATTCTTGGGAAGCGTAAGCGCTTTCATCAGACGCTGTTTCGAATATGCCGACCCAGACCATCCGAGCAATCAATTTTTAAGCGAACGTGTGTCGCCCAAGACAGACGAAGCAATAGATAATAACAGTGCATTTGTCATTGATGATGAGGAAGACGAAGATGAAGATGAAGATGACTTACTTGCCTTTGAGGGACCAGCGGACAGCCCCAAATCCGCGAAGAAAAAGCCCGATTTGGGGCCGTCAATCCCTCCCGCGTTAGGCAGGCCCGATTCCGAGAATGATACCAGACGTGCAGTATCCAGGGCGGTATCCGAGAAAGCTAATGCGGCCCTAGATCCTTCGAACCCGCTGCACATCACATTACCTACATTTCGCATGGTCGTGCTTGCAGATGAGCTACTAGAACAATTCTTCGAATCATCGTTTCCCACGTCATTGCATCTTATTGACGGTTTGGCAACTTCACACCAGTCATCATCATCCCTAACTACGTTTTCGAACATCAGCTTTGGACGCTCGTCTGCCGCACCTATTCCTATCACGCCGGCAGGAGTCGCGGGTGCCGGCCGTGGTCTACGTGGTGTTTTAGACAATATCGTCACAGATGCATCACGTGTTGCCGCCGAGGTCCGACGACGAATGGAAGATGCGCAGCGCGAATTGGAAAAGAATGCAGTGCCTGGACAGAAAGACGAAGAAGAAGAGGAGGAAGACCTTCAGGGCCCGCGCCCGACTGGATACGGTGGGGACCCCGAACGGCGGAGCGTGCGATCATCTGACAGAGACTTGCTGGATGGGGCCGACGCAGGAGCAGGAGCAGCAAAGGACCCAGAAGGGCAGAGTCAGTTAACTGTCGATCCCAATGGTGCCCAAGAAGGGAGACCGAGAACCGCTAGTTCTGCAACGACGCAGAGGATTGTGGAGTTCGAGGGTTGAAATGCATGTAGAGGATAAGCACAGGGACATAACGGAGTCAGGTATCGGTCTGGAACATGATTGGAGGTCTCGGTATCGTTCTCATTACTATGTTCACAGGGTGTATGTATTGTCGAGCGTTACCGCAGCAAGACTACATATGTGCAATTCAGAGTCGATGAATCAGTACCCCTCGGTGGCGTTGAGACATTGCGCATATCTTGATTTGGCAGAATAACCCCTCCAACGTCCCAAAATTGTAGATGAGCCAAGATCATGTCCTCTAAAGTCAACTTGGTCTTTGCAATTTTCTTGGGCTTCTGCGAGCTCGTTAATGAGGTTGACATTAGAGATTAGGTTCGTAATACCGGCTTTAATTAATCTATCGTGTATTGAGCCTAGTTGAGAAGCCTATATGGCTTGAAGATTTATAGAGGTGGTTGAATTGATATGAATCAAGGTCTCCGACACCATTCCAAGGACAGTAAGACATCCCTAGATCAGAATATTCGCAGGTCGTCGGCGATAGATCTCAGTCAACCGGACTACAAGAATTCCATTCCAACTAGCTATCAACTAGGTAGCCATGTTATTCCTCCCTAGCATAGACACTGGAGGCTGAACGAAGCACCGTGCCCCTTTTCCGAGATGCCATCAAATATTTCAGAGCTTATATTTCCCAACTGTGGGCTCTGCATACCATCTCCAATATCACTCCTCTAAACAAACTAGCAATCCAGTTGGCTTCACTACACACACACACACACACTCTCTCTCTCTCTCTCTCTCCCGGGGATATCTAGATATACCTATACCCAAGCATATTAGCGCTAATCGACAACATGGGTCTACCATCCCAAGCCGCAGCTTGCCTGCTCGCCTTCTGCGCGCTAGCCGGCGCGCAGGCGACCACCACCACGGGCACCGCCACGGGCGCGGGCGCGGGCGCCACGACCAAGACGCGCGCCATCTCCATAACGACGACGACGGTGACGACCTCGCGCACCATCACCCACACCACCAGCGCCGCGTCCCGCACCGGCACCGCGCACGTCCCGGGCGTGACCCACATCCCCGACGCCGCCATCCTGCTCTCCGTCGTGCCCCTCCCGGCCCAGGCCCAGGACCAGGTTGGTAGTTACGATAACCATGACCACAACAGCGAAGGGAGCCTCTTCGTCGACACCACGCACCCGCGCCTCGCGCGCTCCTGCGCCGGCGCCTCCCCCTTCAATCTGACATCGGGTCGCCTGTCCAGCGGCGGCGCGTACGTTGCTACGAGCCCCGACGTGGTGTTCCAGCCGCTGCGCCCGCTCGCGCGCGCGGGGGTCGTGGACGCGGTGTTTAGTGTGGAGGAGGGGTACTTGCGCTGGTATGATGCGCGGTTCTACGGGGGGCGCGCGCGGTACTGTCGCGATGCGGGCGCGGTGAATGTGGTGTTCCATATTGGCAAGACGTGGCCGCGGGGGTGTGTGGAGGTGGATGTAAGGGCGGTGAGGGAGAGCGCGTGTAAGGACGGCGTGGTGGTTGAGGGGGGCGGGCGGGTTGGGGAGGGCGGGGAGGCGAGGACGACGGCGAGTGTGGTGATGGGGACGGGGGCTGCGGGGGCTGCGGGCACGACGGGTGTGGCGGGGGGGTGGGATGAGCTATGATGGATAAGGCGTGGTTACGAGGATACTCTAGGGATAATCGAGAACAGTCAATTTTGCGTTATATGAGATATGAAGTATGAGGAAGAATGTCTTATCAGAATAATTATCCTCTTTTCTCTTAGCCATTAGTTCTTCAGATGTTAAAAGAATCGACGGTCACTCAAAAATCACCGTGTTTGTTAAGGACCAAACGAGACAAGTAGTATAAATATTCCAGTTAGTTACAATAATATGAAATTCCTATCCAAAAATATCAACTCGTAGAGTAGTACCTGTAGGTATTTGAGGTAAATACCATTTTAATCACAGCAAAAAGCCGAGATATTTGAAGAATAATAGTATATGCCTGCCTAAGGTACCTAATATGCAAAAAGGGGGTGGGGGTAAACAAAATAGCCCCTTTTTTCTTTATCCCCTAATGAACTCCAACACGATTATTCCATCAATCGATCCTGTAAATTACCAACTTTCCACTGAATTTTTTTGGTGCATTCTATGGAACCAACAGAAATAGGCTTCCAACAGGCTACCTATTCAATGGAGATGCTGTGAAGTTCCTCAACGTCATCCTCCACGGTGGCCACGCGAGTTTTACGAGAAACATGAGCTCTCTCGGGAGCCTCGGGAGCCTCCGTGGTCTCGGTGGAGCTCGTAGTATTGCTCAAAGTCTCCAGCTCGATAGGCGGGTTCTCCGCGTCACGGTGAGCGTTGCGGTGAGCCGCATCGGCTGCTTGCATGCGTGCTCTACATCGTTTCTTATACGCCGCCTATACCTGTTATTAGTTTCCCGGTCACGTATTCGAAACTCATTTCCGGGCACGGGGGAGCAGGTGAGTGAAGGGGTCGGCGAGGAGAACGCGAATGTGATTTACAACCATGATACGCATGCGTGGGGTTGCGGGAACAACTTACGCAACTGGTGAGTACCCAGAAGACGCCCAGGATCGTGGCAAAACTTATGAAGGTGAGCCCCAGGATGAGAAGCCATTCCGCGGGCTTGGTGCGGTACATTAAGTAGATTGACACGGTTATAATTGAGGTCGTGGCGAAGCCGACGGTCAGGTAGCCGACCTTAGACCGGATCGACCTAGCCGCCTCCGAGTTACCGGTGGAGTGCACGTACGGACACGTGCGGACATATGCGTAAGGTGGCATTTTGTAGTAGAGTGAAGGAATACTGGATAGTATGAAAATGAAGTTTCTTGGTTTTCGTATGTCGTTCCTGTTGAAAGGACGCTTTAGGGGGCTGATGCTACAAGATAATATATTCGTCTGAGCTGTCTCTGATTTGAACGAATGAGAAAATGAGTTACTTGTCGGTTTAAAAGTGCGAGAAGCAAGATATATATACTTCTATTTACTGACGATAATTTATTTCATATAAGTAATTATTGAATGTTGTTGTCTTCATACTTTCGAGTTGTCGAGTCGTCGAAACTTTGAGTACGCCCCTGAACACTCTATCGAAGCTCAGTTACGTCCTTCCTTAAATCTCTCTGATTTACTTTCAGCCTCTGCTATACTTCCAACTTTAAATAAATAACAATAATAAGCGTATAAACTTTTTATTGGATATTAAGTTAAATTTTGTGAAGTTATCTTTATAGTATTCAGGGGAGTAAAGAGTAAAAGTTTTTCAGGGGCTATGAAGCTGCCGAGTGCTTTAAGAACGATAATCGGGCTTTTCTAAAGAAATCTAAATTTCATATTTGGTGTAGTTTTTAAATCAATTCATTTGAAGCTAATTATTCTCGGATGGACACGCATCCTTGATATCCCATTTTCAATTTTCAATTTCGGCATGCGAAATGTTTCTTGCATTTGTATTAATCCTTCAGGGGACCAGATTTTGATTAGTTGTTTATTGATCGTCTTTCAACCAGAATCATGTCGGAAATAGACGCTGGAGTTCTTGTCATCTATTGTGCGATACTCCTGTGCGTCGCTAATGCAGTTGCCTGTCATTTCGGTGCCTGGCAAGTCCAGAGCGTGAACGCCAAGTACATGATCGGCGCCTTTGCCGGCAACTTCATAACGTTCGCGAGTATATTCGCCTTCGGAATTGCCTGCATCTATTACGATCAGTACCCAGTATTCGGAATCGCCTTGAGTTTCTTCTCCCCTGCGGTGGGAAGTATGCTCATGTGGCTCGGGGCGGCGGATGTAAGTTATCATTTACATCTTAATACCCATCTGAATTATCAACGCCTATTCTATTTGATATCCTTGGCGTG
This sequence comes from Annulohypoxylon bovei var. microspora, assembly GCA_022836615.1. Classification (NCBI taxonomy): domain Eukaryota; kingdom Fungi; phylum Ascomycota; class Sordariomycetes; order Xylariales; family Hypoxylaceae; genus Annulohypoxylon; species Annulohypoxylon bovei. The sequence continues at coordinate 104,212 of MU405287.1, forward strand.
GTACGAAAACTAATCAACTTAGCCTACGCACGAGTCGTGCCGTCGAGCGAGGCGGGCTGCGGTTGGGCTACTTCACAAGAAAGAGGAAGTGGAGGAGATTGAATGGGTGACCGAAGATGCCAAGAAGGAAGCAGAGGGGGTGGAGTTGGAAGTGGACGAAGGTGTATCTGCCCTATCACCTGTACTGGATGACCGGTGCGCGCCTGATAAGATTCTAGGAGAGAGCGGCGAAGAATGGCAGGTTGTATCACCAGCAGCTAAGTTGGACGGTGAGCCCCTCAAAAAGCCCCCTAAAACGGTACGATGGGAGACGTGATATCTGGATTTCATATGGTTGGGCTATGAGGCGCTACTGCCTCAATAATATCCATGGGTATCATTGAAGACGTATCGGAGGTTTCCTGCGTGTCTTTAAGAAAGTTGACTCATCCTAATGAAACACTTACTTGCTCCTATGCACTGTAACTCGATCCTCACGCTCGGAGCGCTACCACCACTCTCATGGGAACTTCTGTACCTGTGTCTCGGAACCCCCAAAGGTTAATACATACCTAGATAGGTACCTAATCACGTAACTCTTTTTTCAAGTTCCCTCTGCGTAAGTTGTTAGCCCCCTTATCCTCATTAGGTAGTGTACAAAAGAACGATGCCTACCTCCTATTATTCAAGAACCCACACGCTCATTTCCCCAATCCATACAAAGTAGAGAGAAAAAACAGAACTAAACGCTACAGGAAGGCAATTATAAAGCGAAGAAAAAGGCAACCTGATTCCCTAGAAGCCGCTCAGTTCGAAATTAACCAGGGCAATCGTGGAATCGTCAAATTAGGGACACCGAACGCCTCCTTCATGTCCCTCACCACTGCGATAAGGTTATGCAGATAGTACCGGCCCTCCCAGAACAACTTCCCCGGGTCATCACCCGCTTCCATATCCACATCGCCTCCCGATGTGACCGGCATTCTCATCGCGACCGCCTTCTGCTTCGCGATGACGACGTTTACCAGATCGAATATAAGCGTTAGCACCCACCTCAGCTCGGGCTCGAGGTACGTGAAGCCCTGGACCCAGCAGCACCAGGAGCGGGCGTCGAGCAGGAGCCCGTCCACGGCGCCGAATCTCTCCTCCTCCTCGACCAGCGGCCGGAAGTAGTTTCTGATGCGCCGCTCGATCGCGGAGGGCTGGACGGCGGGCCAGCCGCGGAAGTCCGTGTACCGGAAGAAAAAGACGCCCTGGTGCCAGCGGTGCCACTGCGCCGGGCGCACATCGAAGACGGCGGGGTTTTCGTACGGCACAAACTGCTGCAGGAACGCGGACGCGCAGACGCGGATGGGGACCTGGACGATGTTAGGGAGGCATGTGTGGTCTGGTGGCGCGTCCTCCATCTTGATGTCACCGTCTGCGTCTACCGCTGAGCACTACTCGTTATGACCCATATCATTTTGGCTGTTGTCGATAGAACTGGTGTTGCGACGGGGACGCTTCCGGTTCATTCTTTGTGGTCTTCTGCCGCTGTTTTGGGCCTGTTCTTGGAGATTCCTGAACGTCTCTGCCAGAGTCGGGAACGAGCGCTTAGGTCCATCCAGATCCATGGGGTCGGAGACGCTAGTCGCGGTATCCTCGCGCCCAAACGGATCGCCGGGAGTACTAGGAACAGGCGATATACCAGCCATCATTTCGTCATTAGGGCCGGCAGTGGCGCCGATATCAGAGTTCGGGTATCTAGTAGCTTCTGCGGGAAATCGGAAGAAGAGCCAAGCGCACTCGCCGCATAGGGGCTGTGGAAGGCGCCGGTGAGTCTTAACAGCAATGCAGTGGTAGACACGATGGATAGAACAATAATAGAATGCAGCGCCGGGACTCGTGTTCTTGTCATGGTTGAGCTTGAATTTCGACCCGTTTGGACGAACGTGGTGACATTCTGGCATGGAACAAGGCATTTTTGTGGCGGTACCTTTTTTCCTCTTTTTGATGATTTTATTTTCGTATATTAGAATAATGAATGTGTCTTAACGGAGGACTCTGGTGTGTCAATACAGCATATCTGTGAAGTTGATTGAGTAAGTGACCTGAGAATTGGACGTGGTAGATGTGGTAGATGTGATAAATGTGTGAGAATAAGTTGAGGTTGTAAAAACGTGGTCGGATTTTAAGTATCATATTTGAGTTTAATTACCTAGGTAAGTTTGAATGAATGAGGAAAGAGCCCATAATTCACCAGGAAGTGATGAAGCAGTAGGTAAATGATATTTTCTTGCCTACGAGTTAGTAAATCATATTCTACCCGGGGTAGTTGCCTTTCAGGCGATAAACTAAGTTGAGAAGTCGTAATAGAAAGGTAGTTACACCATTACTTTCCTAATTATGTAATCCATGCTCTTTCTGAGGTTCCAGTTAGGTAATATTGAATATTGAATAGCCCTATACTTGAAATTTTGTGTTTGGGGAATCTCACCTCCTATTCGAGTTCTTCCATTGGAGGAGGCAAATTTCGCATGTGACCGGCTCCGCGAGCCCCTGAATAAGCAAGCCATTTTCTATACACCCTACCTAGGTAACCACTCAGGCATGCTTCGGCTTAATTATAAAATTCGTCTCGCTTCTCATCTCACAAGTTAATATTATTCCTTATCACACCTCGAAGTTAAAAACAAGCATGGATGTTATCAACCATTCGTTCGGAGAGCAGTCCTACCCGCCGTCCCCTGCTAGGTCGAGAAAATCCACCCTCGGCTCTACACGCGCTACGCCCACAACGGGAAAGGAGTATCTCCGTCGCATCTCACATCTCGTGAGCTAATGGGGACTTTTACAAGATTTACGTACTTAAAGGAATGTTCCCTAGGAAGTTTGTGTGTGTCGCACCGAAAAAAAAAAAAGCCACGAGGCCAATGGCGTTGGTGATGGAACAGGGATAGAACCAAGGTTCGAAAGCTTGTTCGGTCCCAAACCCGGTCTATTGGAAATCAGGTACCGAGGGGGGAGCGCCCGCTCAGCATGCTGCTGTGTAACGTCGGAACTTCTAAGCTCAGAAACCCGAGCCAAGATTCAGTCGCCGGAGCCTCATAAGTAACTGCATGTACTCTTGGACGGCCTTATTGATGGGTTGTATTACCTCAGTATTACCTACTCGGTAGTCGGTCATCCCCGTAGAGGTGGGTGGCGTCTAGTGGCACTTCCCGACGTCGAGACCACACGCGCATCTCCGTCTTTATGAGGTGTCATGTCGACAAAAGCACTGTGTTCACTAAGTGTAATGTAACCCCCTTGAGCCTCACTCAAGCCTCGCAGGGCTGACAGGGAGTAGACAGCGAATGGCGTTCGAGCCTCGAGAGCCACTCGCGTTTAAGATTGATAATTACCGACGAATCATGTGAGAGGGAATCAACCCGGTCATACTCCGGTACTTGACCTTGTTCGTCTACACCGGCTTTGATTCGCTAAAGCTCGTGATTTTTTTGACGAGAGTTAGGAGTTAGCGTGCGAAGCTGATGAACGATAGGAAGATTGCGTTGCTGTAAATCAATTTCTTGTCTCTTCACTAGACACGTGAAAGCTAGACCTTCACGCTTCTGGGTATTGCCGCTTATACGTGCCCTCGCCTGCGTCTAACCAGCCGATCTCGAATCTATTGGGACGCCCCCCCCTCACACTCACCCCCCGTACACCCCCGAGAAGCAAAAACAAGAGAGAAATATATCAAGTTGCATATTCGCGTTCCCCGTACAAGACACCGACTTTTCGAGTCAGCAAGCCAATGACTATGAAATGACGTGTACTCTCAGAGTGAACCACCCCATGACAATTTTCTTTTCGAAAGAGACGCTAGGTCTTAGTGAATTCGATAGACCATGCGTTCGACCAGGATAAGGTCATGATCAGTGCATGGTGGGAACTTTTCGAACTTGCAAAAGAATGAAACTGAGAAATGATATTGCAATATCGGCGAGGAAACCCAGGGCTCAAACTCAAACTCAAACTACGCCTGGCATTTTCAGTCAGTCGACTACTTTCGAATGTCACCGCCCGAATCAGACAACTTACTCGGAAGAAAACTTCATTTTTTAGGCAACGTAAGTTCCACAGTAAGGACAGTCTCTTCCAGGCAAGACCCAAACTTCTTGGCCCTTCCCCTGACAGGTTGGGCAACGTTTTCCAGGGGCCTTGAGGTAGAAGGTTAATAATACTCTATTCTCGCAGGTAGACAATGGCACATACGGTCCCAGACATATCAACCAAGGGGCAATCGTGTGTGGATGTTGAATGGCAACAATGATTGACTTGGGACTCAGAGTGGGAGTCGTGAACATACGAGCAGGCCATTGTATGTATATGGTTGTCTTGGGAATAAACTAGAATATTCTAGAAAGGAGGGGAATTATATCAAAGGAACGTTGATAATTATAGCTGGAGAGGCGGGGCGACGGGGTGAGCGACGAGATAAGCGTGAATAATGGTGGATGGTGTGGTATGCTCGAGGACACTCGAGGTCCTACGGCCGTACTTATACTTTTCTTGGGTAACTAGGTCAACGCCCGAAACAAGGGCCGAGTAGGTGTATCGCAGGGGCAGACAAAAAAAATAGGACAGCTCAAATGACCACGATTGCCGCGTTGAATGCGGCTGGCGTACTTAGTCCCTGTGTGGGAAAAAAGTGACGGGGTATCTGATAGTTAGAACCTGTACGTATCCGAAGCAGCACGGAATCATGTTGCGGAAGGCTCGCGGCAGAGGGGTGCCCTCGCTCTATTCGTCAAGGACACGGATTCTAAGCCGACGTAATAATATTATCAGGTCTAGTTCTGAGCAGTATCCCGGCAAAAAGCACCTTTGCGGTGACTGAGCCCGATGCGTCCAGCCATGCTTCGATAGGGGAGAGGCACGGTGATCTGAATTTTCTGACAAGACACAAACTGATTAAGTGGGGTTTGATATCGAGGGCAAGAAACGTGGGACACAAGTAGGCCGTGGACCTTCTTGGCACCTGGAATGACATCTGTTTCGTCAGTGCGGATATGGCGTCAGAAGACTATTGGGCTGGTGTTAAGAGAGAAGGCAGATCGTGACTGTCAGTAAGTGTATGTCGTATGCGGGTGGTGTATGTATGTTTGAAGTGTGTGTGTGGGCCAGTACGCCAGAGAAGTCTGGACATCTCAGGTCAGACAGGGCGAGTTGAAAAAGCAAAAAACAGGGATAATCTGTACCGCCAACTACGGTTGTCATCGACCGGGTTGGCGGGTACTCGGGCCCGTCGGGGGTTTCTTTTGTTCTTTTTTTATTTATTTTGTTTTAGGAGATCGTAAGTGGGGAGATATATAAAGAGGACTCGGGAAGAGAGACAAAGGTGATAATGAAACAAAGGGACGGAGGGAGTGGGAAGACAAGACAAGGGGATGATAATTAGGTAAGGTGTTTTGAAAGTTATGGATTTTAACTGCTACCCGGTAAGTAAGGATGATAGGTAGTTGATATTTGGACCCCTATACTAGGTACGTATACATAAGCTACAAGGTAGGAATGCTGGGAATATATGATATGCATGTATGTGGTACCTTACGCATGAGGATATGCGCGTATGTATGCATGTAGGTACATGTAGGTATGCATGTATAGGCAACACATACATTATATGTACGATATATAACTGTCAACCTCTTAAATGGATGAAAACCATCCCAGTATCCGGGGTTGCCAAGTTTGCTTGATCCAAGCGCTCGGAACGCCCCGCGCGTGAAAAAGACATAAAGTTGCATGGTAATGGGACATATCAATATCGAATAATGGGAATGGGGAATGGGAAAAAAAGAAAGGGAATTCAAATATCGAATGGAGCGTGACTTATATGTAATTAAGTAACATACATATGGAAACTTTCTCCAAAGGGACCCCCTTTTTAGCGCCCCTGTAACGACCTGTGCGACCATGCTCCCCTCCCCAAGAAAGCGCCTCCTAACAACCTTAACAAACCTCACTAACACTAACAGGAAACAACGAACACCAACTTTAAGTCTTCACTATTTTTCACTTTTCACTTTTTCATCTAACTTCAACTTCTCAACTCTTTTACACCTTCTAACTTCGTACTTACAGTTCTAATTCTAACTGAGCGTACATGAGATATTTCTAAATGCCCAACGTTCCATCACTCGTTTTCACGAAACCAAGTTTTTGTTTTTCACATCGTTGGGCTCAAGAAATGGGAGTCACCAAATTACTCCCAGAACCTTCAGCACCGTTGAAACCCTGATTCGATCCCATGCGCGTCACGACGCACGTTTTTTCTCAAGTCCCTGTCTCCCCTTGAATGCAAAACTAGCGTAACATAAGTAAAAAGCAGACGCCGATTCGTCGATGACCCTGTCACTCTCCTGTACTACCGCTGCAAAATCTACGCGAATTCGTCGTTGATATCACTGCTACCCTTTTCCGGAGCTGTTCACCAAGTCTAGAGTCCCCTAGAGGATCTTGTCGTGGTGGTTTTTGACCCCGTCCCACAAGCTGACTCCTGTTGCAACCAACCAAGCCTACCTCCGCAGATGGCAGGTAGCAGGTAAATGATTGATTGTACTTTTATTCTCAATTATTTGTTGTCGTTTTTAGAAGCCTCATAAAGCAAATTGGGCCGCCTTGTGTCTCGGTACCGCATTCCTTTTGTGGAGATGCGGTTGTGCTGTCTATAGTGGCAGATCTCATACGTGTTCGGCAAGAGAATAATACTTTATGGAGGTGCTCAGGTTGATATCTGGTGGGAAATAATCCGATTGACGACCTGGGAACTTCAAAATTCATTACGTTGTAAGTAGCTACAGGCATTAGGTAAGAAGCCCTCTCTCGTTGCCTAAAGGAGAAAGTCGATTAATGGGGTCCCCCCTAGGTTTTATCACTGCCGCTAGGTACAACTACCTTCAAGAGCTTTTGAACTTATCCGTCATCCCTCCGTCGTCACTCTAGCCAAAGCCACGGCCTAGTCTGATCGAACGATATCTCTGCTGACTTTATATACAAGCTCTCGTCCGACAAGGGGGGGCTATCATATGTCGCGGAGCCGACTCCTTCTGGCGGCTTCCTCCCTCTGCCTGTCACTCTCAGGGCCTCCTCACGACATGCAGAACCGGACTCGTGAGCCCCACAAAGTAACCACATGAGCTGGCATACATGAAGCCTTTCCCGGTGGATACTAGTCCATTCAACCGAGCGAGTCCCGCGAATGGTTTCTGAAGAGGTAGTATCCTTGAGCCCGGCGTATCAATCTCTGCGGTCACTCACTCATTGGCCCTTTTCTCTCGCCCGCCCACCGACTCGCAACTTTCCTAGCTCCTCAGATCGTCCGCTTAGCCGGCGATCCACCCATATTCATACTCCTTAGACCGCTTGAGGGATACGTTGGGCAAGAAAATGACAATGCATAGGCCTATCTAGATTGATTATTAACTAATAAAAGCAGTCAGGGAGGACGTCTTTAACTAAAGAAGACCGCTAGCCAAGTTTTTAAAGATCGACGGCTCAGGCTTTAGCTGACATGGCGGGATAGGAGCTTCGAAGATTCGTAGTCCTTCGTCAAGGCCGCAGCATCGCTTCATGGCGCCGCCGCCAAGACTATTCAGGGCAAACAGCGCTCGAATCTAGTAATAGGGCCAATTACCCAATAACCGGGGCATTACCTCGCCGAGCTTGGGCATGTTACAAAATTGACTTATAGCGACTCGTTCAAGAGCCGCAAACCGTATTCTCCGTGTTCACCTTCAACACTTACTATCGTGGTGGTCTCGCCATTCTGCATGCGCGACCCCGTTATTCATCATAACGGAGTTTATGCTAGCGGGGGGTCCTTGCAGGTTTCATCATATCGGATGCGCCTTTAACCCGGTATTGTGCATCGTCTGGTCGCGGTCAAAAAAAAAATGACAGGTCACAACTCACCAAAATATGCCTCCCCTCACCCCTAGATTAGCTGCAACTAGGCTTGACAAGCAATTAGTCGTGCAATTCGGCTATCGCGATATTCAAAATGGCATGCAGCAATTCTTGCGGATCCTTAGGTCCCACACACGAGACTAATAAGGTCATTGGACTTCGAAGACGTGCATCGCATCACCGCTCCCGGCTTGCCTTGAGATTCAACTCGGGATCCTAAACACCTGTCACCTCTGTCAGCTCTTAGCGCTCAATACTCCGCTGCCGATCGACAGAAAGTAAGGCTAATGTGTTAACAACGCTACCGCAAATCAGCGCGCATGTGTGCACTCGCTCTCCTAACAATCCCATCTAGCTTAAGATTACTCGTCCGATCTTACCGTACCTTAGAAATTCCTCTTTGTCAATTCTCACGCCCAGCTGACGGCCACGCAGCAGCAGCAGCAGCAACAACATCGGGAAATGCGCAGACTCTAATATTTCGCTTACCTGCACCGGCTGCCGGACATATCATAATGAAAAAGCAACTGAATTTCATCTATTTACTTAACGAGAGGCCAGGCGGCCAAGGCTAACCGCAATCAGACAATTCAAGGGCTCGTTGATGCCGGCGTGGTGCATCCTTGACGACGCCACTTGATCTGTTCACCGTCCGTGGGTTTGGGCCTTATCCCTGTTTTCCATTACAAAGGTTCGGCGACACCAGAGGGAACTTGCAGGACTACGGCGTACGGAACCACTACGCTGGGACGAATGAGAAGACGATCATGTTCCTAGTTTCGAGCATCGTGCCCCACTGCCGACCTCAAGATAATAGCTGCCATCTCATTGAATCGCTTCCTCGAGGATTACCCCCTCGACTTAAAATGGACGCCTGGAATTCCCGACCAATATCATGGCCTCTGCCATCCCCAAGGACGTCATATCTTAATTTGTAGAGTAAGGCACGAGCTACGTGCAGCCTAACAGCTTTCAAGCATGTGACATCACTTCCACTAGGGGTATGTATATTCCGCCATCGGCTCATGGACACAGAAACTTATGGCGATGGTGTTCTGGCCATTAAATCTCGGGTCATTTGCCATGCCGGCTCAGCTACAGCCTAGCCGACTAGGTAGTAAATATCTCCCAATGAAACCCTGACTAGCAAGCCATGACGACGAAATCGATGGATACAACCGACATGTAGCTTTATTCTAATCCTTCCTCCCTAGCCTGCGCTATAACTATTAGCGCGGTCTGCAATGACATGTTATCTGTTGCGGTATACGTCCAAGACAACGTCCTACATGGGAAATACGCGCTGTCAACCGGCAACTGACTTAGACATCGTAACACAACAGAGAAAAAGCGTTGAGCTTCTATACCTTAACGGAAATTGGCATACAACAATGTGGCACCGCCTTCGGTCTGGTCTTGATAGCTGTCTACCACGTTGGGTAGGGTCTCTCTTGATGATTTTCTCTTTGCAGATCTCGTCAGCCGTTAGTACGGGGTGTTGTCACGAATTAACTCATAACAGAAACTACTAACCAATACGAGGTATGATAGAATACAGGCATTATCACCACAACACGCCATTTCCGCTGTCATTGACTGAGTCTATACCTGCGCAGTCCGTTCTCAGCCATGGCAATGTTAACCTAGAATAGCTATGACATAACTTCCGTCGATACCCTTCACGATGTCTCAGCGAATATGTGCCAAGGCAGCTTGATTTGTGAAATACAAGGTCGCTTTGACATGAGACGCTAGCCAGTGCGGTGCCGACAAGTTCAAAAGCAACGTTTTCTCTCGGTGATCAACTCCACGACAGGGACGAATGCCACGCTCCGAGGGCCCGCTCGCTTCTCGCCTGTGCCGAAGTAGGCGTCGAAAAAATACTAAACCGTACCTGTCAGCTATTACGACGGAGGGACCCTCTCGCCCAGTAACATGGCGAAAGCAATTAACCTTAAGGCTGGCCATCCCACCATCACGCTCGGCTATTCGGTTACGGTAGCAGTTGATCTACCCTGGGAAGTCTTTAGAGTTCCCCTGGTTTCTAGAAAAAGGGTTTGATATATAATAAGAAGCACATATTGGTTACACAAACGCTGCTGAGTGGTCGGTTCGCCAGTCGACTGACGTTTGCTCGCTGCCCAGATCCTCTGAGATCTCGCATCGTAACGTTGCTGCATCAGCCAGCGCGAAGTTCGACTCGCTATATACCAGGGGTAGTGATAACTTACGTCCATCAAGCATGGGGCGGATTGGGGTCCGCTAACCAACGAAATAACTACATATGTAATATGTTCACATACAGGAACGAGACGCGATATAGGAATATCACCTTAAGACGAAGCAAGGTACATGTACCCGCTCAAACGCATACGCATACACATGCGCATATGCATATACCGGGACAATTCGAGGTTATACGTGCCAATCTCGAATAACTCAAACACTTCCCCGGATCGACGCCACACAAAACAAACGAGGCTAGCTAGTTGTAAGTAGCTTAGGGAAGTGTAAGCGTAACTCTTACGTGCGCACGGCTTGCAGACAGGGGTTGGAAAATTTACCCGCCTAGGTATTCATCAGGTGAACTACCGAATGAAAAGAAAGGGGGAGAAGAAACTTAGGCATTATATGAGCCTCATGACGTGGTAGCACCCCGTTTCTGAACGCCTCCATCTTTCACCGAAAATGGGGACGGGCCGCCACGTAAAATAAAAGGGTCTCCTTGCCATCGCCCGCATGAATCTATGTACACACGTACAGGGAAACCCTTGGTATGGGGAAGATGTAAATAGCCTCCCTATATTAAACGGCTGGCTGGACCCCCTTAGTCTGCGAGGCGGCCGTGGACATAATTAAGCCAAGTACCTAATCATTAGGTATCGACTATGGGCTAAGCTAGCGGCAATTACGACGCCTCAACGAACGCCATGTCTCGTCCACCCTCCCATATCTGCTCGTTTATCTGTTTGGCGCTTCCTGTACGCCCTGATGAACAAACGATTTCCTCGCGATACGAACACACTGCTCGACTCAGACCCCCGTGAGATCATCGAGAAACTACCTAGCAGAAGAAAGGTGCAAGAGAAACAAGTCAGGAGACCAAGAAAAAGCAAAGGAGATTACTAATCAGCCCAGACATGGATACCTATATTCGTCTATCCTTCCCGTCCCACCGCCATCTGCACCATCTTTTGCAGGGTTAGGGTTCTAACGGTCGACGGGTACACCCGCCGTCTCAGCCAGTTCCCATAGAAGACGGTGATCTAAGATTTAGATACGAATTAAGTAACCCGAGTACTAGTATCCTTCGCTACCTTAGTGTAGTGCCTAGATACGAGCTTAACTTGCAGAGCTAACTCTTACGGCTAAACCTGCCGTACATTCCCCACCGTTGACTCCGTGAGGTGTCTAGGGTTGATATGGCTGACATCCATATCTTGGACGCTAGATTCCCATGTGGATCATCTAGCATGGGGAACTGTTTTGATGCGCATGTAGGACGGCCGGGCTGCGCATCTCACTTCCCCGGTGTCACCGAAGGATACATAAGAAGAAGAAAAATGGGCAACAAATAAACGTCATACGAGTAAATAGGGGGCTTGGTCAAGTGACTGGCATACTTGGAGGCTTGTGTCAAAATTTAGACAGGAGAGGAGGAGGTGAGTTACTTGCCTTGGTTCAGTTCCTCGAACCTAAGATACTTTCCTGGGTATCTAGGTATGAATAACTACAAGAAATATTACTACTACTCAAAATAACGCTTCCTAGGGCCGAGAATCTCACGTTTCAATTGAGGCACCCCAGCTAGATGGACCACGTGCTCGAACGGACCTATCTTGCTGCAGATTACAAACGCCATTCGCCACCGCGTTAGTCGAATCTCGAAGCTAGGAAACTAGATTCATGCCCTCGAAGACTAGTTCAACTACACGCGGCGACAGCGACGACCACGAACCCCCGGCTTAAAGCTAGGCTCGTCGAGCCCCGAATCTAAGGTCGTACGCCTAGATTGATCTGGGCTCGTCTCCTGATGATTCGTCTGTCAGCTTCGTCCTTGTTTTTTTTTTTCGCTACTACCTACTACTACACCTAGGTAATTGTCGCTAGGTAGGCAGGTAGCAACAACAGTCGAATCGCAGTCAGCAAATACCTAGTCAGTCTATTTAGGGAGTTAGCCAGCACATTCTCGTCGCACAAACGCACAAAACTACACACGCATAACACATGGATCCCATGCCTCGCGGCCCGTCCTCGTACGATGTCTGCGCAAGGCCCGTACGAAGCAAGTAATCCCGCGATCGAGTCTCGAGACCTTCACTCGCCCACCTACCTTGTCGTCGTCCATTCCAGCCCGGTCCGGGCCAAAAAATTGCTAATTCCGCGGTCGAAATCTTGGAATCCTGGACTCCCTCGATGGCCAGGGCGGGTTTGGCGGAGGCGAATCGAGCTGAGGGAATAACGCGGCACGGCCGATACGCGTACGCGTCCGGGTCTCTCGCGATCGAGGGGGGCATGGCGTGACATTTGCAGTACGTCCGTAGGTTAGCCCGGGTCGGCTGGGTAAGTTGGGAAATGCTCGCGAGCCTAGAATGCCGTCGACTGCCCTTTCTCCCCCATTGTGACGGGATCACCGCGGTATCTAGGCTGCCCCTTGGGCATCTACGCTAGAGGCTAGAGAGTCCTACGTGCTTAGCGTATCCTGCTCGATCTCGGGCGATGCAGTCAGACTATAGAAATAGAATTTCGAGCGTCTATATGCCAATGACAGCGAAGCGTTCTACGGAATGGCAGGACGATATGCCCCCTAGGGTATCCCGGGCCAGCCCCTTTTCCATGTACTCCTCGGGTATCTAGATAGTTGGGCATACGGACACAGAGATAGGCAACTAGTTCCCCCAAGCTGACGAGCTGAAGCGACGTCTTCCGTATCGTGTAGCACACATGACGTAGCAGGCGCATGTTCTGGAAGAGGCTCTGTAGCGGTTCTTATCTTAGGTATCTAGCGATCGCCCCTATCGAAGCTATTATTCCCCGATACATTTCCCTTATCTCCCTCCTCCCTCGTCCGAAGACTCCCTCCTTGTCTTCACGAGTAACGAGAGCTAAGCCTAGCCGTCTCCGTTGTGTCTTGTCGAACGAGCCGACCCGGACGGACGCGTCAAACCAACGACAGGAACATGTTCGTTGTTCCGGGTATCCCTACTATCATGCGATGAAAACAAAAAAATCTAGAAAGATTTCCGACTAAAAATAATTATCCAAACACTGCCGACGCAACTCCAATCAGACAGAACGATGGAGAAGAAAAAAACACGAAGAACCCTTGCGGTCATACGTGAAAGGATCTCATCTGATAATGCTGATTCCTTTCCCTAACAGCATCCGGACTGTAGCTGCTGTACGCCTGACATACCCTACCTAGTCCTGTTACACCCGAGACAGAAGAGAAAAAAATGCCGATCAAAATAAATGTTGTGGTGCCCAATCCTTGTTTTCCAAATACAATCTTCCATAGATTTTCGCCGGTTGTCCATTCCCCCCTGGTTTTGATACATGGTTCATTGAGTGGCTGTTGTAGTTTGGTGACGGGTGGCTTTGAACTCGGGAACGGGAACCGGGTTGTTGAGATGAAAGAAGAGTAGACGACTCGTGGTTTTTAGCGGATGCGGTCACACACGGCAAGCGGCTGTGAGCCGCCAAATTTATGGCCCGCCGTCGGTGCTGAGCACGACGGCTGTTTTCATATGACCTCCGACTTCGCTCGCGCACACGAAAGGTCAACGAAAGTTTTTATCCACACGGATGAAGAGAACACCTTGGGTCTCGTTGCCATTAGCATCTAAAAGGTGAACGAAGCGGTAACCCGTCGCTAAACGGTCAAGGCGGATGCATGCCCAGCCAGCGGAAGGATCGCGGAGTGACACGATCCGCGACGCACCGTCCTCGACCTTAAACCTAGATATATTCGTAAGCTAGGATTCGTGGACAAATCGGGATCTTCAGGAACACCCCATGATATGACAGACTAAGAAAGAACCCGCGGGTTACACGACTGACAAACGAGACGCTAATAGATGTTGAACATAGGTAGTTAGGAGAACGGAACCAAAGCTGGGAACCGGGGGGCTGAAAAGGTTCGGTCCGTTGCCGTGAAAAACCTTGAGAATTGCTGACAGACTGTCATATATCATATTTGCATTTCCGTTGCTCGACGGGTGATTGCACATGCAAGTTAAGCCGCCGGCTCGTCCCCAGCTTGGACACGTGGGTTCATTGGCCGTATGAACTGAATAACGAAAACCCGACCGCTCGGTTTCGGGTATGTAGGCACCCTTCCGGCGGGAAGTCGTAGAGGGAAATTGGATGAGAAAGTAGGGGGAGAATGAAGTATGTAGAAATTTTTACCTGACAAAGCTGAGCTGTTCGATAACCCTCTGAACGCCCAAAAATTGAATGTCGTTTTTGACCGAGATGAAGTCGGGATGATCTGTCTTCCCAGCCGCTGTCCTCTGCTTATATTCACACTCGCGCACCTTGCCGCCTCCTTCAATCAAAGATCCAAGCCGCTCTTCTGCCTTCTCGACGTGCAATTCACATTTTACTAGGGGTCTCAAGGATCTCGAGCTGCTGCTATCAATGCCCTCGGGTAGCGGAATGTGCTGGCCGGCGAGTACCGTAATGATGAGATCCAGATCATGATGAGGGGGGTGAATTTCCTGGCCCGGCCACGCATCTTCGCTGCGGTAACCCGGCGGCTTTAGCACCCATCCATGCTCGCCTGAAAACATGGCTTCGTTGAGCATCATGCCCTCATCCCAAGATTGCCAATTCATAGCTACCATCTGCACACCTTTACGCCAAAACTGGGTAGGGTCGGGGTTGGATGAATCAAAACGAAGGCCCTTGGGATAAGCACGCATGAAGAAATGACGGTTGTGGGAAAATAGCTCGTGGTGTTTAGAACCTACAAGCTCCAATATCTTATTCTCGCTTATCGAGAAGATGTGTGAGGGACTTTTGGCAGCAGGTGATTCGAAATTCGTGAAGTGCTCGCTGTGTGTGTATATAGCTAGAGCGCTAAGACTTTCGCATATAGGCACCTTCGGCTTCTTAGCGCCGGTAGGTCTATCGTCTTCAGACCCAGATGCCTCATCGTCGATTGTCGGGTTCGGTGATAGCGTTGACATGGTCGTTGCATCTAAAGACGACGATGCCTTTTTGACTTTGATGAGTATTCTATTACTCAATTCCTCTAAAGTTGGCATTCGACCATTTGGACAAGTTTCATGAAACTTGTCGACCAATACACCGGCCCATTCCTCTTTCATAATCTTCACCATGGCTTCCTGTTGCTCTTGGTCGGCATGGACTTCCAAGCTTACAATAATAGGTAAGCTGTTCGACTTGAAGGCATCCTCGCGGATTGCTCTACAAACTTCGCGGAATCCAACAGGCGCAGTGAATGTATAGCCGTGCATCACAATTGGCTCGTCTGGGGGCAACGATGGTCTAGATCTCAGAGACGAACGCTCTGCGTCGAGTTCACGAATGAGAGACGCTGGATCGAGACCGCCTCCCATTTCCCGGCCAAAGGGCGGCGGTGATAGCTCGGATTTGCTGCATCTTGGGCTGTGGCTGTGGATTTTCTCAACACCTAACCTTAGCCGCGTCCTCTCGATCGTCTCTTCTACAGTACCCTTAAAATGAGCCGCAGCAGTATGTAGACTTCCGCCGGAGAGATGACGCACGTGTTCAAATCTTGAGGGCGGCTTTGACGATGCATCCCGTGGGTGAACCGGAGTCGAGCTTTGTGAATCTCCATTCCACACATCTATCTCTATACATCTACATCCTCTTCTAAGGACGCGCCTGTAGGCATCTGCAGTGCTCCGACCGGCCAATTGGTTGCCCGATAGATATGTGTTGTGACTGCTGCTAATAAAGTAGTTGCTGATAGGTTTGGAGAGATCCTTGTTTTCAGGGGAGGCGGCGGGCTTCTCTGCCTCAAGGCTAAATTGGAGCCACCATACTTCGAGGAAACTCTCAAAATTGTATCTCTCCTCTGTTAACTGTATTATTGGTGCTTTCTCGCCCTGTTCGACCTCAAGAAAATTTGCAAAGGCGACACGGGATAGAGAGGGTTCTCCTCGGCGTAATGAATCATATAGTTTCCGTAATTGTCGCTGAATGGCGGCGCTGAGATAAACCTCCTTCTTTCCGCCCTGAAACTGTACGACGGTTGGTGCGACGAAGGAAGCTAAAGCAATTGCTCGTTTAAGGGCCTTAATCGAATTGGTACCAAGGTCAGAATTCAGGGTTAGACGACGACGCATCGTGGTTGCGTGTCTCGGGGTCGCTTCGGTCGGTCGTTTCCGCATCTTCGATATTGTCATCAGTATTTCGGTGCAAGTTCGTATTTAGATATGACGTAAATAAAGAAATCCTGAATCGAGTTATGATGTCAACTTACAGTGAAACACATCGGGTCAGCAACAATTAATTGATTAATTTCTTCCCGGATTTCTGCTATCTCGTTTGTGCTCCCACTGAGCAAGAGAGGGGGCCGTTAAAGACCATTAGGGGTGGGAGGTTCGTCGCCCGTTCGAAAGGGCTCCGAGATATTGATTTACGTTCCAACCAAGATAAGCTAGGTAGGTAGGTAGTTTGTGTTTAGGGGAATATGATGATGAGTTTGTCGAGTGAGATTGGTATGGGGTATATGAGCCGATAGATGGATATGTAGACGACTGACTAAACCAACCGAAGGACAGGATATGTATGCATAGGAGAGTAGGACAAAAGAGGGATTGTGAAATGAAGAGAAATGCAAAAATTAAAGGATCCAGGTTCAAGTTATTGTTTCTTCAGGTTCAGCTACGGGCATGGGTGTAGCCTCATCCCAGTTCAACCACAAACCGGGGGCCCCGCTATTAGCAGCTCTGAGAGAACCAATCCAACCGTTTTAAGGCGAGTAGATCCTTGGAAAACAAGCTACCATTCGTAGGGCTGGTACCGTTCGACCGGACCCTGCGTGTCTTGGTTTGCCCACCACCCAAGAGATCTGGTAAGACACACGCTTGGGATATTGGGTCTTGGGGTACTAGAGTGCTAGATACCTTAGAAACTCCTTGAAAGCTTCCAAGTTCCAGGAGATGAAAGATAAAAGTTTGAGAGGATGCAACAGAATCAATTAGATTGTAGGCGAATTGGTCAACCCTACCAGGGACCCAGACCGCTACTATCGAAAGAGTTTAGGTCAGCCGTGCCGTGGATCGTGGCCCTTTGGGGGGCGGAGCCCTTCCGACTCATTATCAATTATTGGCCCCCAATTGATGACTGACAGCTGGAGGTGGCAGAGTGGACATGCAAGTCAATGGTGTTTGAATGGTCCATCGATACCATTCTCCACTCATTGTGACGATAGTATTTGTCCATTCGAAGTTCGAGGGCAGCTGAAATGTAAGATACAACGCCATGCATAATATGATCAATTTTCGGATGTGTGATCTCGACAAACTTGGTAAATTCGACAATGTTAGGTCAAACCAACAAACTCCGGAGGAAAGAAGAAACAAAAGCTGGAGAATGTCTCACTTAGCAAGACAATGCAAGGCTCAAGTTGCAAATCGTGCAGCGATCGACCGTAAGCTGGAATTGGATGGATGAGATGGTGGAATGCTAGAATGCTATGACTTTCATGCGGACTTGCGAATAAGGCGTGCTTATTCTACACTGCGCCTCTTTCGGCAATCAATCGTGATATATTGTTGAAGATTTCGAAGATGTTGATAGGAGGAAGTTAAAATTCGGGGTCTGTAAGCCCCAGGCATTGCAATTGCGCTGTGCTTGCAGGTGGAAGTCGCAGTGCAGTACGGCGCAGGAAGTAGGTACTAGGATGGGGCGAGTAAAGTGCGGGCGACACGTGAAATCGGCGGTTAGGGGTGGTTTCTCGTCCGACCTTCCATCCGCTTCCGGCAATAAAGATAAGGCTGCAGACCGAAAATCGACGTCACCACGTTAAATAAGACGAAACCCCAACTTTGGACCAACTTTGAACCAACCTTGGGAGTTGCCCAACTTCGCATAGCCACGCCTAATCGCACACCACTTGTCCATTATTCCCCCAAGGCTGTGCTAGTGTGCTGGCAAATCAAACGATACTCGTCGTCCAATTCACCTAGGTATTCAAACAACGAATCGGCGTCTCTTGAAACGAGGAATCAGGATACTAAGGTGGCCAGGGCCAGCATAGAAAAGACCGTCCATGTCACACAAAACCCGCATGGATTACGAGGCGGAGGTGCGGTCGTGGGGTTTTCATCACGTCTTCACCTGGACGGACGGCCCGTATGTTTCGACATACCTACCTACCTTAGACTATGCCCGATCTACCATGCCTAAGGCGATGCGACGAAGCCTGACTACCTAAGAATGCGATTGCTAACTTGTACGACAGCAACGCGCACTATAAACCGCACTCTCACGCTGGCTTGACAACGCATTTGATCGTCAATGGCCAGCTGACTATCATGTACCCGAAGGATCCCAAGCCCGAGAGGAAGACGTACATCCTCGGTGACCGCATTGATGTCGATGCCGGCCGCATCCACGAGGTCTGGATAGGGAGCGAAGGCTGTACCTATGTCATTGGCGAATGATTCACGTTTGGTGATGACTTGGCGATATGTCAGGTAGCAAACTGATATGAAGAATTTCTGATCAAGTAAAAGTAATCTTCGCCTCCCCATCAATTAGATCAGGTATGAGCCACAAGTATGTGATTATCCCTCGACCACCTAGCAAATATCTATAGCTCCCCTTTGTAGCATGATGAGGTGTATGAAGCACAAGTTTCAAGTAGACTTTAGCCATTCGGATATATACCAAATTGTTAGGACAACTTTGTACGAGAGTTAATGCCATCTAGTAGTTACCAGTCAATGCGATGATTAGTAAGTGGGCTAAATGGTGATAGCAAACACAGACTAGGTGGTCTCAGGTACATCTACTTCATGATAGACGGCATGTCCAAGAGCCCAATATCGCAATTGAGATCAATTCACCCGTCAAATCGAAACTTGGAATATCCAGGCGTTCAGCCCGTATTCAATGCAGGTAGTGGCAGTGTTTTCGGACGCCCTTTGTGAAACCTGATTTGAAGCATCGCCAGGTTTGCCACTTAATTAGCCTGTACACATCCTCGTGTTGTCAGAACATAGTGATGAAAAGCCTGCCTCCAAAAAGCATGTAATATGTATATGGAAGTGCTAGGGTTTAAAAAGTCCTGATGATCGCTTTAGTCTGCTCGAATTATTCGCCCGACAGTAAGTTTCTATTATGTTTGTGTCTTGGAGACATGTAATGATACTTGCAAGACGTAGATAGGTAGGTAGGTAGGTACCTAGGTAGATACTAGATTAGGTAGTCTAAAAAGGCCGAACGCGGTTCAAGGTTGCACAATGGTAAAGTAAAGCTGAAAATTGACCAGTGCGTATGAGAATTTATGTATTAAGTCTCCAGGTAAGTACATTATCTTTAGCGGGAAGCTTATGGTAAAATGCTTATAAGAGCTTTCAAATGTGAATAGAGAGGATTCATGGTGCCAAGGTGAGAGAAACCCGTTTGAGATAATAGCTGTCACAGCCGGCACCATCTAGCATGCATCTCGATCTTGTTGGATTCGAGATTAGAGCAGGCCAGAACTCTTGATAAGAGTTTGAGATGGTGGGGGTTCGTGAGCACCATGTTTAGGTACGGGACCGGATCGTGCCGATGCTCGCCAAGAATCTTGAACTTTGAAGCATCAAGCAAACTTCAGATTGAACGTTCACGATGGACTTTTTTTGGCTTCACGGTTTTGAGCCCCACATACATAGCTTCCGCCCTATCGTATCAGCACGTTACGCTATGACATCAACAGGTAATGTGATAATCTGTTTGCTACCTTAGTTGCATACTGCGAGTCTAAAGCCGTAGTGTAACATCGATCCTGATGCTTGGGGAGGTTTGTATCACGATGTTACCAACAAGTCCAAGTGTAAATTCATGAGTTGCGGGGTTTCAAGGTTTATGTTATGTTGAGGGCTGCGCGGGGTCAGGTATGACAAGTACCTATTCTTAGACAGATATGTTGCTAGTCTTGGATGGTTCACACACATTTTGCTCAAGTTGTCGGAAGCGGTTGGTCGATGGCGGCTGTCGGGTAACAGAATATCAGTCTACTTTAGGAGATGCCTACATTCAATAGTGTCGTCCAGCATTAACTTGTCCATAGTGTACATACTACGTCGTCGTATGAGTATATACCTACCCAGTAGGTGAAGAATAGAATAAATATCGTAATTGGGAAAATCAAACTTCATAAGAGTCTCTTATGTTATGCTCGTTCATCTTGATTCTTATAGGTAACTACTGTAAACTTGACAGTTAGATTAACCTTAAGTATTTCCCCACGTGTCTTTCTGCACCTCCGTTTGTTTGATCAACTCGAATTAATCTACTCGATCAGCCGCATGCTTCTCTTGCGGGGTTTCAAAGCTTGCGTAAGATCACGCGTGGAGTATGCAGTGGCACGGTAGAAGAATAGGCGCCTACGAATGAGGATGAAGAGTGGTCTAATCTGTGATCTGCGCCAAGGGAATTGAAAGTCTAATGTGTGCTTCGTGCATTCCCAGCTGCACATTGTTGATGGTGTCGAGAGGCTTTATATGGTTTCTCGTTATCTACTTCGTAGGGGAGGGAGATCGATAACTCACTTATCTTCTCGCGTCCGCGTCGGCATCGACGTTGAGTTGGGGATTTCCTGACCGCCACTGATAGATGCCTAGGCCCGCAGATCCTGCATACTATGGGGGATATAGGAACGGGCCATACCCCCACCGGGTTATCCCTCTTATACTAAAACATTATAATTTTATTTACATTGTTCTTAATAATCATTAAATATATAAAGTTTATATTTGGTAAATACATAATTTTGAAGTTAATTTATATTATACCGCTTTTTATTTAATTTTTAACGTAAAAATAACGGAAATAACATATAATAAAATAACGGTTAATATAAAAGTTTTAACACCTTTTAAACCTCATTAAACGCCGGTTAATAACTTAACGTAAAATAATTATAACCATTTAAATTTAATATAATATTTTATATTAAAAATAACGTTATTAATATTATATTTAATATTATTAATAACGATATTTCCATTTATTAATTTATTTAAAAATATAATATTTTTTAATTTATTTTTTTTATTTAAATGGTAAATCGTTAAATAAAAAAAAAAGCTTAAAACCTTTAACGTTTAACTTTTAATTAAAAGAAAAAATTAATTAATTAAATTATAATATAAAAATGTTTTAATTTTATTTCATTTTATAATATAATGAAAATTATAATTTAACATTATAATAAAATTAACGGTTAAAATTACTTAATTAAAAAAAATTAAATTAAAAGTTTTATATAACGAAATAATAAAATAATAATAAAAATTAATCGTAAAATTAAAGTTAAATAATTTAATAATTTTATTTTTAAAATAATTTATTAATATTTTAATATAAAAAAAAATAAATATAATAATATACCTTTTAAATTTATTTTTAATATTAACGAAAAAAATATTATAATAAATTTTAATATTATTTTTTATATTAAACTTTTTAAACTTTTTTAATTATTTAATTAATAATTAATTTATTAAAGTTTAATAATTTAATTATTAATTCATTTAAAACGAAGAAAAGTTTTTTAAAAAATTTATAAAATTAATTATAAACTTTTTTTATTAAATATATAAACGTAATTAATAAAACTTTTAAACCGGGGATTATATTTAAAAGAAAAAATTTATAAATTTAATAATTTTAAAAAAAGTTTAAAAAAATTATTAAATGATATTTTATTACATTTAAAAAAAGTTAAATTAATAATAAAATTATAATTAATTAATTAAAAAATTTTTTTATTAAATAATTTAATAAAATTTAAATTAATTTTATTTATAAATTTTTATTAATATTTAATAATTATAAAAGTTATATAATAATAAATTTAATTAAATTTTTATAAATTTATAATAATTTTATATTTTTATGATTTATTTTAAATTTTTAATCGCCGAATATTTTTAATTTATTTTAATAAAAAATAAATTTATAAAAACTTATTATTTAAATAATATTTTATTTTACTTTTTATTAACGTATATTTTTTATAAATTATAACTTTTTAATAACGATTTTTTTAACGTTATAAAAATTTATTATTAAAAATATTTAACTTTTTTAAATAAATTTATTAATTTAATTTTTATTAATAAATTAAATTTTATTATTTATTATAATAAAATAAAAAAATAAAAATTATTAATAAAAAACGTATTAATAAGTTTTAAAATAATAAGAAATTAATTAATTAATAAAATAAAAACCTTTATACATTTAAAAATTTAAAAAAATAAAAAAAAGTTATAAAATAAAAGGATAATTACTTTAATAATTAATAAATTTAACAACCATTTTTAATCCCCCACAATAATCTAAAAAGTAAAAAACCTAACCATAACCAAATCCCTAAACATTCGAACAACCCTTAGATTAATATTAAAAACTTTTACAAACGTTAAATCAAAAATTGCGCTATAGGATTAAGAAATTCTTTCCTTACAAGCCCAACTCAAGGCTACTAAGCCTAAACGCCAGCACAAAGTCCCAAATCCGAACGCAAAATTCATGATAATAACCAAAATGCTTCTAAAAGACAAGCAGCAAATCCCCAAAGCCTACAAAACCATATTAATAGAAGATTCAGACGAAGAAGACGAAGAAAACGACAATAAGGACGATGGGGATAAAGGAAGCGAGGAAGAGGAAAATATAGGTCAAAATGAGACTATTTTAATACCAGTTCGTACGCGTTCAGGGAGGACAATCAGAGCGCCAAATAGGTTTACAAGTTAAGTCGCTTTTGATCTTTTGATTGATACTATTTTTATAATTTTGCGATTTTTTTCCATATAGCTAAAAACCTTTAAAAATGAAGTGTTTTGGTGTAAGAGGGGTGGCCCGGTGGGGGTGTGGCCCGTTCCTATATCCCCCATGGTATACCAAAGACAGGCATCCTAAGGCTATGAATGGTTTGTAATAAGTGTTGCGTCAATTCTAGCAAACCACCACTGCATACCTTGAAACACATGGCGGTCGAATATAGAAGGCGGTGACGAGTATTTGCCATCGCCAGAAAATCGGCATATGCAATTCGTCGGCAGGAGGTGAGGTTTCGGGAGGTCGACACCGAATCAATCCTCCATGATATCTGCATATCCTGACCGGGATCAAGTGAGTGGTGTAGAATTACGATTACGACGTTACGGGATCGAGCTCCCTATCACCTCATTCGCTAAACGATTCTACGTGGACTGCTGACCCGATGGATAGGTAGAGAAGGAAATGTCTTTGATTGGTAAAACATTCTTGTGTTTTGTAAACGCGTGGCGCGTTAGAACCTGAATAAATGACGTTCTCTGTATTATCGTGTCATTAGTGACTTTGGACGAAATATCGCAACATCTAGAGAGCAATATCGGAAGGACTAGAAAGAGAAGGTGTTCTTTTGATTACCTGGGTAAGCAGCATCGGTTTGGATGAGACCATCGAGACATTACCAACCGTAGGTAAATTTAAGGATTCGGCTTTGAAAGAATAGAAACCAAGGCCGGAGTATTTGCAGCGGTAATCCCTGGTATAACCCTTGTAATATCCTCCCCCGGCTTTGTGGCTGGTCTTGGTCCGCACGGTGAGATGCAACATCAACTGCAATTGTGCTATCGGAGCTTAGGATTGTCCCATGGGCACAATATGAGCGCCTTTGGCTTTTACCATCGTAGGTACTAGATATGCATGTTGGTGTAAACAAGAAAGATCTACCTAGAATGGCTTGAAGCTAGTTTAGGGACGCGTATGTTGGTGATGATAGTATGATGGGCAGGATGGAGTATGAGTGATTGACCATCAGTTGTAAGTGTAAGAGTTACATATCTGCATACCTACCTACCGGTAGGTAACTAACAAGAGCTGCAAGAGCTCGGCTTCATTCTCGATCCTTTAAATCTTTGGAATCGGAGGCGACGGGATTAAACCATGTATTTCCGATATATGATTAAAATGGTTAATGAAAGACGTTCCAAATCTAGCATTCCCGGCATGGCAAAATACTTGAAATACTTGATCTGACAGAAAAGTGTGAATATTTGCCGGGAGATATTACTTCTGCTATGTATTTCATGCGACGTGATACTCGCCTCCTCTGCTATATTAACAAGGATAAGCTTAATGTTTAAGTGATAGCTTCGGATAGATGATTGTTGCTTTACCAGTATTACAACTAGCTTTTCTTAGTTTCGCATAGTACAATGCATAGAGTTGTAGCCGCATCGCACTAGCTTAGGTCCTAGCTATCAAAGGTCCGTAGTCCTTCATCTGTTGACTTTAGCTCACGGTGTAATGGTAAATAAACCTTATTAGCTTGCCTCTAGTTTGCCCAAGTTAGGTCTATTCCGGTCTCTTGCGATGGAAGGAATGGCCATTGCAGGGGTATGGAGATCAGACAGGTACAGGAGCAGTTGGCGGGGCTGTGGTGTGGAAGGTGGAGGTAGGCTAGGTACTTTGATAGGCAACTGCTAAACGCTTACAAGAGATGTACTTTAGCTTCGTCCCGCTTATTTGAATCTACCTGGGTAGGGAATGGTTCGCGACAGGATGGACATGGGAAAGTCGCTCTTTACTTTCACGTCTCAGTTGCCGCGCAGAAGTAACGTTCAAGTCTCGTCTTAATTCTCTCTTAGTTCTCCCTAATACTTCTAATGCTTTTCTAATCTTTTTCTAATTCTCCAGATCTCGATGTCCCCATTCAATCCCCATTCAACTTAGTCAAGATCAGTTCCAAATTCAGGTTTCTTCTGCGTCAAGATTTCAAAGACCCGCATCTAACACTTCAGCCCACGGCTAATGGTTTCCAATAGCGGACCTCTCGTGGCTCTTTTGCCTGGCCTAGTTCTTGTTCTTGCTCTCCGTCTCTCACCTCTTGTTTAACTCCACCGTATCATACCTTACCTACATATATGTAGGTGTACACAACCTCCACTACATAGCTGCACATAGCTTGCGTACACTCGCCGCTCTTCTCGTCTTTGTCTGGCTGTTCGTGTTGATTTACCTCCCCCGCATAATATACGGGGTCATGGATGCAGATCTCTCCCCAAGGACACATACATGAATAAAGCAACATTGAAGGTAATGTTGCCGCATTCGTTTCGCCTAGGTGTATAAGCTTGGTACTCGGTCAGTTAACTCCCCCTCGTCCTCTTCAGGTACTTGCCACATACAGACTGAGACAGACACGTTGAAATATGAGATCCTATTAGTCCGTTATACCATCCATCCTGCATCTCTCTCCCAACCTCTCCAGCTCATGGCCAGACCAATGATAACTTTGCCCACTTCACACATGTAGTTCTGAATCATAGAACATAGTTCATGCTTCCTTATTAGCAATCTTAAATCCTACACATGATCTATCTTAGAATACTACCTCTCTCCCTTCCTTTAACTGCCCACACCCATTTTGATGAAATCTACTTTCTTGGTGTAAACCGTTAACCGCTAATACTTCGTTGAAGCATCTGGCAATGGAACCGCCAATGCTTGTGTAGTAGTAGTATCGTGCCGGTCTTTCGGCTTTGCCTGCTCTTAACACAATGGGGAATTCGCTTTCCGCCGATGCGTCACGGAGGGGTCAACGAACAACTCAGAAGTTGTCTAAACCTAAGACGGGCAACTTTAACTCAGCTGGCCTGTTGAGTACTACTGGCATTTCGAACTCTACACGTCCTTCACCCGGAACGAGGCGCCTCTCACTTCCACAAGCTCCCTCATCCGCGACAACATCGCCAGTGATTTCCGAGACAGCCCCCGCGATCCCAGAGGTACCAGCAAATGTATCGGACGACAGGAAAGGGCTAGAATTAGGAAGTCGCATATCAAAAAGGCTCTTCCGTTCCAACACCTTTAAAGAATTCTCTAGCCGCCGAAAGAGAAGCGAAGGCGCCGATGTACCAAGTTCTCAACAAGAGCGTTGGTCTAGTAGGACTAGTTCGTTAATAAATGGACCTGAGGATGGTTATAATTACAACCCAACTCCCATTCAAGGGTGAGTAAATGGCCTCATGTCCACATTTTTAAACACAAGCTAATATAATGATGTTAGGAGCTTGTCGGTGAACGTATCGCGAACCTCATCTCATTATGATCTTAGATCATATGAAGCTAAACGACTGCTAAATCTCGTCGAAGAACCGTCCTACGAAGACGACTCTGTGGTTTCAGGGAATCATATGTATATTTCGGAATCACTACATGGCGACTTCAGAGGTCGACGACCATCAATTCCCGAGACGACCCCAGAGATAACTAGAGCCAACTCTGAAATATCTTTATATACACCGATGCGAAGAAGGTCTTTGATGACTCCTGGTATTGCTACTCGCGAAGTACCAGTGGACCCAGGCCCTTCAAAGCCAAGGGTGAGGCACAGCCTTCCCTCAACTCCAGCGCGCCGAGGGTCTATAGAGTCACTAGACGGTGAAGCAGCTGGTTTTCCCCCACTATCGATTAACCCAAACCTCATACCGCGTGCTCTTACTCCTTGTGAGGCGGAATATAAACAAACAGGCGCTTTTAAACTCGGCACCCTCCGAATCACAAATGGCAGTCCGGCACGGAGTCCTGCTCGTAATCCAGATGAAAATATGGAATTCAGAAGTCCTGAGCAGCTGTTGGATGGTGAACCGACGGATGATTACTTTGAACCGAAGAAATTTGCCCCAAGCAGCAGGGTCAAAACTGACTTCTCGAGCATAGCCATAGGGAAAGTTGATGTCCAAAATACCGATAGCTTTCTAACCCCGTCTCAAAAAGCTCCCCCAGATGAAGCGGTCTTTGCACGTTCCGTAGAACCTCAGGCGTTTACTGAGTTCCCACCTGGGCATCAGTCTGGTCCACTGTCTCATAACGATGATAATCTGAAGGTTCCTCAGATACAAGTCACTAGCAAGAATACAGCTATGGAAGATGAGCTGTTTGATGATGAGCAAGAGTTTACATCTGTTGAAATTCTGGATGTGCGGGTGGATACAAACGCGAAATCTTTACCCCCACGTCCAAGGTTGACAGCCGAAAAGAAAAATTCAAAAGAGATTATCAGGACAGATAGCGGTATTGCGAGTCCAGCGTCAGAGTACTCACACGTGCCCTTGTCCAAGGCAGATTCTGGTTACAGCTCTAGTATTTCTCTCCGCTCATTCTCTTCGAAACCATCGGCTCCTGAAAAGGAGCGCGGTTCGGAGAATGAAGTTGAAGCTGTAAAGAATGCTAATATGAAGCAAAAAGAGAGTATTGGGGGATTAGAAGTTGCGAGTTCTACTACTACGGCGATTGCTGATATCTTTCCTAAGCAACTTGACGAGATTTCCCCTCCACCTGTTCCCATGAAAGATCCGCATCTTCTGGCTTTCGTTAGCCCAAAGGGGTCCGGTGAATTGTCCCCTTCTTCCCAGAAAAGCCCTAAGTCTCCAGGCACCTCGAAGCATAATCAGGCGCCAGAGAGAATTTTATCGCCAAATAACATCCAAATCCAAGCCAATCGCAACTTGAAGATTCATAGAGCAAGTTTGCATAGCCCGGCCATGTCTAACTCTAGCTTAAGAATTAGCACTGGTATCCGCAAGCCCGGAAAATTCCAGAGATTTTTAAGCGGAGGCCGAGCACCGCTTGCCACCTATCGCACGCATCCTACTGAATACACAAGCGTGCCTGCTATCTCTGGGGATATGCAAGCGAGACTTCAAACGCATACAGGATCGATGCCGATGTCGTTGCGGGGATTAACTTTAAAGTCTGCAGCTAGCAAAGAGACGCTTGGGACCATACTCAGTGTTGGAAGCGCGGAGCTGCTTCAGGATGATGATGTGTCTCCCAAAAACTCGGGCGGCCAACTATGGACTTCAGATCGGAATCAAAGAACCCAAATTTCTATTGGATCGACAATTACACACACTACCTCAGTTTCTACGAAAAAGCCGATTCCCCGGAAGCCTGTACCTATTCGAATTAAAGATTCTAGCCTGGCCGAGGAGTTTACTAAATCGCCGAAAGTCATCAACAAAAACTCTGAAGAGAACGAAACAGTTCAAACTGTATCGACGTCTGTTACTAGTGGAGATGTAGAAATCGAAGGTTCCAGTCATATTGTGACAGGAAACAAGAGAACAAGATACTCTGCGCCTATTCCTCGGCTGACAGGATCAAAGACTACAGCAAGCCATGCAGAAGAGGATTTAGGAATGACCTATACCGGTACTGAGTGCGGTCTCGAATTGGCACAGGGTAAATTGCACTCCCTGGCATCTCTTGAACTTCCACCAGCTATGCCCAACATCAAATCTTCTAAAAGTCCTCCCCCAGTAAGCATGAGGACTCGGAATATGAAGTCTCGGCGGGTCTCTGCACCTATTAGACCTCAGTCAACCCCCCCTGAAATGAGATGGTCAGGCCGACCCCCGTACTCTCGCAGGGGAAGCCAAGAAGGTAATGGGATAGCTCCTGAATTTACTGGTACTTTTGCCTCAAGTCATATTGGTATATCTAGGAGTTATAGCCAGGAAAATTTTCGCACGTTTGATCCCGCACAATATGGCGAGGAGTCTTCTACTCTCCCCACAGCAAATCACTTCCGGACCATGAGCTTGAGATTAGATATTGCAAAGGCTCAAGTGCCAAATTGGAATGTTCAGGCAGATCACGGACCTACCCTCTCCCGACCTTCATCGTCCGATCACAGCCGCCGAGGTTCACTCGCCAGTCAGTCTAATCCACAAAGCCCGGCAACCACGGACCCGAGTTTCTTTCAGCGGCAACAATCTTTACATCCTAACCCGCCACTACTACATCGTCGATCTAGTTATGATGAGTACAACCTCAAAGCTCAAGATAGCTGTATTAGTGACAATGGCCCCTATCCATCGATCCCTCGCAATGGACGAGCATTTGTCTCAGACCCTTGGAGTGGCCGGTCAATGTCGATGACGCAACAAGGGGACCAAGAATGGAATCAGCCTGTTCGACATCCTCCGCACGCTCCCCGGAGTCATCAACGACATCGGAGTTTGGATCAATATGGGAATCCTATGCCCTACCGAGTTCTTCATTCTTATAACTCCCCCGCCTACCGCAACGTCCCAATTTGGAGATGAATTACATTCCTCCTACTTCTCACTCGAGGAACCCCCCTCAACCTTCCCTATACCTTTGTACGAGACATCTGTCTCCTTCGATATTTTCGAACTTTACTCGTGATATCCTGCATCTTCGGCGTTTTGTTTTCTGGTCGTACATAGGACGTCATTCCATGGTACACGATTTTTGTTACTGCATTCATTATTGCAAAGTATTTCCTTGGTCAATCAGAAGGATGAGCGGGTTTAGGGGAAGATCTGCGGCACTTTGAGACGAGGGTGATTTTCATTCTGGATGATAACAGGCAACAATTTATGACACTAGACAACGGTCACGACTAAGTTTACGGGGGTTTGCTTCTTACAGACGGAAAATGATACCACTTATTTGATGGACGTACACTTTATACCCATTCGGAAACAAGGCTGCCGATTTTTTTTCTGTCTGGATGGCATGAATGAACAAGCATATGACTAGCCGTTGCTGGAACTGTGTACATAGCATAGCAACAAGGGACATACGGAATATAAAATGATTATGCAAGTACCAACTTAGCTGGCCATAGGTCATAATTTGGCGTTGTAGCAAGTGATGAGAAGTTGTCCTTATAAGTTTGATGCGCTTCAAGTGATACATACCTGGCTATACTACCTGGTAGGTAGGTACCTAGGTAGGTAGGTAAGCAATGCGGATTAGTTTCATCGACAGAACGCGGTAGTAATTCCTTCATAACACAACTGTTAGTAGCTAAGTCGGTGGTCACTAGCAAGCCTCCAATGTTGCGTTAAATAAATGTTTTTTATTTTTATTTTTCATCCTATTTTTTTCCGTTTTAGATTTCTCTCATCCCGCCTCCTTTATCTAGCATTCGCTTCACTAAGTTGTGTTACGCAAAACCCCCTTTACCGGGAACTGTCCGAAATACACCGCCGCAGGCATCCGTAGATGCATATCTGCAATTGGCCGACTTTTGGGACAGAATAAAGAGATACATATATTGGGCATTACCTCGTATAAAAAGTCGGATTCCAATGTTACTCACCTGCACACATACTACCTGCCTCTTCGGAGACAACCTACATTGTTAGGTTTGAATAGGATTCTGTAAATATCAAGGTATGCAGGCTTTGATGTGACCGAGTCAGATAGATTGGACATCGAGGAAACACAAAGCAAGGCTTTATATGTAGTTCGAATTGTTCCGGACTACGGGTGTGCCGAGACTCCACTCCCACATGTCGAAGATACTACTACTACCTATGTAGGTAGGTATGCAATGTTGCGGTAAGACGGCACGAGGGCACAGACAGTATCGTACATCAGATGGTGTTTGTTATGTAAGGGTTGCCTAGGTAGTGAATCTGCAACCCGCATGAGATGCATAGGAGAATTATAGATCTCCAACCAGCCAAATCATTAATACTCCATAAGGGCATTGTTGAGATAAACGACTAGGGGTCCTCGATAATCGGGGGTTTCGAGGGTATGACGTTGTGACAATCCGACCTCCTTTTGTGTCAGAAAACCCCTTATCGAATCGACATGAAATCAACCCCACGACCTCATTACTGATTTGGGTTCGTTGGAATTGTTTTATGTTTTTACATAGAAGAGCGCCTGAGTGGAATTTGCATAGGCTTTTAATAGATATAACGAACTCTTACATAATTCTGAATGCACATCTTTTATGTACCACAAGTAAACTACATACCTCATAATATGATAAAAGGACCATGGGCTAATCCTACGTTGCTAGCCAATTCCGACGATGCGGTTAAGGGTGTCTCACTAGTAAGAATAACACTTTCGTACGGACCAGGAGAAGGTTTAACGCTTTGGGGCGGAAGTGGTTAGGCGACCAATCAATGTTGCGGCAGCTAGTTGCTCGCTTATGTTCCCGTGCACTAAACTTAGTGAATATATTACAGTATAAAAGCTTGACTTTGACACTGTATGTACTACTGGTAGTTGCTACTGGTGGTGGAAGGAATTACGTAGCTTGGTCTGCTAAGCCACAGAAGTTTGTGCCCGCACTTGGAATTTTGTTTGCTACAACGACATACATAACAACTGATACACTATCATATGTATTGTTATGTCAGACATTGACATGTACGATACGATACATATCGTGACATACAAATTTTAGAATACGATTCCTGATTCCCGGGATACGGAAAGAGGATAATAATTGAAATCGTACTACGAAGTGGTTCATACCACACACGGTTCCATATTTGATCACGCCCCGAGAGAGAGACACCATTTATTAATGAGTGCCTGACGCTAGTTACAACTCGCTACAAACTCGCATGAAAGTCGAACCCGATCCCACGTTTCACAACACGCCGTACAAGAACCGAGCTTTTCATCGTATTGCCCATGAACTATCTACCCCGGATCGATATCTGGGAAAAAGCGTTACTATACTATAGCTGAGCTAATCGATCCTACGCGAATCAGAAAAAAAGCAAATCCACAAAATAGTGACTACCGCCATCGTCCAATATGGCAGACTACGGCCGCCACTCGAACGAACTCCCTCCTCTCCAAGTTCTTGATCACGAAGGAATCGGCAGCATGTCTCTTGGAAATAATACTAGTCCTCCGCCAGAAGATGGCCCTGTCTCCTCGGCGAATGGCTCCGGAGCTGAAGGTCTTGAAGCCAGTCCCGTCCAAGTCGAGCCTGAAATGTCTACGGAAGTGCAAGATGTACTAGCTTCAGATGTATGGATCCCGGACATTATCGATGTCAAGAGACGGTATAACTGATTCGTACAGATTGGTGTTTCTACTATGTTGAATAGACTGAAGCAAAGCATCACAGCAGCTAAGGTTGGTCACAATTGCAATTTACTTCCTACCCGATCCCTAGCCGCTAACTATCATATGTTGTTAGGAATTTGCCATCTTCTTGAAGAAACGATCGGACCTCGAAGACCAACACGCCAAAGGCATGAAGAAGTTGTGCAGGTCGACACAGGATAGCATTCGCCACCATGACCATAGGCAAGGGTCATTCGCGCAATCATACGAAGAGATGCTCATGATACACGACCGAATGGCCGAAAACGGAATACAATTTGCGCTTTCCTTGCACCAGATGCACGAAGACCTCCTCGAGGTCGCCGCGGTAGCTGAGAAGCACCGCAAGGGATGGAAACAGAATGGCTTAGCGGCAGAACAACGACTCACCGACGTGGAGAATGCGATGCGCAAGTCTAAAACGAAGTACGATTCGCTGGCCGAGGAATACGACCGGGTGAGAACCGGCGAAGCAAGACAAGGTCCCAGGGTTTTTGGTATCAAAGGCCCCAAATCGGCAGCACAGCACGAGGAGGATCTATTGCGCAAGGTTCAAGCAGCCGATACGGACTACATGGGAAAAGTTCAGACATATCAGTCCGAAAAGGCAACTATAGAGTCTACCACACGACCAGAAGCTGTCAAAGCGCTGCATGATCTCGTCAGAGAATGCGACTCTGGCACTACTTTGCAGATGCAGAAGTTCGGTAAGCTACCGCCTACTTGGACTTTTGCGTAACTTACTAATAGTCTATCAGCTTCATTCAACGAAAAGTTGTTGCTTAGTAACGGTCTAGTGATAAGTCCTCTAAAGAGTGCCACTCTACCGGGTCAACACTCGCGCAGTTTAAAGGAAGTTGTTCAATCTATCGACAACAAGAAAGACCTCCAAAACTATATAACCAGCTTCCATAGCAAGGTTCCGGTCAGGTCTTCGGAAGCGAAATACGAAAGGAACCCAGTATGTGTATACTATTATTCCTAAAAATGTTCGATATTAACATCAATTAGGTACTTAACCCTCAACAGAATACGTCGATGAATCAGATGACGCAGATTCATCAGCAACAACGACCGCCGTCGCAATCTCAGCGACAAGAGTCTCCTTTGCAGACGCAGACGCAGCAACCAGGGTCGATGGGTTCTCGAACTGGAGGCTACGATACGATATCGTCTCCGTCAGGGTTTCAAGGGCCGGCTCGAGCCTTCACTCCTCCTGGGATGGCACCGGCGTCACGGCCGCCGTCGGGACCGGGACACGAGAGAAGCTTTAGCCACGGCGCAATGCTAAACCAGGCCAGCGCGCCGCCGCCCCAGCAGTACAGTGTACGGAACTCGGTACAGGCTCCCCCAACGCAACCACGTTTCAACGGCGCACCACAACTCGGAGCCCTACCATTCCAGAGCAACCCGGCGAGAGGACAAAGCCCTCAGGGACAAGGCATCCCACCCCTAGCGCGGAATGAAGAGCCTCCGGCGCGCTCAACGTCGCCTCTTGGTGCTGTCGGCCAAAAGACGGAGGGGTCAATTCCAAGAGGACCGGTCTTTGGAATTTCTCTTGAGCGATTATACGAGGGTAGCAAGGGCCCTGTGCCGATGGTTATGTACCAGTGCATTCAGGCCGTTGACCTGTATGGTCTTGCCGTTGAGGGTATTTACAGGCTGTCCGGATCGACGGCTCATGTGAATAAGTTGAAGCACCTATTTGATACTAGTTCGTTATTCCTTTCATTTATACCCCTGATGTTCCTGTGAGAGGCATAGCGACGGCTAACCTAATGAAATAGACGAAGATGCACCAATTCTGGACTTCCGAAACCCGGAAAACTTCTTCCACGATGTGAACAGCGTAGCGGGTCTACTAAAGCAATTCCTCCGGGACCTACCAGACCCGTTATTAACGTCGGAGCATTACGCAGGGTTCATCGAGGCAGCAAAGAGCGACGACGATGTAGTCAGGAGGGATAGTCTACATGCTATTATTAATGCGCTGCCGGATCCGAATTACGCGACCCTGCGCGCGCTGACGCTACATCTTCATAGGGTGATTGAGCACAGCGCCGTCAATAGGATGAACTCCCAGAACCTGGCCATTGTGTTCGGTCCCACGCTTATGGGGACCGCACCGGGAAGCAATATTCAGGATGCCGGATGGCAGGTTAGGGTCGTCGACACGATCTTGCAGAATACCTATCAGATCTTTGATGAGGATTAGGCCCCTCTGTAAAAACGCGTAGGGGAAGAGGGATTGTACGAGGCCTGCACTACGATACAAGTGTATTGTTGTAGGACTTGAGACTGTGCGTTACTGTTAACTTATTGTCTAAAAGAGTAATTTTTTGATCTAATGGAGTTGGAGGTGGAAGAGGGAGGCGGGGATCGGGGGAAGGGATTAAGGGGGAATAACATCTGAAGGCCGAGTACGGGCGCGCGTTTACGTCTATTCCCTCGCGGCCTCTTTTTCACATACTCTCTGTTATGCTTCTTGTTGTAGTATACTCTACGAGATTGCGCGTCTTGCTTGTTCTGTGGTGGATACATAGCCGTGTACTAGATATACCGGCGGTTGGCTACTTACGGGCTCCAGTTTATAATGACATTGGAATTACGAGATTGGAATTTTATCACTCGTGCTATCGTATCGTGCTTTCTGCGGAAATACATGGTTTGAATGTAGTTTGGACGTGGTTCTGTGCGTATATGTACAAGACCCGGGTCCCCGAGTAATTTTTAAGGGCGTGGGGTTGGCTCATCAGTTCTTTTCCATTATTCGTCTCCAGCTCGAATCCACGGCATACACACACACACACACACACTTGATTATTATGGTCTTCATCACCCTCCTAGCTACTCTTACAGTTACAACTATGTTATTTTGGTATTCCAATGCTTCATAACCCAACTTTTCGTTATATACTATGCGCCGACAGGAGGGACGGGGGCTGCGGCTTCGGTACCGGTGGCGCCAAGCTGGCCTTGTGGTTGCGGGAGGAATAGAGGGAGGTAGGTTACGGCGAGGGCCATCACTATTTGTTTATGTTAGGTCTATTTCCGCGTCGTGGGATGGGAGGGGGAAGTAAGGGAAAGAAAGGTAAGCTTACTCGACATGCCGACGGTGAAGTATCCGGGAGTGGCACTGCTCTTGCTCGCATCCTCGCCCTCGCCTAGCCAGGTCTGGATGCTGATGACGACCGATGCCCAGCCGATGTATCGGTTGCGCGTGAAGATGGCGGCCATAGGTAAGGTCGACGATAGGGTCGACGAGAACTCGCCGCTATCGCCGGCCTTGGCCCCGGGCTCTTGGTACGGAACCACTGCGGCGTGTTGGTTAGCAAGGAATGCCAATCATCGACGAGATGCGACGCGCGGGTGAGAAAAGCTGCTTACCCAAGTCCTGCCGTCGCATATCCTTCTTCGTAGAAGCCATATTATCTATCTCCTTACTTCACTTCACTTCCCTTGTTCCGCTTCTCTATAAAAATCTCGGATAAGCCGGCGTTGGCCGATCGATGCTCCTCCGTTACTCGGTGGCGAACGCTAGGGAAGCTGGAATACTTGTACTTTTTCAGACCGAGATTCGGAACCTTTGACCGTTCGGAATGCGCAGACGGGGGAAAGATGCGATGTCGTTGCTGAGATCGCGTTCCCATGGATGGTTCGCTGCAGGGCCCGGACGGGGTCCACCCGACGCTAAGCCCGCTTTGGGGCTTTCTTCTTCGTCTTCTTCTCTAATGTTCCCCACTCCCCCTTTCCCCACCCTTTGTTGCGATAAAGCCACACGGGCTGACGGGGCGACGGGCAAGGGGCGGGGTCAGCCAGATCTGCGTTTAGTGCTGGCGCAAGTACGAGATACCTGCTAGTTTCTTGATCTTGATCTTCAAGAGAAGGTTGGAATGTCACTGGCGCGGCCACAGCTTGGTTCTATTCCTACATCTTCCGCATCTGTATTTCGGTATACACCAAACAGATCACATCGAGGGTAATCTTAAGCTCTACCTTGTGCCGTCTCGTCTCGTCTCGTCTCATCTCATCTCATATCACTATACGTTTATCACATTGTACGTGTTACTTGTGCTCGATGCTCGTGTCACCCATCGTGCATGCGAAGAGCCAAATATCGACGACGGCTGAGAGGCGGGAACTGGCGGAGTAGCCTGGTAACTTAACTCGGCCGGCACTTTCATGTGTGAGATGGGCTTATTCCCTATCTATAGTTCTAATACTTATGTAATATCTGTAATATCGATATCGATGTCGAATTGGACGTCTACTATGTCCTTCCCCCCCAACCCATCAATTTATTTAGTTGTGCGACGTCGAACCGTCGCCTTACGATGGCACGCCCAGTTTGGCCA
The DNA here is from genome assembly GCA_022836615.1 of Annulohypoxylon bovei var. microspora. Classification (NCBI taxonomy): domain Eukaryota; kingdom Fungi; phylum Ascomycota; class Sordariomycetes; order Xylariales; family Hypoxylaceae; genus Annulohypoxylon; species Annulohypoxylon bovei. The sequence continues at coordinate 140,589 of MU405287.1, forward strand.
AGAGCCCGGTTCACGGACTCCAAATACAATTTCATATATGCGGCTTACTTTAGACTGTGTGTTTCTATGGTACAGGCACCACCGATGGGATGAGATGATAGAGCAAGAATAGCCGTAAGAGGAGAGGTTCGGAGGATTGCCACTTTGCTCTGTTTGGTATGAGGTAGGTATGTAGTCGAGTAAGACAACTGCAAAGAGAGCTGCAGAGAGGCGTGTATCTCCGATGATCTCCACGGTTCGTAATTAAGTCAGTATTGGACTCCGTGCGATCACCACTAATCGTGAGGGGATAATATGGAATGTCTCTGCCACAATACTTCCGAAGCTATCTACCGCCAACTTGTAGTCTTATACCCATCAATGAAAACTGATGATCCGCGACGGGAATCGGCCTCAGAAATACACAAGACAACGTCATATCTCGTGTATTAGCCTATCCGGGTACCGCCAAAAAGTGTTATGCAATGACAAATTAGGTGAGGGCCATCGCGGCCGCTGTAATTGGACGGGCTCCCCATTCCCCTTGCAGGAAATCCGACAAACGAAATGGAGCAACAACAACACGAGTTGGGCAGTTTCAACAGACTGGCAGCTTCTAAATAGGGAAGGCCTCGTAGGCGGGCTGGGCTTGGTTGCATTGCCATGTCCTCGTCATCCATATTATCTATATGTGCAGATGGAGTGGGATAACATACCGCATGGTCGTAGCATAGGAATAATATGTGAAATCCATCCAGAGATGTTACACGTACGGGATCGATCCTGCATTAAAGAAAGAAGAATAAAAACATGTAATATGTCGGCTAGGACACACGACAGCTAGGTCACGGCCGAATGGGCGTCAAGCGAAAGTTCGATATTCCACTCCTCTTACGGCAATTGGTTGCGGGGGTCTGCCTGCGAAGGGCGGACGAGATTCGGTCAACCATTTGTCAGAGATACAATCGTCGACGCGGGTTATTGATGACCTGCGTCTGGGGCTGGCTGGCCGCCGCTGATAGGGTCGACTATTAATTAGGCCTTGGACCTTCGCGGCCTCTAGAAGCAATCATTATTTGGAGCAGAGCGAAAGATTGGTAATTTTCGTCAAAGACCCAATAGGATATTCGAAACGGCGCGTGCTTAGGGTCCTCACTCTCGTTAGAACATCCTTCATCCTCTTTTTCTCTCATTCCATCTCCCGAATCTAATAATTTGATGCGCATAACACAAAGAAACTCCATTTGATAGTTCGTCTCATGATTTCCTCCTTGCGTCTTGGGCATCATTATCAGTTTGTCAACATCTGTTGTTGTTGATGTTGTTGATGTTGTTGGGATGAGGCGATGAGGCTACTAGTAAAAACATACCATCATCTTATGATGCCCCATTCTCCGCCTACGAAAGCTACGATGCGATATGACCTCAGGAAGGTATGATTCCATGTCAGTGGTTTACTTACTGATTACCGCACGCGATTGCCTCAATTCTTGTTTGGCGGGCCTGTGACTTGTGACCGACTAGCCTTAATACGTTTTAGGCAAACTATATTTACCAAGAGAAAGGATCTCATGGTCTGGGCCGGCCAACCCGGTGAACTTAGCAGATTAGGTTGTCCAGGGCCTCGGTTTCTTCGCCCCCTTGGACCTTTCTGTTTCGTTTCTTTAACTCCGTCTATCGTAAAGTTCCAGTAAATAAGGAAAGTCCATATCCCGCGATATGTAATCCTTAATTGTAACCCGTCGTCGGTTGCGTAATCATCGTATTCTAATCTTTCTAATCTTTCCATCTTACATATGTAGGTACCTAAATGGTTTTATTCCGCAAGATTACCGAACGGACTTAAACCACTTAGAGGCTCAGCCGCCGAAGTCCCCGAATGAGGTCCGTATCGTGTTATATCCTAAGCACCTAGGAGTTTAGTCAGAGGCTTGGGTCGCTGCGGCGTGGCAGGAAGCCGAGGAGCTGAAACTGGAAAGCCCTTGATTGATTACTATACGTGTAACCTAAATTCCAATTCCACGATAGCCGCAGGCAACATACCTAAGGGATTTACGGAATAACAGCAGTGCCTTGCAGCCTAAGTAAGGTAAGGTTCTGATGTAGGGAATTGTTAGGGATCATTAGGGATTATTAGGTCCTATTAAGGATCAGATGAGGCGTCTAACATGCTCGTTGGACACCTACATACATAGTAGCAACCGTCGAACGTCGTTAGAATATTGTTTGGTTCAAGCTGAATATATGATATAGCCCCTTGAGTTGTCTGCCAAGTGGTCGTTCGTATGTATGTTTGATGTATTATAATCGTCCAAATACATATTTTCGTCTTCTATTCAAATGTTGTCATATTCGGATAGGTTAGGTATCTAGGTACCTAAATACATTTGGCTTTTGTCTTTTACTAATGTGGTCGGGATCCACTATATCTAGCGAATCTGCGCTATTACTGTGTCACGTACCACGGACTAGTGTAGAGAACCAGTGGATGACGATGTACATACTGTATGTACTCTGTCTGTCTGTATGTCCACTGTCTGCACATGTGTATGTCCACTGCCTATATGTCTGTATCAAGGTATAAATGGATACTATGCAAGTTATGCATTGTACCTTCTAAGGATTCTAAGCGTGGTAATGGCAGCGTAATGACAGGAAGGGGTACGAATTACACAGATTACAGGTAGGGAGGTGCGATGGTGTCAGTTCGCGTATTTTCCCGCGGTTCCGATCCCACCCAATCGTGCAGATCATGCCAAACCAGAAGCAGAAGAGAACCCAACCTTTGCCAACCTTGCTTGCTGCTACTTGTTGCTGCCGCTAGCTGCCACCACCCTGGCATGATCACCTAAGGACCACCCCCAAAAGACCCAGAATGCGGTCAATGGCTCCAATGGTTCCAATGGCTCCAATGGTTCCAATGGCTCACTGGTCGCTTCCAGTGCTAATTCGATGTTAAACTGGAAACACTGGGTTCACTGGGTTTACTGGTCTCAACTACCTAGTACCAGCCAGTACGCACTCTTACCGCAACCGCAACCCCGATCACCTTTTGCCGCTACCACCGTATTCGCCGCAACGGATGTGTCCATGTGAGGCGTGAGGCGGAAAGTGTGTGTGTGTAATCATAGAAACACCTCTTTTCTAGCTAAACAACCATCTTACCACATCACATATCATACCTACCTTACATACATACCTACATATCATACATATCATATCTTACATATACGCACATGCCAATTTTTCACTATACTCCAAAAATCTTCTTCAAATTTGCTCTTCATCCTCTTTAGCTTGGCTTCGCTTTTGCCTTGCCTTGCCGTTGCTTTTGCTTCTGCTTCTGCTGGTCTATCCGAGTCGTAATCGCTTTACCTGTTGAATCTCGCGGTATCGCATCCCTAGACTCGAATTCGAACTCGCTTCCGTAACCCTAATATCTCCAACCACCTTCGTAATACACATTCCGACTACATGAAGACATGGCGCATCAACAAATCGCTCGCCCGCGATGACCTCTAGGCCCCCCATGGCCGTCCCTCAGCGGCAGCCTCAGAGAACTTTAAGCGGCTCGGGGTTGTCGCAATCCCCTACCCACCAACGAACCCTCTCACAACAATACCTTCCCCAATCCCCTATACGAAAGTCGGAAACCTTTAGCGAGCAATCTTCCGACCTAGGCGATGTTGCACAGAATCGGTATAATACCCTTCCCAGGAGGGGAGGGTCGAGGCTCAAGCTGGAGCTCGCCAACGATGGTATCGAACATCCCGGCTTCAGCGAATCCCCGCAAACCCTAGATGCTATATCCGCCAACAAGGCCTTCACTCCGTCGCGAGTGATGTCCATGAACGATATTTCTGACGCAGGTGATATGACTCCGCGTACGTCGAGATGTCAGACTGCCGACGATGACTCAGTTCCGCTGCCCATGCCCCCTCGCAGGACCCGAGTTGCGGTGCCTGCGAAACGGTCGGAACCCTCGAGTACGACGACGAGTACACCTCTCAAAAAAGACGCTCGTCCGAAACCATTCGTCCTCGAGACGCCGTCGATCGCCCCTCGCTACCCGAGTATGGGCAAGCCAGAGCCCACCGGTAAAACAAGAAATAAGGATACCGCTCGTGCGTCTACTGACCTATGCGTAGGATTCGCTGATTTCTATCCTTGGAATGGGCAACATCCCGAAGACCAATTTACAGACCCCATCATCAGGCATGGGTATTTTGACAAGGCGCCGGCGCAGTCCACTCAGGAACCTGCGTCTGCCAAGGCCCCGTTGTTTCCCGCCATGAAACATAAAAACGGTCTTCATACATTATCATCATTATTCACTGGCATATTGAATCAGAGGCGGCATAGTGGCCAGATCACGTCGGCTTCTACCTTCAAACCCCCGCCTCGTGTTACGTTGACCGACACGAAAAGAGAGATTTGGCTCAAAGACCTGGCGAATCCTGCCATATCCCTCAGACGTCTTAGTCGGACCATCCCCCATGGTATTCGCGGCAAGGTCTTGCTTGAGCAATGCTTGAACAAGAACGTTCCTACTGATCGCGCTGTCTGGCTCGCGAAGTGCGTCGGTGCTAATGAGATTCGTGCTTTTAAGAGAAAAGGGGTCAATGGCACATTCGTTATGGGCGGAGAAGCCAAATGGATCAGGGACTGGACGGTGTTTGTCGAACAATTTGTTGAGTCCGTCACCAATGCGTTCAGCAAGAACGATTGGAAGACGAAGGTTACATATGCGTAAGTAATGATGCCGTCCCGTGTCGTCACACGAGATCATGGTTCGATGGTTTTGACGCTAATCGCCTACAGCATCCGTCTCGCTACGCACCTTTACGCCGAACATCTTTTAGATCGCGACCATTATATGGACTGGCTAGTCTCTGGCTTGGAAAATAGTAACCAAGCTAAGCTTCCTATGTGGCTTTTGATTATTCAGATATACTGGAAAGATATCCTCAAATTAAGGAGACATGGGCGACGATTAGTTAACGCTATTCTCTCCCATCACTCCTCTGTATGTCCCCTTTATAATGTTCTCAACTCAACCAGCTAAACTTATGAGTAGATATATTACCACCCCGATCGTGACATATTACTCCCTCTTGCGACGCGCTTACAGGCTTTGGTAGAAAATCTACTTCTTACGAGCCCGGAAAATTTTATCTGCCCCGGAACTTGGTTGAGGTTTCGCGACTCGTTAGTCGAAGTTCCCGGCTTGAGTACCAACGAATCTAGATCGAAGGCGCTTAAAGCGATCGACCTTCGCAATGACTATTTGACGAGCTCCAATGCCAAATCGCAACCTGCTCTCCGAAGCATAGTGGTGCAGCTACTCGACGGCATACATCGAACGCCCCTCGACGATGCGATCCCCAAGCAGCTTTGGAGAACGAGCGAGAACAAGTTATCCATAGTAAGGACCATCTTGGAATGGGGTACTTCGCTATACCGACCTGGGGTTGCAAAGGTCTATATTGCCACAACGCTCCTTCGTTCGTCTTCAGACTTTGATATCGATGTCACCAGGGCTGTCCTGGACTTTTTAGACAACGATCCACTCCAAGAGAACGCTAGAAAGCACCTCGTCTACCATGTTGTGTCGGAACTTGCTCGATCGGGCCACTTCTTGGTTCCGCAGTATATCCAATGGCTCATAGCCCGTGGTGGTCTCTTGAATGCTACGCAAACGATGCCAGATGGACCATGCGTCACTAGACTTCTTGTCGAGATTCCCATCCACTCCCTAAATGAGTCTATGAGAAACCTAAGGGCGACCCTGCTACGAAGGGTATCATTCTCGATAGAGGACGAGGCAAAGGACATTGCGATGGCAATAAGCCGTGTTAAGGGCACGCTTTCCATTCCCCTAGGGCCCGAAGATATTCCCTTAAAGAGAAAGCCGATGAGCCTAAAGAAGCTATCGAAGCTAATCGAGTCAAGCAGCCGTTCTCTCAAGGCGACTATTTCCTCGTGGCTTAGCAACGACTTCGTCGGCGGCTTTGCCCGAAATTTGCAGTCAGGTAAGGGTGGCATGGAATTACCTAAGACCATATTTGAAACGGTTCGGACGCTACTCGAAGCCGCCGAGGATTACACCATGCTTGAAGATGTGTTAAAGCTGGCTGCGCCATGCTCTAATGCCGAACTACTCGCATGCTGCACCGATACCATTAACCTTCACCTGCCGGTATTTACAGCAACTGGCGCGGCTAAGCCGCTCTTCCAGATACTTTATGACCGGCTTAAGGTTACCTTAGAACAGCAAGGCGTAGGTGCCCGGCCGCTGCTTGCCTCTCTTGCCAACCTGGCGCCACGTTTGACCGGCTTGGAGGACGTGTCAGCGCAGTTGCAAAATGACTTGCTTCGGTTAGACCGTAGTAGTGCTGCTGACGCCTCATCTCCGCTATCTGACAATATGGCTACGCAGCTCCAAGACGCCGAGACAGAATTAAGCGAACAGATAGAGAAGCTTGCCACTTACTCGAGCGCCGATAAACGAACGATGGAACATCTATTCTATGCGATCGCGAAAAGGCTACAGGCTTACTGGGGCAAAAGGGACGAACGCCAGCGGCTCTGTTGCATCCTGCTTATGAGACTACGCGTATTCGATATTCACCACTTCAAGGAGCTTATGAGGGATTGGGTTCAGCATATTCGCAGGTTGCCAAATCGGCGACCTATCGCCGAGCTTTTCCCGCCTCTCTTCAGCTCAGGCTGTCTATCTCTTCCCATCCTATTCGCGAGCGCTACGAGGATACGAGGTCAAACTACGCAGCTTCCGAGGGCCCAGGGATTTGCTTCTATTTACATGCAGGAAATATTGCAGATGTTGATGACGCCGTTTAGTCCGAGCCCAATCATGACTTCGGAGGACTGTTACCGCTTCCGCATCGTTCAAGATCACGCTAGGCGCGACCATGCGAAAGAGTTAATGCCCCTAATCCGCGAAGCATTGGCGGAATATTCGGAGTCTCGCAATCAACAAGCAGCAGTCGAGCAACCGCTTGAGGATGAGCAAACTAAGGATCGCCTCCTCGAGCTCTTCCGAGACTTAGTCCTTGTTGATCCGAATGCCGCCAGTCGAGTGGTTTCGCTAAAGAGTTCCGAACCGAAATTAGCCGCCCTTATCGAGAGGTGGACTACGAAGTTGCTAGTTCCCCATGGGGGTGGCGGGCAGAAATCATTTGAGCAGGTTCTGGAGCTTGCAAATGAATTTACCTTGCCTTTCTGTCAAGTCAAGCTTTCTTTAAACCTTGCAATTGACGAATCGAGCGGCCCAGAGGCTTCGGAGAGGCTTCAATCGCAATTCGAACAACTGTCAAAGGCCCTTGATAACGCCATTGACGCCAACAACATTATGTGGACGGGCATGCTACCTTCTCTAAGTGCTGATATTACGCAGCACATGAGGAACCGGGCGGAGTCACGCTTTCTCGACATCATTCCGTCTCTCAAGAACCCCCCACATGATAGCCTATCTAATAAGGGCATTCATATGGCTGAGAATTTATTAACAGTCATCGACTCCATCTTCCGCGGAGGATCAGGGTCAAAGGTGTCTCCATTATCCAGCGCTTTGGTAGACAAGCTCGCCGACCTGTGGGATATCCTGGCCTCCAGGGCCAACGAATATACTTCATTGAGGAGTGCTGTGCTCTCGCATTGGCTTCCACTTCTCTTCTCTTACCTAACACTTTACACCTCACCATCCGCGAGTGCAATAGACATATCGAAATTGCCTGGAGGCGAAATCCGCGGTCGCGCTTTAATTGTCCTCGCCGGCCTTGTTCAAGAACTCGATAATCATCCGTCTTTAAACCTTGGGCAACAGGCTTTCGATATCGCTCTCGCACTCGTTGATAGCTTATCCGAAGAGGCGCGCCTATTATGCGTCCGTGCGGTGAAAGATACCACCGCAGACCCTAGACTCAAGTATCTGTTTAGCTTCGCCCCAAACTCAGCCGACGATTTCATGTTAGCCCATCGCGACAAGCCACCGTCGGGAATCCAAGAGAGGAGAGCGATGGCTATGGGCATGGGTATGAGCATGATACCCGAAAGGCTGACTCCTTTCGTCTTCAGGAGGTGGGAAATCCTCAACGAACCCACCCCGAACGTGGGCGAGAACGACACAAGCTTAAGCTTGACGCTATTCGACGCCAGGAAGATCAAGTAATACGGTCTTCGAGAGAGCTTATAGGCTCTCCTATTTCTAATATCTCTTAGCATGTATCGATAAGGGAGCTCGTCACTACCTAGGTATCGACCAGCCTGTCGAGAACCTTAGCTATACAACTTCAACATTTGATACCGGAGTCATTTTATCATTATATATCCACTACTACATACGGCCTACGCCACCAGAGCGGAGAGGGCTTTCCACCAGCTTCCGCATTTTCTTTTTTTAAAGTATTATTTGCTGTCTTTAGTCTTATCATCCCGGGGCACTCACGGCATTCACGATTATCACGCATCTGCTGAGCTTTTTTTATTTTGTTTTTCCGAGGGTGTTCTTGCTTTTTTGCCCCAAAGCGCGCGACGCGCGCGCGTTTGATACCTGGGGCAGGAACGACGCATTTCCGAACGGGCGCTTGTTTTTTTTTTCGGAAGGGGTTCAGGGGTACGGGCATGGGATCGGGTCGGGCGGTTGGTTTCATATCGTTTGGGCGCGTGGCTGCTGCGTTGTTATGCGGTGCGATGTGTATAGAAGCTGGGGGTCGGTGGTGACGGGTGTAGTGCGAAGAGAGTAGTGGGAGAACAGAAGAGCAGAGTAGTGGGAGAACAGAAGAGCAGAGAAGTGAAGTGAAGAGAGAAATGCATCGAAGTTACTTCATGTTGCTGCTGTGTTGTTGCTGTGCTGTCCGATGTGCTGGCGTGCGATGTGACTGTGATTGTGAGACGGCGGCGTAGATGGCATGTGCCGGGGCCGGAACGATACGCGCGAATGGGGTAATGACTTTTGAGGCCTCGGAGAGCTAGCTGTTCGCTGTGCTCAAGTCTTGGTTTGGGAGTTGGTCGTGTGGACTGGATGAGAGTGCTTTTGCGGGTTTTGGTTCGGGTTCGTACGGTGCTTGTTTTTTTCTTCTCTTGATTTATGAACATATACATAGGTAGGTATCTTACCATGGTATAGAAGATTCGACGGAAGGGGGAGGGGGTGTGGGTGTAGGTGCAATAGTCCGAGGAAACTTGGCTAGTTGGATGGTATTTATTAGTAGATATATAGGTAGGTACTAGAAGGATGACTATTGGATTCTGGAGAAGGGTATTTCGCATAGAATATGACTATCGTTGATGAGTGTCTTGACTACTGTGATGATGTTTAGTTTCATGGATACGATATGGAAATTAGGTAGGTAAATGACATCTTATAAGTCACATATGGATATATGTATTTGAAGATATCTAGGTACCTAAGGTGGTGTCTAGAGATATTGAAGATACTACCTAAGATTTTGGTCCGCACCACGGCGTTCAATGTCTCGTTATGTATATACCTAACATTACATTAGATACCTATCAACCATCCTCTTCTACAGGCATTTTATAGTTCTCATAGGAAGTCAGTATTACTTTTTTCTACCTCTTCGGCACTCATGCTATGAGCCACCGAGACTACCTACGTAGAATCCACGACAGACAATGACCTCGCGGTACGATCATACTACTGGATCTTCTAAACTAAGTAATGTGGAGCAGAAAACTTTTACACATAGGGCTCAATGAGCCGCCGTTTTCATCAACCAATCAGTCGTCTTCTCTTCAGAAGCGACTGGACAACATCATAGAGGGTCTGGTGGTCTAGTGGTATGATTCGCGCTTAGGGAGAACCTACAGCATCGCTTGCGCGAGGTCCCGGGTTCAATCCCCGGCCAGACCCAATCCTTTTTGGCCATTTCGACTTCTGTCTGTTGTTGTTTGTTTGTTTGTTTGTTATTGCGGAAGCTTCCCTTTTTTGCGGCGATTTTGGTACGATGGGGTTGTGGGCGTGTGTGGTGGGTGCGGGAAAGGGGCTAACTCTAGGCTCCGCACTTAGGTTTTTTGGGAAAGGGGCCCACAGATGGATAGTTCACTGGTGGACTACATATTCGTACCTACGATAACCGCGGCGATATTTCATTCGACGGCATTATATGGGACAAGAGTGTTCGGGCTGCGTCTTGGGAGATGTATAGGCTATTTACAAGTTTAGAGGAACTTGTTGTTAAGCTAGTCGATTTGGGAGACTTTAAAGTGCTGTTATGATTGTTCCTCTTAAATGTGTAGCAAGGCATAGACTTCAATTATCTTTGATAGATTTCTTCGTATCCAAGTAGATGCTGGCATGTATTCCAGAGTATTTGACCACGGAAGAACGAGTGGAACTTGGTCGTGATTTAATGCATCAATACTCTATTCTTCCTAAACAAATGCATGTACAGAGGACTTATATGACAATGAGCCCCGGATCCATCAAGATTGAATTAGAGGTATAAACTTGACCATTTGCGTCGAGATGATTATCTAGGTAGGTAGTTAGATAGGTAGGTAACTTCAGAAACTTGGTACGAAAAGAAATATTATTTCGCTTCAAGATAGACGCACAAGTTGTCAAAAGAGGCAACGAAGGACGCTTGTGTTATAAAAGGGAGAGTTTTTTCCTTCGTTATGATGCTACCTTAAGTTATTATCCCAGACATATGGCCACGGACATGTTTACTCGCTCGATATGATGACTGGAGAGTTAATATTGATACATAAGATAATAATGTATCTCGTGGTACTTAATACCGTATGCTGTCCTAAATTCGAAGAATTTAATATAGACTCGACTTGACTTTTGTCAGTAATCCCCCCCTTTTCTTTTAACCACAAAATAAATATATGTGGCATTTGGCGTGAATCTTTGTCTTAACGTAAACTATTGATATTTTTGATCGTGGCTTGTTATTAGGGGTAAGAGTACCTAGGGAAAGTGATAAAAGAAAAGGGGAGTTACGATGGATATGAATTTCAACTTTAAGTGTAATAGCAATGGCGTGTTTTCTAGTACGTTCACATAGCCTATTGTCATCCGCGACGTATGAGTACATACCTATAGTTGTTTAAGTTAATGGTTTTATATGATACGAACTTGAACTACCTGTACAATCTCTTTCCATAACTTATAGCGGAGCGTTATGTGATTGGTATCGGTGTGGCATATTTGCTTCTATAGTTACATATGTAGGTACGTAGGTAGCCTTATTATAAGATTACTTATAAACCAAGTTGCTAAGTTTATATTCGTACTTATATCTAGGTCAATCATAAGGGTTCATACCAAGCGATGCCCATGTAATATAAATATTTAATCAGTTTTACTTACTAAACTGCTCTCATCGATGTGACATGCAACCGAGTAAACCCCCGTGTGGGAGCAAAGTTACTCAATTCCTCACTGTAATGTGTTTAACAACATCTTGGATCGCGTAGGCTAGACCAATATGATCTCTCTATCTAAGCACGGAGAAGACAGCGTATTTGGAAGGTGCTTTCGGTAAGACAGAGCGGTTCTGTGGATATGAGAAGTTTGGAATATGTAATTCTCATGGGTCTGATCTAGCAAAAGCTGTCATCAAGTACCTACCACTGAATGAAATAAATCGTAAGAAACTACGCATCAGTCGAGGGGGTTATACGGCTATCTCGGTGTCTACGGAGACATCGTCTTCTAATAGGGCGAATAGGAATACCTTCACCAACCACATCCCCAGGCCAGAATTCCAGTCCGCAAGCGCCAAATAAAACCCTTCAAACGAAGTAAAAAGGCCGCATCTACCTATGTAAGTCATTCACTACCTACCCTAATTTCTAGCCCTAAACACATCCACCTACCTAATAAGAACCAGCCTTCAAGCATCGTAGACCGCTCTCTCGGCTCCCCGGCAAGCCAGCGCCAAGCGAGCCCGCCGTACCTTGCATGCGCACCTAGCAGATGACATACATACATAATCCTACATAACGAGTTAGGTTAGGCTAGGTCGCATAAACCAGGGGAGCCGCAAGACAGGGGTCCGAGACGACCCCGTTTCTTTCTGGAACGAGGCTTCGGCTCGCTACTGCGAAATCGTCGGTTTGAGATTTCGCTAGGCTGGCCCGGGCTAGGCTGAGCTAGAAAATTTCCTCCTCGCTGCGTATCTCGCTTGCAACACGAGGGACCCGAGATTTGCTGGTCTGTGGTGTCCCCCCTCCCCCAGCTCTGCTGGTGGGAAACTCGAGATCTGGATTGCGCCCTTTCAGCTACCCCAAGATCTCAAGCCTGAGAAAGTTAGGTGTTCTTTTCAAGTTGGAATTCTACGAAGTTCATCATATCACGATTCACGAAAGACAGATGCAGATATTCACAGAAGACACTAAGTATTAGTTTCTAATATATGTGCTTCCCATTCCCTTCTAGCTATTTAGACTACCCACTCCATATCACTTCGATGAAAAAAGAAAAATAGATATTGGAAAAAACCAAGCCTCATGAAAATGTACACAGTCGGAGCTTTGGTGGTATGATCATTAAAAGGTATTGTCGTAGCGCCCGACCGCCCCGGGACTCTCTATTCTGCCACACACAGCGTGGCATTACATGAACATCGGCTACAAACGTCCGCGGCAGTAACGGAGAGCCATGCGAATTAAAAACAAGTTAGTATCGTCCCCCGGCAGAAACCTGCCGGGATGCCGTTTCAAATCATTCCTTCTCCTCGAGATCACAACTATGCTGCAGCTATGCAGGCTTGCTGTTGAGCTTGGCAGTCAGAAAGTTTGAAACTAGCACCAGCATTCGCCGCGTCGCTACAAGCGTTGTTTTGTATCTATAAGATAGTTAGAAACAGTTGGGAAACACCAAGGGACTTGGCTACTCACATCACAGGATCTCTGCGTAGCAGCCGCCTGGTTCACAAACGTGTTCCTACATAGACAAGTTAGCCGTGGCTCGATGAGAGGGGGAATAGCTATACTAACCCGTTGACAGCAAACGGCCGACTGGCATCTCCAGATTTTGTTACAGCTGGAGCTGCGCCGCCAAGATTTTTAGTCTGTTGGGTTGCGGTGTTAGCATTACCGCCAGTAGTAGTGCTTGTGTTCGATGTATTACTTTGGCCTTTGCCATTTTGCCCCTGACCTGCGGCCGCCTTAGCACCACCATTGGCGTTGCCGGCGTTCGCGTTGTTTCCAGCGTTAGCGTTGGCGTTTCCGCTGCCACCAACTGATTCTAATTAGCTTCTGCGCAGTCATAATTGTGATATGTGCTGAACTTACCAGTGAACTTGTTGCAGTCATCCTGAGCACCACGTTGAGCAACAGGCATAAGCACAGGCTGGTGGTTGGCCGAAGAGAACATGGTGCAGACACGGTAGTTTCCAGCGGGAAGTCCACCAGTGACGGTAGCCGATAGAAGTCCATTGCCGTTACCGGCGTCGTTGATACCCTTGAAGAAGACGAATTGCGTTGCGTCAAGAGGCTGAGTAGGGTTTAGAGAGTTACCCAAGTCCTGGACAGTAACGTGAGTGTGACCAATGATGTTTCCTTGGCCGTTAAGGTTCTGAGGCGCAGAGTAGTAGGTGTTGTCAGCGTTCGTGAAGGTACCGGCCTGGAAGTTGGCAACTTGGACCTGGATGTCGAAGTCCTGGTTCGCCTGGAGGTTGTCGTTGTGCTGGGGGTTTTGCAGAACGCTGGAAACCATGTTGGCTTGCGCAGGAATCTTACCCATGACTAATAGCTGTTAATCGCCATATTCGAATTAAGCAGATATATATGTACTTACCAATACCGTTGCAAGAGCCCTGCTTTTGTTGAAGACCGTTTGTCAAGGTCTGACCGCTACAGAAGTTGATGAAGTTGGCGTTGTCAGTGTCTGATGCAGCCTCTCCTTCCGCGGCGTCCGGGTCACCATCCGACTGCGAACCAGTCTGAACAGCGTTGGCGTCCAACGTCAACGAAGCCTGGGCGGCATTGTTGTTGCCGTTCTGAGCATTGTTGTTACCGGCGTTGGCGTTGGCGTTGGCGTTGTTACCGGCATTAGCATTGGCATTGTTGCCAGCATTGGCGTTGGCGTTGTTGTTGTTGTTGCCGGCATTCGCCTTCTGACTATTCTGAGCCTGACCTTGACCCTTGCCAAATTGCCGGGTGTTGAGAGCTCGGACGGCTCGTCGGTTCATAATCTGGTCGTACGGGCGGCTGATGGCGGTGGCCTCGGCGATGGCGGTGACGCCGAGAAGGGCGACGATAACACTTTTGGCGTGCATGATGGATGAGTTATACCTGAACTGATCGAGCGAGGGAAGTTGATTTCTCTTGGTAAGAATGGAAATGGTAAGATCCAAAAATGGTTCCAGACCGTTTTCGAATTAGCTGAAAGGAGTGGTCACAGACAACACTGAAGTGAAATGGAGCGGGCAGATCCCAAATGCTGTCGGAAGAATAGAACGAATGTAAAAAAGACACACTACCAGCGCATTCTAAATTGGAAAGAGAAAGGAATGAAACTCGATAGAGATTCTGAAATAAAGAATTAAAGCTGATGAAGAGGATGGGAGAAGAAAACATAAATGGCGAGGGCCAAGACTTTCCTGTTATATACTCCACCGATAGGAGACAGGCGTCTCGGACGGATTGTGCCTGGGTGCTAATGGAATCAATAGCATCCGCAACGAACACTACATCATGTTCCCTTGCAGGTTCCATTCACAGGAGCTGTATCCACAGTCTCAAAACGCGGACGGGGATGGGAGGGAAGAGACGATGTCAAGAATAATGAGAGGGACCCGGGCAGGGTGTTCAGGGTGTTCAGGGTGTTCAAAGTGTGGTAGCAGGGGTACGGGATGGACATCTGAGGCTTGAGTCCTTGGCTAGCCTTTACCCCTGTCCAACACTACTGCAGAATGAAGAAAATATGTGCATGGGGAAGAAGCTTAAACGATCCTCGTCGAATACGGCTGTATGTACATACCTACACACGTACATCAATACATCTTGTATGTAGTGTGTAGTGTGTAGTATGTAGTATCTTGCCCTGCTTGCCTTAGGATCTCCCCCGGATCCCTTTCTCACTTCCTCGGAGCGGCTCAAATGGACCTGAGGCTAGATTGAGTGAAGGATCTACAGCTGATACTCTATCCCGGAGACCAATGACCTTGTGTGCTTGTACTGCTAGATTGTCAACTAACTGCTTTGAATAGCCAGCATAGGTAGACATGTAGAAGACAAATGTAGTTTTGTAGGTAGCTTGCCATGAACTTCCATGAATATCTGATGTCACATTTCGTCTCTTGATATTTTGGCTAGTCCTATGATCAATGGCCGTTGGACCTGGACCTGTCAAACTTGAGATGACACCTGAAAGAGAGTTGAGCATAGACGACTGCGCCATCTTCAGGACGATGATCTACCAATGGAATATCCATTGGGATATTGAACCGCTTGGACTGCAAGTCATCCATCGCGTGCCATACTACATGGCGAGCGGTTGACGTAGAGGTTTGGGTGTAGTGTACCATAGTGTACTGAAGTGTATTACAATTGCAATTCCGGGGAAAGTTCCATTAAGGTTGTAGTGGAAGAAGTTGAAGAAGGGGGCGCTAAGGCGTCGGGCTTGAGTTGGCCGAGGAAGCTGAGGTAGACCGGGCCAAGCGGCCATTTAGCTTTGCGGCTCGATACGTCGCAGATTCCCCACCTTTTCAAGGATTTAACCAATAAGAATCCACAACTTTGCAGGAGATCAGGCACCTTGAGTTTCGACCCCCGGACGCATTCTGAGGCAAAACATCCCGACAAAAAGAATTAAGCGCGGATCTGTGCGGCATACTAAGCTGCTAAGTTGGCGCTAATGAGGTACCTAACTCTTGTACTTTAGCCTCCTTTAAGTGATTTTCGGCCAATCATATATGTCGTATATTATGATCAGTGAGCTATTAGTTGGGACGACAGGCAGCATTACCTGGGTAAATTATCTGAGAGTTACAATGATCACTTATCGATTAAGTACAGATAGCCGATCCTTTGGAATCTCATGTATACCTAGCCGGTAAAACTCATCCATTGTTTTGACATTGAATACGAAACGAACGGCTTAGCTCCTCTATGGTCTTGGTTACCTATCTAGGCAGGTATACTTAGTATGTATTTGTGATCTTTATTAGATAAGGTAGCTGGGTAGGTAAATTTGAAATAGCTATCATGAGAGTAAGGACGGTAAGTCCGTATTTTGGTTTCTTCCACGTATGGATGAAGATAGGAAACTGTCTATTAGGTAAGCGAGTTATAGAGGGTCTAATTGTTACAACCAGTGTCAACCACATTTCACTTAAGATCATGCATATGCGAGATATGTATACCTAAGCAGGATATAACGAACAGACTGTGTCTATCACCGTCGTCCAAACATGAGATCTACTTTCCCTGATCTATCCGGACCCGCTGTGGGTGATGTAAAAACAAGCTTAAAAGAATGAATAAGCTATTAGGGCGTTAAATGTACGTACATATCAAAATGGCCCTGAAAATCCGCCACTACTGTTGACCCGGGGACGCTTAAAAACCCTGCTCCCCTTACCCAACCCCTTGCCGGTCAGCAAGTCGTGTTGGAGTCGAGGTTGAGACATCGTGAAGAAACGTCAATGCAAAAGAATCCGATCTAGATGATGATCTCTTGCCAAGCCCGGATATAGTAGCCACTTTAACTATCTGCTCTGAACAAGTGCCGCGAGGCCGCTTATCCATACCCAAAAAGATATCAATTGACTCTTTTGATCGTCTGAAAGAAAAAGAAAATTCTATTCATCTGAGTTCGTGTAATTATTTCCGGTATCACAACAATCTCCACGGACCGTGCGGTATAATACCTAAATGTAAAGCTTAGATTTATTAGATGCATAGGTACTCTACCGGCATAATAGTATGTAAGCAAAATTAGTAGTTGAGGGAATGCGCTTAACGGAACTCGGCACGCTTCATTCAAAGCTGGATGTCATACAAGTTGTATTAGTAGAGACCCCTGAAACTAATGAAAGCTTTTTACCTCCTTGATATTGCGGCGTCCTAACTACATAATAGTACATAGTAACCCGTCGGCAATCTCATCCGAGAATCTCAAATGAAAGATTCGAGAGATTCCCTCATTTGGCTGTGACCCAGATCGCTTAGGCAAGTGGCTGCATGTAATAGGACGCAATAGGCAAAGCGCGCTGGAGAGAAGAATCCCACCTAAAGGCCAAGGCGAAACACCCCTGTAAGTCCCAGCTCCTTATGTCCCCTGATATTTCTAGAAGTCCCCCGATATTACAAATCTCATTGGCTCGTTTAGGGCTGTTACATTAAAGCTCCAACCTCACGGAGGGGCACAGGCAATAAGGTTGAAAACAGAAGAAACAATCACGAAGTCCGGAAGTTGGGACGAAAATGACGTCTGGACTCTAGGTAGGCAGTTTGACATCAGTCAGATTGAAACAAAAGCTTTAACATCATCATGATAATACCTCACATTTGCTTGGCACATTAGTGGAAGATCTTCTCGCTCTTAGTATCGAGGATCACTTTGAGGAAGAGCCTCAAACTCCCTCTATTTGATCTACATACATACGACCGGATTCAACATATCCAATATGATGACCGCGCGGCTGCCTGTGCGACATATCAATCGAACGGTAGTGTCGAATGGTATTGCGTATGCTTACTCTTCAGACGAGAATGATCTTCTCCGGCTACACGTTTCCATCTGTCGTTAATGACTTCGGCGCGCCGCGTCTTCGCGAGTCGGAGCTAGATGAACAACCGGCTTTGGGCGCCTCAAGCGCCGGTTTACTGGTGTTTGACTAATCTAAAGTGCTCATGAGGGTAAAGGCTGGCGGTCGGAGCTGCGAGGACCCTGAGTAACCCGGGTTTGAGGCATGTCCCATAATGCCCTGATGAAACCCGGCAGGACCCCTGATTCACGATCAGGGCTGTCACGTGCGAACCGCTTTGCAGTGTTTTGCAGGGGATTTTCTCTAATCTGCGACCGAGATCGTAGGAAACGCCAAGACCCGGTGCCGACCAGGAGGCGGTAAATCGAATTGTCAAATTGCCCATCTCGAGACTGCGATGGCAGTTACCCGGGTCAGCCAAGAAGTTTCTGAGCTCTATCCCATGTACATAGCTCCGTATTAGCCCCGAGCGCGAAACTAAATATGCCTTCCTAATAAGTTCTTATATCGGCCATATTCTCAAATCTACTTATCTGATTCCACATCACCGCCTTCGCCAAGGAGTCTGAGGAAGTTTTGTATGTGCCTTGGTCATGAGAGGAACTGAGCCAAGTAGAATAAGGCTTGAGAGTCAACTGGAACGCCTTCCAAGACACTTGAGAATTTTCGCGGGCCGCACCCAAGACTCGGCTACTATCATTCACTATCGAGGTGCTTAAGTATTATTAACTATCTAAGATGAGTTCAATCCAAAATTCCCTCAAAACGTGAATGAAATCGAAGTTTCCAGAGCCGATTCCTTATTCCTAATTCCCATAGGCAGTCGATTTACAACACCTTTATAAATAACAATCCCAGCATAACGAATCCCCCAAAAGGCATGTCTCACAACTCGTCAATGACTGCCCCAGAGAGTTTGTCGGCTATGAGATCTAACCAAGCTGCGAGACGGTACCCTGCCTTGGCCACCTGAAGCTCGATGACGGGGGCGGCTTTCTCATAGTAGTCACCCGCGAGCTCCTGGCCAGCAATTGCCTTGGGACCTTCTGGAAACACTACGCGGAACATGTCAGTTATTCTGTTCTAATTAGAAGTTTAGGGCGAGCATGGGTTGAATTACCGTGTGTGCAAACAACAGCGTTGGACTCGTTGGCCCATCCCATCGCGGTATTGATAGGGTCGTCAAGACTGATGCCGTCGGCCCAAGATTTACTAGTCAGCTCATACTTGCCGGACTTGATCTGCTCGGTAAGATTGGCAGCCCACGCGTATCCCGCGACGTAAGGCTTCCTGTGAATGCCGCCCAGCATCTTCTCGGCGATGCTCGTGTCCCAGACGTGGTGCAGGTTCAGCTCAGAGGATTCCCACTTCACGTGGATGCCGTTGCCGCCGAACGCGACGTTCTCCACATGCAGGGGCTGGTGGATGTCGCCGACGAAGTGAATCACGAACTTGGCTGCCTGGCTCCTACGCCACGGATATAGGCCCGTATCCAGCACCTGGGAGGTGTAGTTCTGGATCGAGCTCACGACACAGCCATCCTCCTTGCAATCCCTCTCGAAGTCAACGCCGCAGTACGAGGGCGGCGTGTCCTTCGCATCGATGAAATGGAAGTTCTTGGTGAAACGCCCCCATTTCGTGTACCTGATGCTGTCGGCCCAAGTAGCTACCCCGGCAAGATAATGTTCGGTGTTGTTCCCTAAGATATCTTGAAAGTAAGCAGCGGTGTTGTCCTTGACGAAGTTTGATGCAATGTAAGCCACGGTTATGTGACCCAAGCCTGATAACAAAAGTTAGCTATCTAGGTAGTCCCTCAATAGCTCCACGAGTTATGGGTTATGGAGACGCTGTATAGTTTGTGATTGGTATTCGTCTACTCACTTCCCCAAGCTACCGCACCTGGTAGCAATGTGCCTAAGGCTAGAGCAGATTGACTGAGCCTCATGATAACTGAGACAGTTTAGATAGCAATTTAGATAGCAATTAATAATACTCGAAATACCAATTTTTCTTCTTCTTATTGTCTCACAAAATATTTATATAAAATAAACTATTAAAATGAAAACAATACATTGTCAATGACGACGAACTTAACAATGCGCGCTGTCCTGTGAGTTTCCGTGGCATGTGCGCGCGAACTTGGTTGTCAAGGGAACACGCATGATCATCGCACCTGATTTGCTGCGGTCGCCTCGTGGGCGGCCAGCTGCAGGCGTTTAACATCACCCAATCAGACTTCGACTAAGACTCAGATAAGGTTGCTGCCGTCGGGAGGTTTTATACTTTTCGACTTTTGACTCGGAACTAGGTGGTTTTGACATACTTACATATTTGTTACATAGGTATTTGAGATAAATGATAAATCGATTCGTTCCGAAGGGCTTACATATTTGAATTTGATGTTTGTCATAGCTTAAATTCATCGGTAACACCTGAGATAGTGGAATTACGGGGTATTCCGCGCAGTCCGCCCTATTGCACTAGGTAAATGTAGCGCGCGAATAGCGAGCTGCTTAACTGCGTCACTGGTTGACCTATTTGTTGCCCCCAGGACCCTTGGCCTGCCTTGGGGCTGCAAAGCGGGCGCAGGCACGAACTGCACAGCTCTACTTTGGCACTAAACCCTATTGGTTGCACTATGGCTCATATGCAGCCCTTATCTTTGTGCGACACTGCAGAGCTACGTATGTACAAAGTTCCAAGGTTACTTGGATGGATGCGACTAAAGATCGGAGGCACCTGAGATAAGGAAAAGGGAAAAGGGAAAACTCGAAAGCCACCACCAACTCGTTGAAACAGCCTTTCAGCTGACTACGACTCTGACCCTTTTTAGTAGTCGAACCACCTGATCAAAGCTGACATCGATGTTCTTCTCTTTAACCTTAATCTCAACGTTCCAACCGCCCGCCCATTTTCTGTCTTCCATCTTTTAATTAGTTTTTTCTTTCTAACTTATCACCACCATGGAGGCGAACATCGTCGACATGACGTTAACGCATGGCCTCACTACCAACGAAATTCTATCAGGGATATTCGGTAGTATCAGTTTGACGGCATGGATCTGCTTACTTGTATGTCTTGCTTTGCTATGGCTGACTTGAGTCTTATCGCATACTAACTGTATGATGCAATAGCTTCCGCAACTCATCACAAACTACCGGGCACAGAGCGCTGAAGGCCTGTCTATGCTATTTCTAGCTGTCTGGTTGTTCGGTGACATCTCAAATCTGTCGGGTAGGTCTATGACCTCTCTTTTGGGACCTTAGGGGTTTATATGTAAATGTGACCTGTCGCTAACCGTTGTCTCGTGTCACCAGGTGCCCTCGTGACCGGACTCGCGCCCACAGCAACAGCGCTCGCGGGTTACTTCTGCATCTCTGACATCATCCTCATCAGCCAATCCCTCTACTACAACATTATCAGCGCCCGAAAGTCCCGGAAGGCCCGCCAACGAACCCGGTCAACCCAATCCGAGGCCTCGGAGGACGAGCCCCTACTGCAGCCGCGCCGGAGATCATCGAGCGGCCTTCCGGGCTCGCACCGCCGTCACTCGATCCACCGAACCGAATCTAGCTTCGCGCCCATCAAGAGGGTCGTCACAGGCGAGGACGATACGCCCGACAGCAACCCTTGGCTGCACAACACCCTGAGCGTCGCGGCCATCTGGATCGTCGGCGCTGCTGGCTGGTTTGTGTCATACAAAGTTGGAGCTTGGGATAAGGATGAAGTCCCCGAAGAACCTTCTACCGAAACACCGGTGGCCGTATTGGGAATGGTTCTGGGATATGCGAGTGCGCTCTGCTATCTGTGGTACGTTAAACCCAATGATCGCGTGCTGTTTCACATAAGCTAACCCGAGTAAAGCGCCCGTATCCCGCAGATAATCAAGAACTATCGTGAGAAGTCTTGCGAGGGTCTTGCTCTCCTTTTCTTCCTATTATCTCTGACCGGCAATCTTACGTACGGCCTGAGCGTCTTCACTTACTCACCCGACCCGGCGTACATCGTCAAGGCCATCCCTTGGCTTCTCGGATCCTTGGGCACCATCGTAGAGGATTGCGTCATCTTTTACCAGTTTAGAATCTACTCTGGGAATACGGCAGCTAAGAGGAATGCTACCGAGGAAGCAGCATAGGAACGGCGATTTGGTGAGCATACCTATAAATTCCTATTCCAACTGGAACTTGTATTAGATATAAGGTCAACATGGTGGTTGCATTTACGGCGTTCTGCATCAGGGTCTACAGCACACCCGGCTAGTATCTCCAATGAGGGATTGATATTTCTGGGCATTATATTGGTGGGACGGATATTCTCTGCATTGAAAATCAACAACTTAGTCGTCTTTTCACATCTCAAATGGGTCTTCCATTTTATGTTCTGTGGCAGTGTGTCACATGCCTCGGAGGCCCATTTTCATGAGTGTTCTTAATTATTATCTTGGGTGATACTCACGAGTTATCTAGAGGCTATTCATAATTAGACTCAGGATAGAACTGTTGAGGATATGTGGAATGAGATAGGTCTCTATTTCTCTAGGAATAAAACATCATGTGTATAATGACGTACCTAATTCAACGTTGAACGTCAATTGAACATTGAAGTCTATGAATATGAAAGGTACAAAGGTACTTGCAATACCCAAACCCCTGTATGCCGGTCCCCCTTTTTGATTGCACCTACCCCTGCACGAAACATCCAATTTCAACGAGAGGAGCGATTTCAACTTCCTCCTGTTTTCTTATTATCATCATCACCATCACCAATCGACACCAAACTTGTCATTCCCTTTTGCTTTTTTTCGCTGGTCAGTCGTACTCATTCTTTCGCGTCGGCTCCAGCATTTCATTCTTTTTGAAAGTCATCAATTGCTATTATTACGCCTGCTTTTTTCGCGGAACGTGCATACGATAGAAGAGATACCCCCCGGAAGAACTTACGCGTCTGAAGGAAACGGATAATAAAAAGAAGAAACAATGCGCTTCAACACTATCCTCTCGGCCGCCGTGGCTACCGGCCCTATCGTGGCGTCCGCCGCCGGACAGATGGGCTTCGCGCTCGGCAACAAGAAGGCCGATGGGACGTGCAAGGCCTCGAGCGACTACACGGCTGATTTCGCGGCCCTGACCAAGGAGACCGGCACTAAGGTCGTCCGCATCTACGCCGCCTCCGACTGCGACGTCGCGAAGCTGATCCTGCCTGCCGCTAAGACGGCCGGCTTCCAGGTTATTCTGGGTATCTGGTATGTTATACTACGTTATTTTCATTATATTTCTCCTATCTTATCCTATCGTATTCTATACTTTACTATATAAGACCAATTATAGTGTAATATTATCAAGATAAAAGTTACCTAGCTAACAAACCCACGCCGAACAGGCCCGACACGGACGAGTCGTTCCAGGCGGACAAGGCGGCGGTGGTGGCCAACGCGCCCAAGTACAAGGACCAGGTGTACGCGATCACGGTGGGGTCGGAGTCGCTGTACCGCGGCAACTTCACGGGGCCGGAGCTGCTGGCGAAGATCAAGGACGTCAAGTCGGCGGTGGGCGGGGACTTCAAGATGGGCACGGCGGACTCGTGGAACAAGTACGCGGACGGCACGGCGGACGCGATCGTGACGTCGGGCGCCGCCGACATCCTGCTCACCAACGCCTTCTCCTACTGGCAGGGCCAGGTCCTCGCCAACGCCACCGGCTCCTTCTACGACGACATCTTCCAGGCCTTCGGCCACATCCAGGAGAAGGCCGGCGGCACCGACAAGATCGAGCTCTGGGTCGGCGAGACCGGCTGGCCCACGGGAGGCGACAAGTACCAGAACGCCCAGCCCGGCACTAAGCAGGCGGCGACTTTCTACAGCCAGGCCGTCTGCGGCATGGTCGACTGGGGCTTCAACGTCTTCTTCTTCGAGGCCTTCGACGAGAGCTGGAAGCCCAAGGCCATCGGCGAGGACGGCTCCGTCGCCGACGAGACCTCCTGGGGCGCTATGACCGCCGACCGGACGGCTAAGTACTCTCTTAAGTGCTAGATTGGTCGAGCTTGTTTTTCTGCCTGCCTGTCTGGCTGATGGTCTAGGGTGTTGGATGTGTGCGTCGAGGGCAGAGAGGAGGAATGAGGAAGGAGGGGAGGAGAGGAAAGGAAAGGGGTTCTTGGTCTACTAGGCGCCGCTTGTTTCTGTCGGTTGTAATTTCATCCTGTCATATACCACCAATTGCGTACACGTACGTCGTAAGTAGGGGAGATAGAAGACGTGATACCATACTATAAATTTGCTCTTGTAAACTGACGTACTTTATCCATTTACGGTGCCCCGAGTTTCATGTTTCGGTTTTAACGTGAAACTTCAGATACGGCCTTGTGCATAAAACCATATGTACCAGTAGAGACGTTGCAGCTTTGACAATATGCGGCATGGGAGACGAAGATATGATCTAACGGACCGCAACCAAGTGCGTTGTCTAGATTTCTGTTTTATGTAGATAGGTAGGTAGGGATGAATATTTGTAAACCATTTACAACAAGAAACGAAGGCTGAATTCTCCCCCGGCACCCAGCGACGAAGAAACAATAATATCCCACAACCCGAACGGACAACACGTGCTCTTTCAACCAGTGGTCTTATCAACCGCTTCCGCGGGTATTAACTCTATTCGACGGACGGACGGAGGGGGTTGATGAGATCAAAGGCTACATACAGTCCTTTCCCTTTCTCTTCGTGAGACGTGCATTTAAATTAGATACCCAACACTTGACACTAAAATTGACACCGACGCCTCGCTCCTTCGTTGCTCGACCGGGATTAGAGACCGGGCGTGACCAGGCACGTCGACCGGCTGCTCGTCGTGCATCGCTTTGCTCCTCCCGTCCAGTCTCGTAGTGTAACAGGCAGACGCTGCGAGCATCGATCATGAGCGCAGGGGACTGTGGCGACAGTTGGGTTAGCAAGATAAGTTCAACAACTGTCCCTCTGCTTCCTACCCTCTCCAACCGGTTCTCGCAGACACTAGACTGGACCGGGATAGGCACGGGGTATACGGAGAAGAGAAAGAGGAAAACAAACTCACCCGCAGCCGAACGGCGTCGACTTGCCGAAGAAGCAGTCGCCGCTCAGGCTATCCACAACCTGGTTCGTGTGGATGGGCGTGATGACCACGCCGGCGCTGGCGAGCGTCGCGCACAGGGCGGCGATGAGCGTAGTCGCGATCGTGGCGGTCTTCATCTTGGCTTTTTATTTTTTACTGTTTATCGGATTACGTTTCGCTCGCTCGTGATAGTTTATCGATCGGCCGTAAATACGTGCGTCAGGCGTTTTCGTTCAAAGCAGACCAGCTAGCTCTATTTTCTTTTCGTTGCGTTGCGTTCGTTTGAATGAATGAATGAGTGATGGTGATTATATCGTTCGATTAAGACGGTGTGGGTATGGTGATTTGATTGATTGATTTGCTGGGAGGGAAAAGACAGGAATACGATGACCAGATCGCGGTGAGAAAAGACGGATTAATTTCGAAGATCAAACACGCAAGGGAGTAAGCAGAAGAACTGAACGGCGGGATGGGAAACCAAACTTCACGACGACACGAGCAGGAGGAGTGCGAGGAGAGGATGCGGGAATCCCATCATATGATCTAGATTCCTCTTTCGGGCGCCCTGACCACCTGCGAGTCCACCTCCCCGACCTTGCACGTACAGTGCTGCTGCTACGGTACGTTTCCATCACGAGAGGCGCCCAGGCATAGGCTAATGCAGGCGGTTGGGTTGGGGAGTCTAGCCCCTAAGACAGTGTGGCGATCTAGGGAGGTCGAGGACGGCACGGTACGCGCGCCCCGCTCTCGCATCCGGGGCTGCGACGAAGCCTGTCAGACGTCGGAGATGAAGCAGTTTCAACAAGGTCTAAGCGAAACCCTGCGGTGCTGCAAAATATTCTCAGGGCTGGTGTCTTAAGGGGGCATGCAGCTGGCGATAACGCCTGTTTTCTTTGCTTCTCGACGAGAACAAGAGAAATTCAATATATGAAGATGAGTATTATAATCTAAACAATACACTCGTATTTAGGAAGATAATACAGGTAAATAATGATAGATTTAAAACTACCTCTCTATTCTAGCCGTAATTATCTGTTGGCCTTTTCTCGTGCCTCAACTGTACGTACGTAGTCTATTGCGTTAGGCGGCCGTGGATGAAACCAGGGACATTGCTGGCGCAGAAAGGGGGAGGCATCGTAAGACAACTAACACCCCAATGGTACGACGTGGGACTACATCGTCAGTGGTCGACGCGTGTGTTACCTAGCGACTTAGGAAATAATCGTTCTCATTGTGAATAGAAGTAAACATCAAATAGAGTATATAAGGAACTTGGCATGGTGTCTAATTGAGTATTATCTTTCCTCGGTGATAAAACGAAATATTCGACTGACAACACGACCTACCCTACGGATTTCCAGGATCACGACCTTTCGGCAGTTTTGGCAGACAGGCCCGCACCCAGAAGGAAAGAAAAAATTGAGGTTAGAATGAGGATGGCGGCGGCTGTGGTGTTCTTGGACGTTGTGAACGCAGGACAGGAGCGTATCACCAAAATGGACGAACGATTCGGCATGTATCCTCTTTCCGGCAAGGGACGCGCGGAGCTGAGGAAACCGAGAGCAGGACGACTACAGAACGCTGTTGCGCTACCCTACTTTTCCTAGGCCTATGCGCATGCTATGACAGTGATAGAGGTACTCGACACTGAGGATTTTTGGTCGAGGTGGAAGACGCCGAGTATGCTGCAGCTAGGTCGCTTTTAAAGCTACGATGGCCGAGGTATCGAAGATGGCTACCTATGGTTTCAACAGACGCCTTTTCCATACTTGGATACATAAAGTATTTACTTTGCCCAACGGACAGGCCTCGACGTCATAGACGGAACGAGCAAAAAACAGGAAAAACAGCAGTAACCATCGCCACCACGCTAAATTCCGTGTTCCCTAGAGAGACGGTACGACAGATCTGGTGCTCAACCCACGGCTCCTATGGGGAAATTACCGACAAGTTAGTTCCGCTGGAAGAAGGACGACGTACCGGCTTTGAGAAGCAGCGCTGGAATAGGGGGGAGTGAAGGTAGGTAGGTAAGTTGGGTTCCATACGCCGCTAATCGCCAACTTATATCCACTGGCCTCGACCTCCTCTGTTTGGTTATATCATGTAGGTAGGTATGTCCTATACACAAGTCGAAGGAATCGTGGTAGTCCTCGTAGTCAGGTTTCTTGCTCTCTCCCATTTGACTGTCAGTTAGGTCTTTGCAGGTTGATAAGGGGGTTGAATAGGTGGCGATTAGTAACTACCCAGCCTTAGTTGTTTCTATCTACTTCGTACTTCAAGTTTACTTCAAGTTGATCCAACTATAGCCTTCCGAATATGACTACGTGCCAAAATAGATGTCAAGTTTATGTTCACATTGATAGGTACCTAGGTAGGTATTTCCTAAATCGAAGTACGGTATCCTAAGTAGTAAGCTTCACCGGGAGATGCTACATCTCGCTATAGGAATTAACCAGACACGTCTTGGTTGTACGATAGCTACCTATCAGCAGGCAGTAATAGTGAATGTGAGTACTATCTTCTAACAACTATGTGCTACACGGGCTATAGAAACACGCTACGGGTATTCTTAGGCGTACAACAACCTACAAGTTACACAGGAACTCTATGTCCCCCTAATCATATAGCTGTCAAGTGTTGTGGGATGAGCTTGTATAGGTATCTACCTGGATATGTATGTTTATAAAATTCTATATACCTACCTAGGTACTTACCTAGTTTCCGTAATGTTGTAGACTGGTAGTTTAGTACTTGGATAAACTGTAGGTATTCTGAGGACATTCGTTCTTATCTAGACAGGACTGGGATGATTCTTGTAAGCGAAGGAGGTAATTCTAGACGTGAGTTAAAGGTAGACGTGTCGGTGATATTACCGTAATGATTTTCATGTTATAGTATCGATCCAGCCCAACCCTAAGCAACTGTCCGCTTTGGAGTAACATGTATATGATGAGACGCTACGAGGTTAACACAAGCCATAGTGTGTAGGCGACAGAGAGGCGCATGGTGACTGACTAGGATGTTGATGGAAGGTGAAAAGAGGGCGTCGTTCAAGGCGCTGAGGTTATCATAGCTAATATTCCATTGCTATAACTGTAAAGCGTAGGTGGAAGTGGCGTTCGGGGTACCACGACACATCATGTTCACCTTTCTTTGCTTGGTCTAAGTGGAAGCATAAAAAGTTCTACGTCATCTACATTCACAAGGCGGTCCTCGCTTTACGGTATAATAGAACCATGATCCTCAAGTCACGATGATCAAAAAGCAGCAGGTCGAAAAGCTAAAAAGCCTCATCAATATTGAACTATTCCCACAACTATCGCAAGGTCGCCATGCTCCAACACAGGAGAGGGAGCGCGTACCTCGCAGGCCACGGGCAGCTTCCTCTCCTAGGTATCATTTTTGTTTCCCCCAGAATCGCCGCCTCGACGCCGTTCGGCGGTGGCAGCGGTAATGTACATCAACTCTAGGAGGGGGTAAATTTCCTGATCATTCTGCGCGGTCCACCGACAAGTCTGATGAGACGTCCCACCGTTTCTTAACAACTAGGATGATATTCCCAAACCAAACCAACTCCGCAGGGCGCATCGCATTTGGTCATATCTTCGGAACAGGCCTCCAAATGTCAAGTAATAGGGTGATTGTGATTTGCGTGGGGGTTACAGTTCATTCCGCCTCCGATGCAGAAAACATAAGGAAATTCCAAAAAAAACAGGGTCATCGTGAAGGTTAAAAAGAACGCCAGTAGTCTGATAATAAGGCTCAAAAGAGGATGTCGTCCTGAGATTGTGTATAAGGACATGCTTGAATTGAATCGGAAAGTGATAGAATCATGAGGAATTGAATGTGCGTTAATACATCTGTGCCGTTACAGGAATTATACGCGAAATGTACAAATAGTTTGTTGGAAAGTGGGTTCTGATTGAAGTTCTGAGTATTCACAAGGCATGATTACTCTTGGCCGTGCCTATCTTATCACTCTCGTCCGTGTCGAGTCGTTTTCTCCAGTCAGCTAGACTCTCGCTAAGACCAAGACCGACACCATCGTCCTCCTTCTTAGTGCCGATTCCTTCGAAGTCGAAGGTATTCGAGAGCCTATAGTTCTTGTTTGTTGTCTCCCAGTGTGATCGTAGCATGTCGAGTTCATTCGCTAGATTGTCTAGGGCTGTGCTGTTTCTAGCATTGTCAAAGCCGCCGTAGGTACTTTCCGCCTCAGAACTTTCCTCACGGCTATGGCCCATACCATTCGCACTCGGAGCGGCGGGGATCATTTGATCCGTGCTAATACGACTGCGTCTTCGGTAGTTATCGACAGAGCTCTCCACCTGGTCGAGCAACAGACTGACCTTCTGTTCGGCCTCCGATACTCGCTTCTCAAGGAGAGCATTCTCTTGCTGCATCTGCTCGAGATCCTTTTCTCTAGTAGCTAGTCGCTCTGCAGCATCATTGCGGGACTTGAGTGTGCTGTCCCGCTCTTGCTGCGTAGCATCTAGCTTACTCCGTAGCTCTACAAGCTGTCGTTCAAGCTGCCCGGAAGTTATTTTAACTTGTTCCTGGAGAGCTTCAATATTCTTCTCTAGCGACGAGCGCTCGGCCTCCCAGTCGGCAGGTGCGACATTGTCACGAGATATAGAGCGTTCTTCTAGCTCAAGGTTCTCGTTCTTCAAGCGGCCATTCTCGTTTTGAGCTTGCGCAAGTTCCTGCTTCATCTTCTTTAGCATCTTCTCCGTGCCCTTAACGTAATGAACAGCTGATTGATAATCATTCTCCAACTGGACTATTCTGTTACGATAAGCAGCTTCGGATTCCTGGAACTGTGTGGCGAAACTCTGTTTTGTCTCCTCATGGGCAGCGACTGCTTGCGCGAGCTGTCGTTCAAGCTCGCCGGCTCTCGAGGGATCAGGTGAGTTAGTCCTGGATCCCATGCCTCGAACTCGAGCGAGGTTAGTGGGGCTGATGCCCCTTTCGGCCAATATGTCCTTCAGGGTGTTGTGCTGGACAGTGATAGCATTGCTCTCGAGCTGCTGGTTTGCAAGTTGATTCTTGAGATCCGTGTTCAAAGCCTGAAGTGACTGAGTCTCTCTCAAGGCAGATTGGAGTTGTCGACGGATTGATACACCTTCCCTGCTCGACTGTTCTTGATATGCTTCTAGACCTGCGATCCGTTCTTCGGCACTCCGGAGTTTATCGGAGGCAATGTCGGCTTCCTGCCGGTACTTCTTGACGAGAACATTTGCTGCCTCGACTTGACCCTGAAGGATGACAAGACGATCTGAATTGACCTGGGTAGTTTTGCTTGGGTCTCTGGTAATCTTTTCTAATCCGGAAATTAGTGCCTGTCGATGGGTATTTGCTTCTGCTGCATGTCGCTCAGCGAGTTCCTCGGCATCTCGCAGCCGTTGGCTGATGGCCTCTAATTCTGTAGTATGCACCTCATATTCTGCCTTGAGCTTGTTGAATTTGGATTCGATCATCGTTCGCTGGGATCGTTCCTCGTCAAGCTTGCGCTCCAGGTGAGCGCGCATATCTGCTGATGATACCACTGCTTCTCGAAGAGACTCTAAAGACTCGTTATGTTCTTTAGAGCTGCCGACGGCTTCGTTGTACTTGCTCTCAAAATCATTCTTCTCCACGCGCAGGAGCTGCAAGGATGCGAGGGCCTCGGCACCAGAAACTGACTGCTCTCGTGCTTCGCGCTGGACCATGTGCAGTTCTGCTCTTAATTGTTCGATTTCAGAAGACGTGCGCTGCTTATACGACTCTAGTTCGGCTATACGCTTTTGAGTAGCGCCGAGAGTTTCATCAGATAGTTGTCGGGATCGTCTTTCGGCGTCGAGGTCTGATGCTGCTCGGGCAAGGTTGTTCTGTAATTCTCTCTGGAAATTCAGTGCGGACGCAAGCTTCTTGTTTAAATCGTTAGAACGATCACCACCATCCATATCCCTCTCACCGTCTAGCTGCGGCGTACTAGCTGCGCTTCCGGACTGTGCTGCCATCTTGGCTTTAGCATAGACAGCTTCACGGACTGCAGCGTCACGCTGTCGCTCCACTTCGGCAATTTGTTTCGCCGCCAGGATTGCTTGCTTATCGACGGCATTTTGTACATTAGCCAATTCTTGTTTCATAGCTAAGAGTGACTCAATGAGCCGCTTGTCATCATCGTCGAATGTCTCTGCAGCCCGAGACTCTAGAGTCGGACTGAGAGTTGCATTGGACATATACCCGGCCTTGCGAGCTAACTCTAGCTCCGAGGCATACCACGCATTTCGATTTCGAGAGGCATCGAGTTCCTTCAAGAGGGTAACGGTCTGTGAATTTCTGTTCGAACCTTTCCTTGATAGAGGATTACTAGTTTGCCTTGTTGGTGGAGGTGGGGAAGATGGGCGAACTGCCATAGTCTTAAGAGTCGGCTCCGTATTGCTGTCAACGGAACCCTGCCCCCGAGTCTGCCGCAACTGTTTGGGTTTGGGCTCATCTCTTGGCTGATTCTCTGATCTTGAAGCGCTCCTAGCGGTCGGTTGGTTAGGGGTTCGCCTTCCATTGGTGACTGGAGCTTCTTCCTTAGGCGGTTCCCGCGTTATAGGGGATTGGTTTTGACTGCTGATGCCAGATGAGCCAACACCAGCAACTTCCCTTTCTATCCGTTCGATAGAAGTATTCCTCACACGGCGGCCAGTCGCATTTGTGTCGATATTTGGCTTGGGAAGTTGGCCCTGTGGGGGAGGTCCTGAAGGAGTAGAGGTTCCTGCAGCTCTTGGAAGCTTCGACATCCCGTTACTAATGGGAGGAGGCCCATTAATGTCTATCCCCATACCAATTTTCCCGACGCTATTTGTCGGGCTGTTAGGACTGGCTACTCGCTTGGGATCCGGTCCAGCAGAGCCATCACGAGATGGAGTCTGTCGACTACCAACGCCTGGCGAATCACCGCTCGGCCGTCTTGCTTGTTGTACCTTCTGGGTGTTTGACTGGATCTGTGCGTCATTGGGGTACCGAATTTTGGTGGTGTCTAGAACATAAACGATCCCTAGGTCGTTAACCTGGTTGGTAGTTGAACTAGGCTCACCACCAACAACCACCACCGATTTTCCTACCGACGTCATACTATGGCCAGAACGTGGCGATGGGGATGGGCCCATGTTCTGAAAGGTATACCAACGGCGAGATGGAATTCGGAATGCTGCCAAGTCACCTAAATCGGCACCCTCTTCAGTACGACCACCAAAAACGTACATAACATCGTCTACAAGCGAAGCAGCATGGCCTTCTCTTGGAACGGGAATGTACCCGATAGAGTCTAGCTGGGCCCATTTGTTGACTGCAGGATCATAACACCATACATCGTTGAACCATTGGAAGCCGTTGGTGCCACCGAACCTATGACAGTGAGGTTAGGAACTGGTAGTCAGTCATAGGGTCATTATTTCTCAAGAACTTACAGGTACATCTTGTCATTGTAGGTGACCAAAGAGTGGTTGGTCCTAGCAGGTGGTACCTTGCCTTGCATCGCTCCGCTGGATTCGACATTCTCGGTCAGAATTTCCCACCGGTTGTTGGGCATCTGCAGCTGGTTAAGGTCGAAAGCGGCCAGGTCATTCATGAAGTACCCTTCCACTTGACCACCAAATATGTAAATCTTCGACCCGATAATGTTCAAAGAGTGCCCATAGCGACCCGACGGCCTTGGACCGGCCGGCAGAGCTCTTGACCATTGTCTCGTAGCTGAAGCGCCCAGTTAGTCAATGCTAATTAGAAGGGGATATGGTGGGGTGTAATGTCTTACAAGTATTTAGCAGATACAGAGTTTCATCCAGAACATCAGTCTCGTCAATTTTGGTATCGCCCCCGTATACGATGAATGCATTGCCTACTAGGAGAGAGGCATGACCAACCCTTGGTCCAGGACCTTCAGCTGCCGTGACGAGAGGATAACACGACATATTTCCTCCGGCCTCGATCATCCACAAGTCGCCCTTAACGGTTGAGCTGTTGATCAAACCGCCCATTATATAGATATCGCCTTCCTTAGAGGAAACGGAGTTGACGGCTGCCCCATACCTAGGGAAAGGGCTAGGTGTGTTGGCATTAAGTATTAAGCGTCGCTGAGACCAGGGATATAATGAGGCATTCACATTTTGCTGTGGGGGAGCAGGATTGCGAAACTTTCGAGATGTGATTATTAGCATAATTCTTAGAATGTGATCCAAGTGTGTCGGGGTGTCAGATACTCGATGTTGGATATCGGGTTTGGCCTGAGAGGCCTGAGATGGAAGATCAAATAGAAGAACTTACAGGCAAGTCGCTAACTTGTGGAAGTTGCTGAGCCAGTGATGTATCCTGGGCACGGCGAACAGCATACTTCTCAGCAGTATCTGGACTTGGAGTACCTTCGTCAAAAGAATTCAAACTTCCGGTTGGAGTTGATCTGGAGGTTTTCTCCTCTCTGGCGATGCGCCCAGCTGCGCCTTGCACCTGGGGTGACGATCCAGGAGGACCATCACGACTATTGACGTTCCTCTCCTGGTTCTTCTTGGATTTGAATAGAAAAGCCATGACGAGTTATAGCCAGACACCCTCGTGAGGAGTGCTTAGACTATACTGTCGCCGCTGCGACAATGTGATAAAATCGTGGGTCGTCGATGCGATGTTCGGGTGAATTGTAATATGTATGTGCGACGGATCGGTAGGGTCGGCACCTAAGTAGGGCTAATACTAATACAAGTGAATCGAGGATTATGCGAAGAATAGAGGTATGAAAGGTTCGTCGTGGTATGATTCGACCTTCGAGAAGGCTGGGGTTGAAAGCATGAGGTTGGAAATATCGTAGATGGGTCCTCAATCGAAATTGCGCCGATTGTTCGTAACCTTGCGCAGCCCCTCGACTTTTTTTTTATTACCCCCTTCTAAGCCTCCGTCTTCCTTTTCGGCTTTACCTAACAAGGTGGTAATTGTAACTTGAGAATATCACAAGTCCAGAACTGGTGCACGATAGAACCGAAATACAAGTACCGTGTTGTCGCACTGGAAAATCGTAACAACAGAAAATGAAGGGTTAACAGATCGAATGTTGCGACGAATTCTTTCTTTCGTTTGTTTCGATGCTTATGGTGGGTATCCCCTCAAGATCATCCAGGGTGGTTAGGGCGGTTTAGAAAGAAAAAAAAAGGTATTGTACAAGACACAGACAATTAAAACAGGACTAGAACATTAGTATTGTCGCTTTACTAATTATTAGAGTCCAAAGCCTGTGGCAACTGGCAATTGGAACAACGTCGCGAAGAAAGGGCGATAAAAGGAATGAACGGCAGGAAAGGAGAATTGGGTTGACGAGTTGATGGGTTTGGTTAATGGGAAGAGCGATGTCGAATTCGTTCAGTTCAGTCCAGGGACGACGCATGCACCAAATTTCCAGAAAAAAAATCTCTAAAAGTTCCCCCAGGACCCTAAGATGCCTAGGGCAGTCACCACCAAGCACCAGGGCTCCTGCAGGGTCGGCTTATGAGGGGCCGTGCTATGCTAGGCAATTCCTGATTAGTTCCTGGCGTTCACTTATGCAGCACCTTAACTGCACATAGGTTACAATTGGATAGGGGGGGTCTAATTTGGGGGGGATATCCATCTCTCCAAGGGGGTTAGCGGCACGATTAAAATAACTGCCTTCTATTGGATGTACTAATACATCCATCGTAGCCATTGGATGGGAAAAGACTAGGGATTTCAGGGAGTTAGCTCCTGAATATTACCCAGGGAACTGCTAATATCACAATAATCATATTACACTACACTAGATTCTTGTTATTGTTATTATTGTTGACTTCTAGAATGAATATTTGCTGACCTCAAAGTCCCTAGCTATTCCTTCAGGAGCACACGTAGACGCGTAAAGGGGAACCATCAAAGGATCCCCTAATCAGCCTAACCTCCTTAGGTAATCATATATTTCTTTGGATGTACATAAGTGAGCACTAAGTACAATCAGTTAATAGTTAGATTTTCGTTGAAACAAGTTAGCCTAACTCTATAGAATCCACGTAAGAGATGACGATGATCTTTCTTGACTTGATTCTATTACCCGGTATTCATCTATGTCCACGTGGATGACACGCTATAAATAGGGAGAGGACTGGATGATACTATCATCTGGATGAATCTAGAAAATCTTCCATATTACCTACCTTAGGTACCTAGGCAGCTTGGTAGACAGCCTTAGAATTCAGGGAACCACATCCGGATGTTTGTTTGTTTTTAATAAGCATATATTGTAACAGATGTCGTGGGTATCACATCGGGAGAGTCGTCTATCACACGTCGGATAGGTACAATTATATGTTCAGCTAGTTAAGTTTCATACTTGCTAACAGTATAATAATTCAAGGTAATAAATAAGCCGAAGAGGTACTCAGATTCTCGACCTCAGTCGTTTCAATGCGCCGTCTTAAATTTTTTGTTGGCAGTGGTGTGGTGTGTGGTATATTATGTGGTCACCACATAAGATAGACTTACTATGCAACAATGTCACAGCATGAACAATACCTACATCCCTTCAAACATACGAACCCTTAATGCTCTTACATACATTGTTATCTACCTAAGTATGTAAACTCCCCTTTTCTCTCTTTGCTTTTCTTTCAAATATTCGTATGAAATGGTTCAATAACCTCGGGACTAAAATGGTGACATCGATAATCGATTAGATAGCCGTTACATACCTAAACCTCAAATGGATGGATCCCCGGGCAAGGCTGGCAGGCTGGCTAATGGTGAGGAGGGCTAAGTGGGCACGAATATATTTGGGGATGTGTCGATCACTTAGCAAAACGGGCAACCTGAAACACAACCAATTATCCAGCACGTGAAGGATACAACGCATCGGTAGCACGGCTGGACGGTAGAGTTTGCTTGTCCAGCCATATAAAACACCTATCACACCCCCACCCTTTGGCGTATCGAGGTCCAACAGTTCTGCCGTACGTATCTTGTACGTACTGCGCAGCTTAGGTGATGATGTGAGTGTGACGAAGCATTTGACGAAGCATTTACCGATAGGTGTCAAGCTTTTCCCGACGTACATATGTACGCTCGATGTACAAGCCTTCGTTGATCCTATCTCCAGTCCCCGAGTCTACCCGAGCAGCAGCATGCGCCGAATTATCGTGAACAAGATGCGGCTGATAGGTCGTGGCTGAGAATATAATATATGTGGCAAGTTTTCAAAAACCAACTCTTGGCTTGCTTGGTATTGGAACGGAACAAATGCCGTGCATTCAGCGGCCGAGGCTTGTCTTGACTTATAGTGCCTCTCCATACTTGGCTAGAGTTTGCTTTGGCGACCTTACTCGACCTTGTTTGAGGAAGAGGAATTCATCGCATTCTATAATAATGTTGGGATGGATATGGTAGTAAAGTTGTGGACCAGTCTAGAGCCTCATTGCAATCCATAGGATTGGTATATTAATAGTTTGTCGTTAGCAAACATCCACAGTATCATTTCCAAAACAAAGAGCTTCAGACTTTTCCTTGAGATTTCATAGAAGGAGGAGACGAAGAGAATTTGATTCTTGCGATGGATGAAAATAGCTCATAGCTGGCGTAGGTAGGTTACAGCGAGGCGAATGGCGAATGGCAAATGGCAAATGGCAAATGGCAAATGATGATAAAAAAGGGGTAACCTTTTTTCTTGGGGTCTTTGCTACCTCATTTGAGGTGTACTAAGATATACGTACTGTAGCTGCCAGCATTCAAGGTTGAGAAGTTGGGGGCGACTGCAATTTATTTCGTCACTCAGTCACTGA
The DNA here is from genome assembly GCA_022836615.1 of Annulohypoxylon bovei var. microspora. Classification (NCBI taxonomy): domain Eukaryota; kingdom Fungi; phylum Ascomycota; class Sordariomycetes; order Xylariales; family Hypoxylaceae; genus Annulohypoxylon; species Annulohypoxylon bovei. The sequence continues at coordinate 177,153 of MU405287.1, forward strand.
CCTCGGGTGATACATGGTACGTGCTCCTCTAGGGTACCTCGGTACTTCTCCCCACCGCCTTTCCGCCGCTTGCCCGCTTGTACCTACCAACCAGAGTAGACCCGATTAGACCGCAAGCTTCGTTCGCAAACGTTAACCCAGAAGAAGTCAGCAGCTGGAGAAAGTCAGAACTTAGCGTCTAGCGCTCATCGCATCCATCCAAATCGAACCGTCGAACACTACCTACCTAATCAACTTCTCCGATTTCTAAGCCTCATCACCAAACCACCAAACAACCAAACAACCTAAACCCAACTCCACGGAACTGGTTTATTACAGTTTTCTTCGTCAGATATTCTAGTACGGTGGATGGCTTAAACTTGAATTTGACGTGCATCAAAAATGTACTGCAAACACGATGACCGCCGTCACGTTCTCTTCCCGTAGCGCGTACACTTCTGGTCAGCATTCGACCCATCATATCCCAACTGTTTCGTCGCCGCACTCTCGTCGTAATCTCCTCACAATCGATTCTACCTCTAATACCCTCTGCGACCATCCAAACTCGGCGACTAATCCTAATCTCCCCGTCCCTGTAACTAATGGTACTTCTACAGCCATGCCTTCACGACTAGGCACAGGCGGCCCGATTTATGCGGCACGAGATCCCGAGCCGGTGAAGGGCCGCCCTCGCACAGCAACAGAGGAGCGAGAGACGGTAGATCTTGACCGACGTCCATTGACTGCTCCCGGGAATAAGCATAATATTTCCCTTACAATATCCCATGATGACTCCGACCACGATAGACCTAGTAGGAGAGTAGTATCCAAGCCGCCGCTGCTAAGATCGAAGAGCGAGCACGTCGTAAAACGCGAAGATGCGGACCAGCCAGACGAGGAGATCTATGAATGGGGCGCGCGCCATGGTTTTGAAGACCATTACCAATCTGAGGATATTATTTCCCAGCTGGCAAATGTGAGTGGAACCTCGGCTCTCACGAGTCCTGTTATTCCATCCAACAGCGCGTCTATATATGTTGCGCCATCGATACTAGGTAACCCAAGAATACGAGGTAGACTGACTTAGGTGTGTAGAATTGGTACATGTACTATACAGAGAAACGACACGAGACTACAGGTCAGCCCGAATCGCCTAATTATGCGATTGAGGATTGGCGTATGCGGGATCGCTTAAAAACTGTTTCGGCCGCTCTAGCAGTATGTCTTAATATCGGTGTTGAGCCCCCGGATCAGTTAAAGACGAACCCCGGTGCAAAGCTCGAGGCATGGCAAGATCCCTTTGTGCCTCCTGCGGCAAAGGCTCTCGAACAGATCGGAAAATCTCTACAGGCGCAGTACGAGAACATATCGTTACGGACGAGATATAAGCAGTACTTAGATCCTTCGGTCGAAGAGACGAAGAGATTCTGCCAGTCCTTACGAAGAAATGCAAAAGATGAACGCGTTCTCCTTCACTATAACGGCCATGGAGTGCCGAAGCCAACGGCGTCGGGAGAGATCTGGGTTTTCAACAAGACTTTCACGCAGTATATTCCTATCTCTCTATACGACCTCCAACTCTGGCTTCAAGCACCTACTATCTTCGTCTGGGACTGTTCCGAAGCTGGAAATATTCTCAACAACTATCACCGATTTGTAGAGAAGCACGAGGAAGAAGAGGAAGCAGCCTCCGCTGCTGACCCGAACTATGAGAAAACTAAATATCGTTCATACCTTCACCTTGCAGCCTGTGCCGTCAAGGAAAACCTCCCAACTAACCCACGTCTTCCGGCTGACTTATTCACGGCATGCTTGACAACGCCGATAGAGATGGCTTTATGGTTTTTCGTCTTGCAGAACCCGCTCAAGACAAGTATCTCGCCGGAGCGGGCCAAGAAACTCCCTGGTAGATTACAGGAACGGAGAACGCCACTTGGAGAACTCAACTGGATATTCACGGCAATCACTGATACTATTGCTTGGACCTCTTTGCCTCGGCAGTTATTCCGCAAATTCTTTAGGCAGGATCTCATGGTAGCTGCTCTGTTCCGCAACTTTATCCTAGCCCAGAGGATCATGATGGTTTACGGATGTCATCCACAATCATATCCGGAATTGCCCGACACTCACCAGCATCCCCTGTGGGAAAGCTGGGACTTGGCCGTCGATTTGGCATTAGCGCAACTCCCTATGATGGAGCGAAAAGAGAATGAGGGAATCGAATACGAATACCAGAGTTCGACTTTTTTCGCAGAACAGCTGACCGCTTTCGAAGTCTACCTTGGGCGAGGAGATGCTTTACAGCAGAAGCCGCCCGAGCAGCTTCCTGTTGTGCTCCAGGTCTTGCTTAGCCAACAGCATCGAGTCCGAGCTCTCATCTTGCTAGGCAAGTTTCTTGATTTAGGTCCCTGGGCAGTTCATCTAGCCCTGAGCATCGGTATCTTCCCGTACGTGCTGAAGCTCCTGCAGTCTGCCGCTGCCGAGTTAAAGCCTGTCATGGTATTCATCTGGACCCGAGTTCTTGCCGTCGATGTCTCATGTCAGCCCGATCTAATCAAGGATAGTGGGTATAATTATTTCGCCTCAATCCTAAATCCAGCTGAGATCCTCGCCGTTGCCAATAGCGACGAGCATAAGGCAATGTGTGCGTTTGTGCTGTCGATGCTGTGCAAGGGTTACCGGCCTGGTCAAGCTGTGTGCAATCAGTCACCTATCATGACGTACTGCTTGGCGCACCTTAGGAATGAAGACAATATTCTGCTGCGCCAATGGGCTTGTCTTTGTATTAGCCAACTATGGCAGGATCTACCCGAGGCGAAGTGGAGGGGTATTAGAGAGAACGCGCCGATGAAGCTGTCAAGCCTGACAAAGGATCATGCCTGCGAAGTACGAGCGGCGGTCATTCACGCGATGACAACATTCCTAGGAATTCCGGATCTTACCGATGAGGTGGCCAGAATTGAAGAATCCATAGCGTGGACATTGTTAGACATGGCTAACGACGGCAGCCCGCTTGTTCGTAAAGAACTACTCGTCTTCATTTCTCATTTTGTTCTTCGCTACGAGAACAAGTTTATTGTTGCCGCTTACGAACAACTTGTCGAAGAAAAGGAGTACTTACTTTTCCCTCCGACGGATGATGGTCTGGAGCATAAGATGGGCTTGCACTATGCTCGTCCTGAGAACCGTAATGCAGATGGGACGATCAAAGCCACTGCTCAGGGATTGTCTACCAACACAGTCTTCGCGGCTTGTTGGAAGCATATACTGGTCTTAAACGTGGACCCTCACCCTGAAGTCCAGCGAGATGCAACAATTGTTGTCGATTACGTTCACAATGCACTGCTATCTTCTTCAGCTGGCTTCCAAGCTCAAAATCTAATGGATGAGATTCAAAGGCGTGTGCGACGATTCCGTGGTCACAAGAAACAGTCTTCTACCTCACGAAATGGCCTCATGACATCTACTTCCGAACTTTCTCCTCCAGAACCTTCGCCCGGTCTTCTCAAGCGAACTGCGAGCTTACTGTTCCAGCTACCCAGTATGTGGGCTGGTGACACTACTAATTCTACACAATTACCTTCTCCCGGACTTTTGAGAAATTCCTCTCAGCGGAATCGACTTACGCCAGATTGGGCTCCTCCTGAGCAAATTGACCAGGCCAATGCCCCAGCGCATTACAACATGGCCGACGAGCCTGTGTCGGGGAAGTTCAAACAACGACACCTTGATGAGGCGCCCTCCTTACCACTTCCAAGCACATTCTTAGATTGGTCAATCGAGTACTTCCGGGAGCCACAAATGCATCCCAGTGAGGCCGAGGAGCCGGGAAGCACCGAGTATAACGAACGATTGTGGAGGCGAGCTCGAAACGAGAATATACTCCGAGAGACTCAGCCGCAAAAACAATTTGCGGGCAGCCATAGATGGAATAACCAACTCTGCATAATGAATAATGGTGCTCAGCCAGCGAAAATGACATTCCACCAGTATGAAGACCATCTCGCAGTCGCCGATGATGGCAACACTGTTTACATCTGGGACTGGAAGAAGCAGGCTAGATTGAACCGATTCTCGAATGGAAATCCCGAGGGATCGAAGATTAGCGATATGACGTTTATCAATGAAGATGATACAGCATTCTTAATGACAGGTTCATCGGACGGTGTGCTCCGGGTTTATCGGAACTACGATGCTCCCAAGAAAACCGAGTTAGCATCGTCATGGCGAGCACTAACCCATATGGTTCCCAGTAATGTCAACTCAGGAATGGTCTTCGACTGGCAGCAGGTAACGGGTAATGTACTTGTTGCAGGAGACGTGCGAGTCATCCGGGTTTGGGCTGCCGCACATGAAACGTGTATTATGGACATACCTGCACGCTCGGGTTCATGCGTGACATCATTGACGTCAGACCAAATGACTGGTAACATTTTCGTAGCTGGGTTTGGGGATGGAGCTGTTCGGGTGTTTGACACTCGACTCCGGACACATGAGTCCATGGTCAAGAAATGGAAGGATGATTCCGATCGACAGTGGGTTAGAAATGTTCACATGCAGCGTGGCGGTCAGCGCGAGTTACTCTCAGCAAGCCGAAACGGGAAAGTCAAGCTGTGGGATATTCGTATGGACTCGCCGCTTCGTGTTATCCAAGCCACACGCGATACACTCCGAACCGCAAGCACCCACGAGCACCTACCGGTTTTCTCTGTGTAAGTTTTAACCCAACCTAACATCGCATTCATATGGTTTCTTTACTAACAAACTTTTAGTGGAACATCCGCCCACACCGTGAAGGTCTTCAATTTTGACGGTCACGAGCTCTCCCGCATGGAGCCGTATTCCAGCTTCCTGCAGCAAAACCGCGGCGCGGCTATCTCAGCTACGGCCTTCCATCCCCACCGCATGATTCTCGGCTGTGCGGCACGCGGCGACCAGCACATAAACCTTTTCACGTGCGCCAGCCCGAAACCGGAATCTTTCATCGACTCGCTATAATACCTCGCCCCCGCTCATAATTAGAGAGAGGGCATGCTCTTAATACTTTGACGCCGATATTGAATGGGGAGGGTGGTAACGATCGCAGACTTTTTTTCGCATGACGACTTGACTAGATGCAATCCCGCTCGCACGTATGACAGCTAGGGGGGTTAGACGACGGGTTTTATTTTTTCTCTCTCAAGGGCCAGGCAGGTAGGCATGCATAAGATGACATGTGCATGCTGGGGCGGCGTCGGGTCGTGCTTTGGGGCTGGCTTTGCATTGTTGGGTTAGTTCAGTGCGCAGGCGGTAACGGGAGGACTAGATCATACATCTAAATCTGTTGGAGCTCGGCAAAACCTACTCTTAATAATACACCAATGGATGATTTCTACAATGCTCGGTGCGGTGGTTCGTGTTTCTGGTGCTGCTGCTGCCGTGATTGTCGCCGTAGTTTTTGGCTTGCTGTGATTACCTACTTCTTGATGACATGTTTAGTCTACAGGTGGGCGGACGACGTGAAGATTCATGCACTACAACAGACTACCTGCGTACCTACTTACATATCTAGATAGGTATGTAACGAAAGAAAGAAACCTTCCTGCCATTACTTTGTTCTTTTGTGCAGCTCACGCATCACCCTTTTTAATAAACCAACATGCTCCTATTGTGGTACTTAGAAAGGTTAGTCGACATCACAGTTCATTACAACTCTTTTTGATTTACAATGTAGTTAGTATGGTCAACAGATTCTGACAGGATGAGATGAATGATGAAGGGACTGGTTATTAAGCTCACCCGGGAAATTGATGCTCATAAGTGGTTCAGTTGGTGTGATATGTATGTATGCTCAAGTATATCGTATCAACGGTGATATGAAATGCAAAGTGTATATCAACACCGCACCATTACAGATTAGGCAGATGCCGTCTTTCATGATGGCTTCGACCCCAAGCGGGTCAATGAGGAAGTTTTCGATCACCAGCCATTATCACTTCCGGTTTCGTATATTCCTGACCTACTTGCTATTGTGACTACCTAGGTCCCTACCACACCAACTCATCATCTTCCTTTAGGAGAGAATAGGTAAAATACATCATGAACCTGGTATCTAAATGGAAAGGCGGAGCGAAGAGTTAGATATGTAGGTAGGGTTAAAGAAAGCCAGAAAAAAGAGCGAAAAAAAAAGAATTGGCCAGTGGAGGAATTGAACCCCCAGGTCACTGCGTGGTGGGAGTTGGGTGTTAGTTAAGCACGCTAGTTAAAGGGGCAGGCCAGGCACGATGATTGGTAGAAGCCAGATAGATAACACGTCATGGGTAGCAGTAGGCAGGTGCTGAAAGCCTAAGCACGGAAACGGCAGGCACATAGACAGGATGGGAGACGTTTTAGATGGTAACACGTCGTCGACTTCCACCGCCAGAGACTGAGGAGCCTCCACCTCTTGTACACATCCCTATGTAAGCTTCATGGCGCAGTGGAAGCGCACCAGGTTCGTAACCGAAATTACCTGGAGGTCCTCTGATCAAAACAGGGTGAAGCTAGTCTTTTTACAATTTTTTAACATTTTCTCCCCCCTTTATAACCTTGTACCCACAGTCAAGTTGGATATTCATATAAAGAGCAAATATGTCGCTTTTGAGTATTTAATCAAGTACCTAGGTATGTACATAGACTACGCTACCTATCAATAATACTTTTCTTTCTTTTGCTTCTTGATATTATTACTCCCTCCTAGGGTAGCCCAACTCATTGATATCCATATTTACTGTCATGTGAAAGGAATGTATCCTGGCCTAGGTAGCCATCAATGAAAACCGCTGATTCATCCATATAACTATTGAAACACGTTAGATTATCTTGTAAACATCCGTAATGATAGGGGGTATTGACGGATGAGGGAGAATAAATACCTTCAAAATGAAAGACTATGATACGACGTAAAACGTAAAAGATACCGCTGCATCACCAAGAGATACCAACTCATGTTATCATGGATTTTTAGGCTTTCGGGGTTTCCTAGGGGCCTTGGAAGCAGATTTCTTGGGAGAAGGTTTCTTGGGCGAGGGGATCCTAGATGAGGAAGAAGAACTCAGAGGACTTCGCGGTCCTTCATTTTGCAGTTCCAGCCTCTTTACTAGCCTTGCTACTTTTGCCCACCGTCTCCGTGATCGTGCCTCCATTCTGGCGCTGGCGACACGTTCCCGTTCCAGACTTTCCTCGTCGTCAGGTGGCACTGGTAGGGCGGGAGAGCTTCGAGGGATAATCCCATTATTCACCCCCAACGACGCATGCGGAAGCAAAGGACTCACACCTCCTTGTGGAAATCGAAGTGAGGGTGGCAAGCGCATATAATTGCTCCATTGACCATTTAAGGGGTTCAAAAGCTGATCAGAATTGGACACTCCCATTTCCATGGCGGAAGGGCGCATTGTTAGCATCGGGTTTTCTACAGGATATCGATCTTGAGGCAAATATTGTGTATCAAGCGGAGGGAGCTGATTTAATCGACGTGTCGAGTCCCCAGGTCCTGGAGGAAGGTGGTTAAGATGGTGAATAACAGGGGGCAACGGATGCGAATGTGTTGGTTGCGCTTGCTGGACGGGCGGAGTGTTCTCCTGAGTGCGAGCGAACGCCCCTCGAAGCCAAGGCCGTTCCCCATTTTCTACGTTGTCGACGATGCCAAATTTACGATAGTTTTCTTGAACTTGTTCGTCGGTTAAGCGTGGGGGAGGCACGATACAGGAACAGGTTTTCCATGCCAGACCGCAAATGTAGCAGAATTGCCCACCACACTGACACCTATGCAAACCGAGGGATTCCAGTCAGCAATTATTCCTGCAAGGTAGCCGCCGTCTTATAAGATGAGACGTAAACTCACTTTATATGAAAACATCCATCATTTCGAGAGACTATTCGGCTACAATGCGGGCATATCTTCCACCGATTTTTCTTAGCCATTTCCTTCAATACGGGATCTAAAACCGGTCCTTTGCACTTCGTCTTGGGGGCTTCGTGTGCCGCTTGCTTGCATTTCTTGCAGGTTTTAGTGCCGCATTCATCGCAAGTCATGGTGCCACTTCCGTCCACCGCCTCTCCGTAGCCGAGCAGGGCGCTGCATTGCGGTCTGCAACAGTATAAGGGGTTCGTCATCTTTACCTCCTGGTCCACGCCCAGATATTTATTTAGGAGATCTTCTGAATTTAACCAGATCACGTCCTTCTCGCTCAGACTAATCCCACAGCATTGCGGCGGCCATTCCATCCTGTCCTCCATTTTGAAATGCAAAAATCGGGTTAAACATTCCCGACAGTAATAACATGCGCATTGGAGTCTTCGTGCTTCGTTGACAGTGTAACGACACCCTGCGCAGTGAAATTCGGTCGGATATGGATCCGCCATGCCGTTGACAGATGTATCCTCTCGCATCGAGACGGTCAGCCCCAGAGATGACACTGAGCAGTGCCTATCGATTGACAACAATCTCTTCCGAGTTGAAGGCTGCTCTTTTGGTAGAATTGTATTCAGGTTCTAGCCTCTAGCGTGCTATGTATCTCTTGGGAGGTAGGAAGTTCTTGATATCGTACCTTAGGTTAATTATAGGTGAAAGAGTGGCAAGTATAAGAGAATGCTGCGTTGGTATATATGATATATGATCTATAGGGATGTCATGCGATGATCTGGCGTGGTAATAATGTCTTTAGTATAACTATAGTAACTATAAAAGAAATTGAAATTGAAATGCTATTGAAGCTTGTAAGTTCCGAAGTTGTAAAATGTCTACCTCATACGTACTTGACACAACAAATAGAACGGATGGAAACGCACTTTCTATTCACTTCATTTATGACGACACCCTTGCCAACTTCATAAATAAAGAAGCCTATCTATCTATATACTTATCGATCTCTCTTACTTGCAATATTTGAATAGGTACTTCTAAGATTTAATGTTGTAAGTTCAAGGGGGGAGTTTTCGAGGGGGGGGAGTATTCAAGAACCCCACTTTTGTGGGCAGATATTAGGATATTTACGGTATAGCGCGGTACA